>OW240916.1:232650250-232880712 GCA_933207985.1 Pelobates cultripes
ATATATATATATATATATATATATATATATATATATATATATATATATATATATATATATATAGATATATATATATATATATATATATATATATATGTAATGAATGCTGGTATAACAGCTAACGTTAATCCACTTCATCTTTACCCCCATTATTTGTGCCTATTTTAGGTGTTTAAATCTTGTGTAATGCTGGATCTCGTGTAATGTATTGTATTGGCCCCAGCAGCACCCCATTTCTGCATATTCAGGTGAGTGCAGCCCCCTGGTTTTATATATATATATATATATATATACATGTAAAAAACAGATACAATTCTTATCTTGTAATACCTTTTTTATTGGACTAACAGAATCTTTTAATGACAAGCTTTCGGGAGAACCTCCCTTTTTCAAGTCTGAAGCATTTCTGAGCAAAACGACACATAGAATTCAAAGTTGAGTTGTGATACAGGGGTTAACATCTACATCACTGGACTAATACGGCTACAATCTCTACTTGAACACTATATATATATATATATATATATTTGGGAGTCTAGCCAACTCCTCAGTTTTGCATCCCTCCCTGTCACAGGTGCCTCATCCCAGGGCCCTATTTAGCCTTGTACTGCAAAGAGCCCCAAATGATCTGTCCTGATCATCTTCCCTCTTTTTGTTATCATCCGCCCACACTTCTCTAATCCAAACGACATTCCAATGTCCTTGCTGTATTTTCTAGTTAGGTGGATCAGTGAGTCAATGTCTCGCTCATTCTTGGCATACAGCTTGATGTCGTCCATGTAGAGTAGGTGGCTGATGGCAGCTCCACTCTTGAACCTGTATCCGAATCCACAGTGACGTACACACGATCCATGTGGCCTCGGTGCGAAAATTGATCTATGGGGGCCCCCCACCCCCGCACTTACTCTGCGCGGGCCGGGCCCGCAACACATGGCAGAGGGCACCTGGTCTCAGGGCTGTGACCCCTGCGACCGTGGTATGTACGCCACTGCATGCAGATACATACACTTAAAGGACCACTATAGGCACTCAGATCACTTCAGCTCAATGAAGTGGTCTGGGTGTCAGGTCCCTCTAGTTTTAACCCTGCAGCTGAAAACATAGCAGTTTCAGAGAAGCTGCTATGTTTCACTGAGGGTTTATCCAGCCTCTAGTAACTGTCTCACTGACAGCCACTAGAGGCGCTTCTGCGATTCTCACTGTGAAAATCACAGTGAGAAGACGCTGGACGTCCATAGGAAAGCATTGAGTAATGCACATTCGGAGTTGAGAGGCGGATTGGGGCGGAGAGATCCCCAGCACCAAGGGAGCCCGGCGCAGGAGAAAGGTAAGTGCTAAAGAGGTTTTAACCACACACACACTCTCACAAACAGACGCATACACACTAGCTAACAGACACACACATTTACTGACAGACACACACTCAGTGACAAACATATATACACACTCACTGACAGACAGACATACACACTCACTTACAAAACATACACACTCACTAACAGACACCAAACACTCACTAACAGACACATACTAACAGACACACAGACTAACACACTCAGTGACACAAAGTAACACACACACACACTGACCCTCACTAGCAGACACTCAACAACAAACAGACACAAACTGACACACAACTAACACACACAGTAACACGCACACACACACAAACTAACACCTTCACTGACACTCACTAGCAGACATACACTCAATTACAGACACACACACACAGTAACACACACACACTGACACACAAAAACTAACACACACTAACACACATACACACTCACATTTAATAATTTTTTTTTTTAAATAATCCCCCTACCGTTGGGAGTGCTGAGGGGATTCCCTGGGGTCCAGTGGTGCTGCTGGGCGGCTGGTCCTGCAGGCGGTGAGGGAGCACTGATCCTCCTGTTCAGCTCTCTTGCGCGCTGCTTACTAATGCCAGAGCCGGAATGACGTCATATTCCAGCACTGGCATCAGTAAGGTGCGCGTGAGGGAGGCTGGGCAGAGAGCGCTCAGGGGAAAATGCTCCCTTGCACACCCGCACGCCCGCAGGCCCGCACGCCCGCACGCCCTCCATGTAATGCCCAGGAGAAGAGGCTGGCAAACTGGCGTACATACCCGGTCGCAGGGCTGGCCCCATCGCAACTGCGACCCCTGCGACCCCTGCGACCCCTGCGACCCCTGCGACCTCTGCGACCGTGGTATGTATGCCAGTGCATATCCACTCTTCTTGATGATCTGGCTAAGGGGGTTGAGGCCTATGCAGAACAGCATTTGAGATAGTGCATCACCTTGGTATATGCCATAGTTTAATGTTCACTTGAGTTATTGTCTTGGAATTGGCTTCTAGAGTTGTTTTCCACTTGTCCATCGAGTTCTTGATGAAGGTTCTTATTGTCTTGTTGCTTTATTGTAGTCAATCCAGGCCGTACACAGATTGGTCTGTCTGGTCTTAGAATACCTTATGACTGCTTGGTCTACCAGTAGTTGGTGTTTTGATCCTCTGGTGTTGTTCCCAATCCCCTTCTGAGTATTGCTCATATATTGACTCATATGCCCTTGGATCTTGGAGGCTATGATGCCTGACAGGAGTTTCCATATATATATATATATATATATATATTTGTGGTCAAATACAATAAGCCGAGTTATAGTAATGGTGGTGTAAGTCGGTTGTGGTGTGCTGGAACCAACGTTTGGGTAGGCCTGTAAAAGAGGGCCCACCAAGATGAATGGCTTATTAAAGGGAGTGGTGGGTGGGCATAACCAGGCAGTCTCAGCCCAGAGGAAGGTAAGGTCTCTGTATTTATAGGTCGGGTAACTCCTCCCACAATTATGGCTCAGCCTTCATATATATAAAATTCTTGGTTCCTGGGAGTCTGAATCTTGGCTGTTCCTAGAACTACACTCTTCTGGACAGCAAGCTCAGATGTCCTACATGGAATCTGCTGAAGCCACTTCCTCAACTTGAGCATCACAGCCCACAGTGCTCCTATCACAACTGGGATTACTACTGCCTTCATTGTGCACATCCTTTCTAGCTTATCTTTCAGTCCTTAGTATTTGTCCACCTTCTCATGTTCCTTCTTCCTGACATTATAGTCACTGAGTATTGCGACATCCACCAACACTGCAGTTTTCCATTCCTTGTCTACCACCACAACTTGCTTGTCTGTCTGGATCTTAAAGTCCCACAGGATCTTGGCTCTGTCATTCTCAACTACCCTTTGTGGTATCTCCCATCTAGATTTAGGCAGGTCCATTCCATGCAGATAATTTGATATACAATCCCAGCATGCATTACACAGTGGTGACAAACCTCACAACTAGAAGTCTGTAAGAGTGTATGTGCATGGCACTCCAAAGCACTTTTCATTTCCCCATCCCTCCTTGTAGCCCCCCTCACTTACACTCACTAGCATCCCTTCCCAGCCTTCCTACAATACTTTTTGTTGTCAACCCCTTACTTGTTCAGCCCAACCCCCACACCTCCCTCTGTCCAGCCACTTTTCTCCAGAATTCAGAGGCTGACTGGCATTAACAGCATTATACTTATATTCCTATGTAGGTTGGCATAGCTGGCTGTAAACTTCGTTCCCATAGTGGTCCCAATTCATGGATAAAATAGTGGTCATCCTCAAACATAAAAACATTATTGAAAAAGAATCAAAATAGGATCAGCGCTAATAATACCACAAGTAAAAATATATAGAGTAGTGTAAAGGCAGCACACCTAAAAGGGGAAGTACCCTCCTATCCCCTACAATAAATTAAAACATAAAAAACAAAGAGAAAGGGCGTGCCTTTAATACAGTTTGTATCAGAAAGAATACACACAATAATATATAGTTAAAAGAGAAGTAAAAAATTAGAATATTAAAATATTAAAAGTCCAAAATAATAATCCACAGCCAATAGAGTAGATTCTTGTAGATCAATGGTGTTTTTTTTCAAATGAAGACTTGTATTTTCAGTAGGCCATATGTGGAGAGGAATGGAGAGGAGATCCAATAGTGCAGTATGCCAATATATATATAAATATATATGTAAAATAATATGATGTACTCACAATTTCCAGAGCTAAAATCCAGCTCTGGTATGAAGTGCGTAAAGTGGAATGATCCCCACTTAAGGATATATGGAGTAGTAATTCCCCAGGAGTTCCAACCGAGAATAAAAAGAATAAAATATATAGTGCTCACTGAATAACTGGAGTGTAGATAAAAGAGAATATGAAATGTACTCACAATGTACTGAGCAGTCTGATACAAACTGTATTAAAGGCGCGACCTTCCTCTTTGTTTTTTTATAAAAACATTATTGGTTAAAATCAGTAATATTCCTTGAATAACGAAATCCATCTGTCTCCAAGAAATCCTTGCATGCTTGATTATCCTTCTCGTGGTCTACGTAGGCATAAACAGTGTTAATATAATAAATGACTAGTATCATACTCTCTTCCTGCTGAATCTTAATAGATGGGTCGTATCCTTCAAATGAGACATGTTTTTTGTAACAAAAGGTTTGAGGATTCAATTTATATACTAGGATAAATTGCTAAAAATGGAGGTCGGGTGAGGCTTTTGTGGACCTTTGGCACAAAAGAATAAATCACCATCCTAGAATTTTTTTTATATATATATATATATATATATATATATATATTAAAAAAAATCATATTCCTTTTTATTAAAAATGCCTGTCTGCAGACATTCCATCAACGAGGTGGAGATTATAATAAAAAAATTAGCCATACGCAAGATGTGGATATTGGATATTCAAACTAGGGGCCTTGGATCCCCATGCTTTGAATATCTAATTTTTGTAATGCGTGGAGGCTTCATCTGCTTTTAGTCAGAAGGTTTTAAAATAGAACATGATTTATGACTCAAAAAATTGCAGTGCCAAAATATTCAAATAACAACACCTCAAGCTTTATATTTTGGAAACAAATAACATAACAAAGAACTTTAGATACTAAAAACATTTTCCAATGTCATTTTAATTTGGCACATTCAATAATAACATTTATCTTTAGCAAAGCAGATCACTTCAAAGTCCTGCTGCACGTCTCATTAGTTTGTTCTGATTTAGGCTGGAAGTATATCTACATTTACATATTTTGCAGTTTTTTGGATAAGTTCCACAAAATTAATGAAGTGATATTAATTTTATAATAATTCATAGTACTGATGTGTGTGTGTGTATATATATATATACACACACACAAAAAGGGAGGGTGGTTTCTGGCACTCTTCCGATATACACAAAAAAATATATACCTTTAAATGTACCAAGGTGCTTGTCCCAGTGCAATATGTATCAATCAAAAAATTAGAGCACTCAATGGATATGATGAATCAATTCAAATGCTTTGTATTTACAATAGCATAAATTCCATCAACGATTCGACCGTCTGGCAGTCTTTATCAAGATGCTTCAAATCATAAATTGTATAAAATTTATAAGATCTAAGTGAAAAAATATTAAAACTTACCTTATCACCGTGATACACTTAGTTTCCAATCCCTCCTATCGATCCAACTGAGTACCCCTGCGTGTGTGATAAAGTAACGTCAGCGTGATGACGTGTTATGTTACTGACGTGCCGTTACCATAACTATTCTAAACAATAATTATACTGATGGATCGTGAGGAAAGTGAATTAAAATCATGAAAAGAGTATTAACCAACGTTTTTAAAATATAAACATATAAAACTGAGTGATATAGGAATCTGTAACATAATATGTCTGCCAATATAGTGCCCAAGTGTATGAAAAAATGAGACAAAAGATAAAATAGTATGAAGGATGTCTAAGATGAAATAATACTGAAAGGTGTGTGATGTGAACAAAGTGGAAAAATGGGACAGAATGAGCTAGATAAACAATGTTAAAAAAGTGACATGTGTGACAAGTAAACAAAGTGACAAATCAAGAACTATAGAAAGGAATAAGCACAATATATAGCAAGCATTCCTGAATGTGTAACGAAATTACTAATATCTATTTATAATAATCATTATATAAGAAACATATATAAAATTTAATATCGAGTAATTATCAAATGCTTGATAAATTAGTAATAATTCTGTATGAGTATTAACATATTATATTAGATATTAACTATATTCTAATCTAGTGTGATACTAATACCAATATTCTAAACCGCAAAAAACTAAATTTGTATTACAAAATTGCCTAATCATTTTGTAGAAGAGGAATGACACCTGTTCAAAAGTCTGCATACCCTTAGTTCTTAATACTGTGTGTTGTCCCCTTTAGCATCAATGACAGCCTGCAGTCTTTTGCAATAGTTGTCTATGAAGCCCTTAATTCTTGCAGGTGGTGTAACTGCCTATTTGTCTTGGCAAAATGCCTCCAGGTCTTAAACCATATGTTTGAGATCTTCCTAGAATGGCTCGATGTTATTAAGGTCAGGAGACTGTAATGGCTACTCCAGGACCTTCATCTTTTTGTGCTGTAACCACTGGAGGGTCAACTTGGCCTTGTGCTTAGGGTCATTGTCATGCTGGAAAGTCCAAGAGCGTTCCAAGCGCAGCCTTCATGCAGAAGAATGCTAATTTTATAACAAGACACAGAGGCTCATATTGAATATCCCTTTCTTTACTGTCCACCAAAAGCAGCAAAGAATACAAACAGAATGAAAAAATAATGAGCATATAGTAACATAGGCCCCTCTCTGCTCTGGTCCTAGTATAATAGGCAGCACTTCCCTTCCATTTCCCTCTTTCTTTGCTGCTCCAACACAAAGATAAGTACATGCCACATTTTTTCTGATTTATTCATTGATTTCTTGCTATTGATATTATTAATTATAGTTATTTATTATTTGTTATTACACTGTCTTCTTTTTATCTGTTGAGTGATTCTTTATTGCTTTATTTTACATTTACTATTAGAGATTTTTTCTCTGTTTAGATTTTCTATGCTTGTTTTATACTACACATATGTATGTTACATGTGAACCCAGGGTTCAGACCTTTCTTGTGGTATTATTGATTGTACTTCCTCTCACTTGAATTTGCCCTTGTTGTTTTCTTATCTCCTTTCGATTCCTTATCTCCTTCTCGCTGCCTTTTGCCTTTGTTTTTCTCTCCCTCTCCCGGTCCTTTTGACGCCCTTTTGCGCCCATTTTCTCCGTTCTGTTTGGCTGTTTTCGTGAGTGAATAAAGCCGGTTTGGCTAAATTTATCACAAACACTTGCCGTTCGTTAGTTTTACTGGCATTTAGCATCATTCGCTTGTTTGCCGTGTTCGACTAATTTTTTCTACGAACGGTCTGCTCGTTCATCTGTTTTTCCTCTTCCTTATATTCGTCTATTTATTCACACAAATTTGTTTCTTTTACCGAATGTTCTGTTCTTTAACTTGACAAATTCACAGGATTTTGTCGCTGATCTTGCGAGATTGCAGGCGGCCATTTTCTGACTTCCTGTCTCCCTTCCTGCCTCATGTGTGTGTGCCACTGGTCTGGGACCTGGTGAGATCTCTCTTATACCTTTTGCTTTCAGTTTGCGTGACTAACCTATATTTCTAGACTAACTTTAGTAACTACTGCAGCAAACATATGAGGGGCCGGTCGAAAGTAAAATTACCGGAAAGTAGATTCCCTCGACCAGTCAGCCATCCTCATGAGGTCCTCCAAATGTGCACCAGAAGTCATCATCAACACTGAGGCCCCCCTGACCGAATGGGCTCCAAAGATCACGGTATCAATGCCCGCCTGAGTCAATAACCATTGCACCCAGCATGACAACAGCTGGGGAGAGGAGGTGGTACGGTGCAGTTTGGTGCGATCTTCATATTCGCGTAGGCAAGCCACTGGACACAATGCCGGTGAAGTTGGGAAACTCGGATAGAACACCGATTTTATAGACGTTTTAGTGCATCTGCTGATGTTAAACGTTACGACCTCCGGGGGGGTATGATCTTGCGTCAAAGTCCAGACTCGAACGTCCGAGACCCTCTTGCAGGAGACGAGGCAAAACAGACAAGCCAACTTGGATGATAACTGTCTTAAAGAGAGTGCGGAATTAGCGGGCCAGGATGATAAAAAAGATAACACAACCGCGACATCCCAGGTCATTGAGTAGCGAGGCCTGGGCAGTCTGGAGAGGCGAGAGCCCTTGAGGAGCCGACACACCAAGTGGTGTTGACCCGCGGGGCATCCGTCAAGTCCCTGATGTGTCGAAAAGATGGCTAACCGATAAAGATTGATAGTCCGATAGGCCTTCCCTGCTTCAAAGAGGGAAGTCGGGAATTGCAGAACCAAGGTCACAGGAGCTGAAACGGGATTGGAGTCGGAGTCGATGGTGAATTCCGGCAGTGAGCCGAAGATCGCCTTGCCGTTCCACGCGGATAGGTTGAGCATCCACCATCGCAATTCATCCTTCGTCTCGCTGTCCAGGGACACCAGATCCGCATAGGATGCACCGGCACTTAGATGGGCTAATTTCAGGCATTGCAGCACTTGGTAGTGGAGCGGGCCCTGAAATACTGCCTGTATAGATGATGCCAGTAGGCCGATGAGCCGCGCCAGTTTCCGCAAGGTGAGCTGGGGTCGGATGAGGGCTCTGCGAAGTTCCTTGTGTATAGATTGAATCTTGGCCATCGGAAGGCTCGGCCTCGCCTCCCCCGAGTCCCGAGGAATCCTAGGAATTCCAAACAAGTGGTGGGGGTTAGGCATGACTTCTCACAATGATAATGAACTCCAATCGGGAAAGGAGGTTTATGGCCAACTGGAGGTGCGTAAGGAGTGTGGAGAGTGGAGCACTCCTGAGCCATGAGTAGGATGTCTAGGTACCCCCCCGACTGTGAACCAGCCCATCGCTGGCCGCAGCAGTTTTGTGAAACACCACGGTGCTGAGAAGAGGCCAAAGGGCACACAGGTAAACCACCAAGTCTCGTGCCACCAGTGGAAGCACAGGAGGTCCCGGGACGCCACAGTTACCGGTACAGTCAGGTATGCATCCTTGAGATCTAGCTTTGCCAACCAGTCCCCATGTAGGAGTAGATCTCTCAGCAGGTGGATACCCTCCATCTTGAAATGGCAGTACCAAACCATGGCATTTGTTTTCCACCAGGAAAATGTTGCTTATGACACCTACGGGGTGGAGTGGTGCCTGTTCTAGGGCCCCTTTGACCAGGAGTGTGGAAAGCTCTTCGTCAATCAATCTGCGATCCCAGAGTGAGAAGCAGATCGGTTGAGGAGGAGGGATGGACCCACGAGTTCTATATGGAAACCACGAACACTGTTCAGCACCCAAGGGTCTGAGATAATTAGTGACCAAGCTGGTAAAAAATGTTGGAGTCTGTCCCTACATAAACAGGAGAAGAAATATGAGGTATGCGTAAACTCACCATATGGTCGTCTGGAGCTGGCATTGCCACGGAAACCTCTGGATCGCCACTGGCGTCCGCATGACGGGAAGAATGAGGAAAGGGTACTCGTCTCCTGGTAATTGGAGCATTGCTGGAAAGAGCCTCGTCCCAAGCCACGGGATTGGAAGTAGGTACGGCCGGACAGACGGCTCCTGAATCTGCCGGCCCTGGTGGAGACCCACGCTTGGAATACCCGTCTCATGGATGCTTGGGCCTTGTCAAGGGCTGTAAATACCCCAACGAAACGACCTAAGTCCATTATAAAGGAGCAAGCCTTGGGCGTCCTGTGAGGGCAAGGTTGGCTAACTACAAATTGCTCTTTGGACACAACCACGTAGGTATTCAGAGTCAACCATGCGGTTCCCCACTCTGGCGTCTTCTGCCAAGTCAAACAGTTTGGCCAGGGGACCAAAAATATCCAGGTGTTTGTCCTGGCATGACTTTAGGGCAGAGTCTAGCCTTTTACAGAGGTTCCAGCCCAGTTTTGTGAGAAACTGCGTCATCTTGGGGTCTACCTCAGGAGTGTCACACAGTTTATTTGGCACCACAGGTCTGGGACACTCCGCCCTCAGTTTGTTACAGTCTGTAACAAGGCCAAACATTCAACAGTATGTAAACTTTTGATTACAGCCATTTGGGTAATTTCTGTTATCATTATGAATTAAAAAGGAGCCAAACAACTATGTCATAATTAATGGCTTCATATGATCACTATATTTCAATAAAATTAATTTTCACATGATCAGTCATATTTTCAAAATCAATGCCACAATGTCACAATTTCTAGTCAAGACTAAGTGAAGGGTGAAAAGGAACTGGTTTATTATGGGCAAGGTACACTCAATTTAAACACAGCCCCCCAGCATGGGGTCTCCATATACTCAAATACAAACTCCTCCCCGATGTCCCTGTGTCTGGGAGATAATTGAGTTAAAGGTTGGTAACTTAATTATCTCTCAGTTACAGGGACCTACACAGAAAATACCTTACTAAGGTTCAACAACTCATCTAATTCATTATTAGGTCTTGGAATGGTGAGATGGCTGTAGCCATTCATGAGGCAGTAGGAGAGTTTCCTGAAATGCCTGGAATTGAAAGTGAGATAACTGGTCAGCTGCCGTATTGTGTATACCTGGAACATGACAACACACTAGGTAAAATTGTTTACAGGCTGCTAACCAAGTCAGTCTCCTAAGAAATCTCATTATGGTTAATGAAGATGAACGCCATTTATTTATGATATGGTAAATTGCTTGATTATCAGAAAAAAACATTGTACCGAACAGTCGGGCCATAAATGGCCCCAAGCCACTGCAGCAGCTAATATTGGATATACTTCAAATAACGCTGAGTTGCAAGAAACCTTTCTATGTTTAGAACCTCTTCTGACCAACTACCGCAGAGCCAATTATTACTGAAAATGGCTGCAAACATGGTGGTAGCTGCTGCATCCATCCAGATGATGGGGGAATGTATAGATAATTGTGGAAGAAATATACTCTTCTATTCCAATTTAAAAGGTATCTTCACCACCTGAGAAGGTCGCCGGTGGTATGTGTGTTTAGCGATTTACGATTGATATCATTGGGAAATTCATAGAGTAAGCTAAGGAGTTTCGATATGATGGCTCTTGCTTGCGGGATGATTCTTGTTGCAAAATTAAGGGAGTCTAGAAGAGATCGAAACTCCTTACGGTTACAGGAACTGATTTGTATGTATTGGCAGAGGCGTATATTAAGGAAAAGCCAGCACAAGGATCTGCAAATGTGTTGAATATTTGTGGGTTGCTTTTGAGCCGAAAGTAAGTCTTGTGAAAAATAATACATGCTTCTCCATTTAATACCGTGCAGGTGCCATAAAGATGGGTGAACGGGTAGTAGTATAAAGGTACTAACTATGTCAGTTTTACTGTGCCATGCCCCTATCTATGGTGAAATGATTGCATCTATTGCATTATTTATCTTTGTGTATTGTAGCAAAATTCCTTGAGGGAATCATGGAGTTAAGACTAGGGACTGCTGAGGAGTGTGGCGTAGAGAGGTCTATAATTAGTCTTTGTTTTAAAGAGTTTTCCTGGTAACTATGCCAATTGGGTTTGTCCTTCAACTAGAAAATGTAGGTCCCTGAAAAGGCCCCAAAAGAAACCCTTGATACGATTCGTGCTGACTCAGCAAATTTACTGTCTTGGTATATGCCATGGCCGATTGTAAGTTGTTGTATTCTATGGTTCCTGCTGGCCTGTGTATAATACCTGTATGGAAACTTTGGGTGAAATCTGTTATTAAAAATCCCATCAAGTGTTCAACCAAGGCTCACTAGAGAACCAACATTCCCAAAGGTCAAATAAGGTTTAGAATGCATTTTATTGGGGTATATAGATTTTGCATGTGCCCTGTAGCAGTGGGAACAAACATGCAGCAAGTGGCAAGCACTTTATCCACAAGTACCTTTATTGAAGTTATTACATATTTGTGATTTCCCAAATACACAAGTGGACGTCCTAATTTATCCTTGACTGGTTTGTCACTCTTTGCTTTGGTGCTTGGGGTGGCTAGGTTAGGAGAGATGTCAGGTGAGATTAGACATAGATTAGCTGAGTGTGACGTGGATGCACAGATTGAACAAGTTGGTGTCCTCAGCCTAGCAAAGTGTCTGCCGAAAAGCTCTGTGTCCAGTTGACTCCAATCTGTTCTAACATTAAACTGGGCAAGAGCTGCAGACACTTTCGCGGAGAAGGACTGGTGGTAGTCATAAATGCTGTATTACCGTATTTATTACCTAAGTCCATCAGCTTGTGAATGTAGAGATCCAGTTCCTCTCCCCTGTACAGGTAAACTGACTTTTAAAGAATAAGATAGATTAAGCGTGACAAGTGAGGCCCTATGACAATATGCGGGGCAGCTTTGCCTGACGGTCGTAATACCTCACGGGACCACTAACTCTAAGGCAGAGATGCCAGAAACTTAACTTAACTTCTATTGGTCACCTAGATCCCTATCAGCCAGTAAAACATACTAACTAAAAGGTATACATTGCGGGGGAGCCATCATGGCTAAAAACGTACCTGGATTCATATATGTACTTGTGTAGGCTCTGTTTAGTATGGTGGTGTAACCTGTAAATGAAATCTGTAGTTCTCACTAAAGGAGGTTGAGAAGGGAAGGAGAGGCCTATTACCTAATAATGACTTTTAATAAAGCCTGTTAAGCTAAGGAACTCTTAACTGTCTTATCTCTGTATATAACAAACACCTAGGTACTGATATTGGATTTGAGGTACGAAGAGCAAATGCTGCTCTGAAAATTGATGACCTCGTAATCTGTAACAGAATGTTGATTCCATTAGACTTATAAGATATGGCTTATAAGCTGTCCTGTAGACAGTGCAGGAGTACGCATGTGTATGGGATAGTGTTTACCCAATTAAGCCATTACCGCACATATCCCTTGGCCTAACGTCTTTAATATGTATTTGTATGCCAGTAATGACTAAAACCTTATTAATGATTATATTTATATCTAGGATATATGTAGACAGAGATGGACAAGTGTCGACTGCTCAGCAGGTACAAATGGCATTGCACTGCTAACTCTTCAGTGCAACACCATTTTTGTGTGTGTGTATGTGTATATATATTTACCTATATATTTATATATATTTGATTGTAAAGACATGCACAGTACAGTAGAATACTATAGAACCTTTAAATAACCTACCTACAGGAAGAACCGTAACCTGATGAACAGAGGAATATAATATAGCCACAGACAAAACCTAAAATGTAATGCCCATATGCATATAAATATTATAGCTGACAATATACGTATAATATAACATGAGACTTATCATTTGACCATATCCTGACATAACCATTTTGTTTGAAAGTAGATAGACTGGAAAAATTTGAATTACCATACTGTAGTAATAGGTATTGAGCACTAGAGGGCCACAAGACAAAGATCTATATATACTGTTCGTGCAAAATACGAAGTGAACAGCATTGTATAGTGAGGTTCTATTAGGCGTTCATATGATCATAATTCGTATTAATTCAGAGTAGCTTGTGACCTTTGCAGGGGATTCATTTTTTAAAATGAATAAATGCTTTGCCGAATCCCCCCAATTCATGCGAGTGTACATTAAAAAAGGCACGAACGGTCTATACGGCCATAGAGCTTTCGTGCCCCCATAATCGAACATGAAACCTTTAGTTTGACTCATGCGAATGCTTTTGTGCGTCTAAGCCTAGCAGACCGTTCGTATGGAAAGAGCCAAATGGGAGAGTATCCGTGCAGGCATACAGCCCAAAAGCTTTCCATGAAAGGGACCTTAGGCAAGCGTTCCAGTGGTTTGAAAACCCACGAATTGAAATTAACATACCAAATAAATGAATAAATGATAAAACGAATGAACGAAAATGAACAGAGTCAAACTGGGATGACGCCATGGGAAGGCAATGGCGCAACAGTCTGTCCACAAGGTCAAAGGTCAGCGGGTGCTTCCAGTCAGTTTGCCGCACGGAGGAGTAAGAAGCTTGAGCAGAGCCTGTCGATGGGAGATCGCAGGAGACAGCTAGCAGCAGAGCAGGGATAACTGCAGTTCCACGTGGACAGGAAAGATGGTGGACCGCACGCACCGGAAGTAGATTGCATGCAGATCACCAAACCATTGACGGTAGGGTAGGAAAGGGGAGAGTCCCTTTCATAGGTAAGACCAAGCCCCTCCCACAACTCCAGGCAAAATCTTAATATATATTTATATATATATATACATATGTATATTAATGTAGATTGGATTAGTTGTATTAGTCCAGTAGATATATATGTGTATACAGTGGCGTACGCACAACCCATGGGGCCCCGGTGCGAAAACTGATCCGTGGCCACACCCCTGCCCCCACGCTTACTCTGTGTGGGTCGGGGGCTGCAACACATGGTGGCGGGCACCTGGTCCTAGGGATCGCAGGGCTGCGACCCCTGCGACTGCGGTATGTACGCTAGTGCATGCAGATACACATACACTGAAAGGACCACTACAGACACCCAGATCACATCAGCTCAATGAAGTGGTCTGGGTGCCATGTCCCGCTAGTTTTAACCCTGCAGCTGAAAACATAGCAGTTTCACTTTCCCCTGTGTGCTCCCTCTTCAGCTCCCTTGCGTACTGATACCGGGGAGAGTGCTCCCTCGCGCGCGCGCCAGCCTGCCTGCCCAGTGACACCAGGGCCAGCCTCGGGGGGCCCTGAGGTGCCTAGCCCCTGGGCCCCCCAGGAGAAGAGGCTGGCCACAGTGGGTACATACTGGGTCGCAGGGTGGGCAGGCCCGGTAGCAGCCGCGACCCCTGCAATCCCGGTATGTACGCCACTGTGTGTGTATATATATATATATATATGTATATATATATATAGTGTCAAAATACTAGAGTATTGCATACTGCATGGAATTGTTGTACATAAACTGTTGAGAGCAACTGGGCATGTGTAGAATTTACATCGTTTGAAATCTGTCTAAGCATAGAGTGCCTCAGACATCCTTTTTGAAGTGCCCCATTTAAAATCCAGCAGGGCATCTGAATTGGATAGATCAGTTGTGAGTTCTTTCCCTGCATGGGGAGGTTTTTTCTGCTCATTCTGTACATATCAGATTCAGGGCTATGATTTCATTCCCTGCATTGTGATTTTTATTTCTCTCATTAATATTTCCACTAGTATAGTGATGAAATGTATATTGTCTCAATATATTTATTGAATTCCCTTATTAAAGCTTGTACAAAATACATTACATTCTCCTTTAAGTATCTGTGGAATAAACATGTAAAAGGGATTAGTTTTACTATTGTGTTGATCGATGGAAGATAATATATTCACGCATGTAATTTCTCAAACAATGTTTGATTTTATCCAATTTAGCGCAAATCATAAAAAAATATTTTTATGTCCATAACAAGATTTGGGCCCAGGTTGGCAACAATAAAGAGTAAGACCTTAACCACTAGCCTACAGGAGAGCACACAAAGTGTCAGACCTCAATTTCAGTGTCTGTTTTAATGTCTCATTTAATTGGAACACTGTATTCTAGAAATGTATTTCTCATGTCAGTCCTGTATATGCCTGATGAAAATGTATTCCACTAACTCCAGTACTGTGTGCCTTCTGGGAAAGTTAACCTCAGAGCCAGCAAGGGGTTTTTGTCAGAGAATGCTCTCAGACAATCCCAGGTTTCCAGGTGCAGTTACATTATTGTCTGGTCTTCTATACCCAAGTATTCTTTTGTAAATTGGATTTTTCTGAACTGACAACTGTTAAAATATTACATTTAGCATAATGCATTGTATCCGAGCAAAAATAGTGTAACTCATTACCTAAGAAATTTCATGCATACTAAGTAATACTAAATTATGGTTTTGATTGTATATTATTGGCAAAACAAAGTCAGAAATCAACGTCTGGATCTAGCAGATATTTTTTTAAATTTTGACTGGCTTTAATGCCAGACAAAATGCTAGTGGACAAACACAGAAATTAGGTCAACTGCGCGAGAAAAATCATCCAATAAATGTACATTTTTTGTAAGATCTTTTCAGTTTTAATGACTAACCACATTACTCATTAAAAAAGAACAAGGCAATGCCTGGGGTCAATACAATCCTCACAATAGTACAAGGGAGGTTATACACCTCACGCATGAGGGATGCTCTCTAAACAGCGAGCAGTTAGTGGTTGCTCACTGTAAGAAAAGACTAGCAACTGCCCAGTCGCTAGTAATGTACAGGCCCCCAAAGACTACACCTATGTGTATCCGGAGGGGACTTCAATTAAACAAGGGTGTGGAAGGTCACCCCATGTTGGGGCTATTATATAAATAAATATAGCATGGGGACATAGTGTCCCCCCTTGCCTCTATGGATTGACTTTTTTAATAATGCGGTGGAGACATAAATCTCCCTTGTGCCCTCACCCATGGCAAACAGTTGGGGACTATAAGTAAAGTGAAGGGGAGACATGCCCCCAAGCTCCAAACTAGTGGTCACTAGTGGAGTGGAGGCTCTAATTATGTGAAGGAAATCTATTATTCCCCAGTCTCAACTCATGGAATGTGGGGAGAAGTAGACATACCATTTGCCAACACCCTAAATTGTCCTCAAACAAGTTTCCAAGTCTGTAGCAACATCCATTCAAATAAAAGACCCTAATAATATGGATGGCAGCCAATAAAAGTTTTACTCCACTTTTTAAATTTAAGTTATAGGCCCACCAGGGCCACGGGGCACATGCAACCCTTAAATTTTTTCTATTGAAGTCCACCCCAGTGGTCAGCCTAAGGTACACCTTTACAATAATCATGCTGTCTAATCAGCATCTTGATATGCCAGGATGGTGAGGTGGATGGATTATCTCGGCAAAGGAGAAGTGCTCACTAACAGAGATTTAGACAGATTTGTGAACAATATTTGAGAGAAATAGGCCTTTTGTGTACGTAGAAAAAGTCTTAGATCTCTGCGTTCAGCTCATGAAAAATGGGGGCAAAAATGAAAGTGTTGCGTTTATAATTTTGTTCAGTGTATGTAATTAACCCTTATGTGTGGGCTAGTTATATTACTTTGCAATATGCTGGTCATATCTCCTGCAGTCAAAGGGTGTCACGGACAGAAGGATCCAACAGGGAAATATAAGGAATGTGTTAGGTGTATTGGGCTGGAAATCCACCACCAATGCCTTAAGTGGAGCGCCTACCTTTTTTCTGTTATATATTGGTGGATAAGGAGGGATTTCCCCTATTGTGTGGTAGCTGCTTTGCAAGAATCACATTTCCATTATTTGTTGAAAAAAAACAACAAGCGTATTACTGGACCTTAGAATGGCTGGTTTAAACGCAACACGAATAGTACAAGACGAGGTCAGAGATACAGAATTCAGAATAAATGTAAGGAAAATAACAAAGGTCAAGTTCAATCAGAAGGGAGAATAGTCAAAGACAAGCCAAGGGCAAAATGCCAAAAAATACAAGAAATAAACATGCACTCAGATAAACCACAAAATGAAAAACCATGACAGGGCATCAAACAATAGGTGGAGTGAGTTCACATAAGCTAAGAAGCGTTTCCATTATTTGCTGGGACCTTGTGACGCCAAAACGTGTGTGCATGTTGATGATGTGACGATGCACATATGTCCACGTCACCAGCGTCGCAGTCTGTGTCTAAATCACGGCCTGTGGAAGCAGCTGGTGTCCATGGAAACACCAGCGTGACTTCTGGCTGTGTAGTGTGGAAAACAAAGGGAGACCCAACAAGAGGTACGTTTACCTTCTATGTGTCTGCGCTGCTCGAGCGCAGACAAGAGATCATGCAGGCTGGGTGCAGTTATGCGGTTGCGCCAGGCGTGGGTGCCAAGTCGTGTAGGCCAGGCGCGGGCATTCGACTGTCCCAGTTCAGCCTCGTGACAAAGGGTTAATGAATAAAAAAATTGACACCTATTTTAATATTGCATAGAAGTCCAATATATCATGAGGTGCTATTTCTAGGGATAGAGGTGTAGTACAATTATGTGGGAGGAGTCGGCTCTGCACCATCTCAAAACTTCCCCAGCTGCTACTGATAATGCTGAAAAACAAAAATAAATTGAAAACGCTGAGTGTAAATAATCAACTCGATAAATATGTACGCCAGCAGAATGAAATACTAATACAGTCATATTAGAAGTTAAAATACCTTAAAAAATACTTCCATGGTTCTTAAAACCCACACAAAATTTCCATATTTGAAATTAATAATTATATATGCATGCTTATAAATTAAAAATTCTCCCTAAGCTTAGCAGCCAACACACACAATCAAAGGAGTGACATTTGGCTGTTCCAAAGTATAAAGTACTCTCTTTGCTAAAGTAATCTATTCTAATTATATTCTTTATGCATGTGCTACAATAAGAAAGTCTATTCATGCAACATTTCTTCTAACTTTCTTTTAATGAATGATTCAGGATATAGCTATGCATACTGTAAATAATTCTATTTGTATCTCACTGTTAAAGAAAAATAAATTAGTCAACTAACATCCCATTACTTTCCAGTCATTTATCACAGTAGCAAGATTTAATTCACTTTCCATTGTTTAAAATATATACTGATATAGTTAATGTATTCATTCGGTCTAGCAATTAAATTTATGGATACTGACATTTTCCACTAGAAAATCACAGCTGCAAAACTTGCTCTAAACTGTCTTAAAGCATTTCACAATACCAACCATCAAGAACTGATTTTTGTTCTCTTTTTTTAATGGTAGGAAAAATGGTAGGAAAATATGACATAGGATGCAAAGTTCTCAATGGGTATAATACAGTGACGTTTTGACTCAAGCTAGAGCCTTTATCAAGCTTGAGTCTTAAGCAAAAATGTCACTGCTTATTAACCTTTGTAAACAAAGTATCCAATTGTATTTTCCTACCATGTCTATGAGCCAGACGCTCTGACTGTGGAGCACCAAAGTTTTGCATTGAAGATTATTCTGATGTTTACAGATTAAATATTTACATATAACTATATTACATATATCTATATTTTTTTTTATCATTATTATTACTGGTATTTATATAGAACCAGCATATTCCGTAGCACTTTACAATATTACAGCCAGGGCTGGTGCAAGGATTTTTGCTGCCCAGGCAAAAGAAACATTTGCCGCCTCCTCCCCCCGATGTGACATCACAATGCCCCACCCATATGATCTGCCATATGAACTAACTCCAGTGCTGCACACAGTGTGTGTTTACATTAAAAAGCCTGCAGGGACAGGTTATAGACACCAGAACCACTTCATTAAGCTGCAGTGTTTCTGGGGACTGTAGTGTCCCTTTAATGTGAGGTAAATTAGCGATTAGTGTCACTAATAATATACTAGATTGCCTACTCACAACCAGATGAGGATGATGATGGGCTCTGGCTGCAGTTTGGCTCCACTGGTCTGGTGTAGAACAGGATCTCTGGAGGCTGTTTGTAACTGTGGTCACAAAATTCAATGTTCTGGGAGAACAGGAAGCAGCTCCATTTTTGGGGCCCCTTACACAGCTCAAGGTCTGGGCCCCAGGGTCCGACAGTGCATATGCCCATCAGGCCCACCCATAAGTCCACCCACGTGTTCCACCCGTGAGTTTTCTCACAGCTAGTGGAGTGTGTAGGGGATGTGTTATGTGTTATTGTAGAGGATCTAATGTGGGTGCTTATGGAATGTAGTGTATAGGGATACCAGTTTGTGTAGGTGATGCAGTGTGTTTGTGTGTAGTGGAAGCAGTATGTTTTGTGTTAGGGATGGAAAGCCTTGTGTGTTTCTGTGTATGTATAGGGATGCATTGTGTGTGTGTGTGCGTAGTGTGAAAGAGCTCACTGTCCTGCCCCCTGTCCTATAGAGCTCTCCCTTCCGTCCCTTAGAGCTCTCCCCTGCCCCTTAGTGGTCTCTCCTCCCCTGTTCCTTAGTGGTCTCTACTCTCCTCTGACCTCCTCCCTTTGTGGTCTCTCCTTTTCTCCCCGACTTTCCATTATTGGTCGCTCGTCTCCCCCTTAGTGGTCTCTGCTCTGCCCCCGCTTTCCATTAGTGGTCTCTTCTCCCCCCCTCCTTTCCATTAGTGGTCTCTCCTCCCTTCCCCAACCCTTAGTGGTCTTTCCTCTCCCCCCTCCCTCTTTTATTGGTCTCTTTTCACCCCCCTTTCCATTAGTGGTCTCTCCCCCCCTATTGGTCTCTCATCCACCCCCTCCCTCCCTTAGTGGTCTCTCCTCTTCCTCCCCTATTGGTCTCTCCACTCCCTCCCCTCCCTCCCTTAGTGGTCTTTCCTCCACCCGCCTTCCCCCCTTAGTGGTTGTAGGGGATAAGATGGATATTTTGCCGGAGCTACACTCTCTTCATAAGACAGGATCCTGGGAATCAGTCAAGAAGACAAGAGATGTGTTCTATAACCAATTCAAATTTTAATTGATACATCAGTTATACTTATACCCCATTTTCATGTCGGTGGGGGTCATTGAGCATTGTGACATAGTTTATTTTTCACAAGTTGTTTTCAGTTATAATTCGATGTTACATAATGTATGCATATTGGATAAAACCCAGATGATTACAAATACAGAAATCTTGGACAATACACAAGGACATTCTAGAATCCATGTCATGTCATGTCATGTCATGTCATATCTTTTTCCAGGAACATAACAAAATCATGTTTCAATAACATTTCTGAGAATTGGAGATACAATTCCAAATTTATTCTTGATTCAAATTAACCCTTACATGAACAGTTAGGATATAGAGCAAAATGGATATTCATATCCTACAATTCCTCTCTTTAGATCATATCGTGATCTACCTTATGGAATATCCATGGGAGGCCTGCGGCAGAGAAACGAAAGGAGGTATATTCAGACGTGCTAATCACGTCTGTGGGACTTTCCTTATTTCTTCACCTCGATTTCCCCCATTTGCTCTATGCCATAGGTTTTCCCATTAAGAGGAGATCGAGCTGTCGATTTTCAGCTTTTGTAATCATCTGTTGTACACGTTTCTTAAGTGTGCAAGTTAGATAACAATTAAACAATATCATTATTGCAAGTATTATCACAATGATGACCAGAGGGTAGAAAAAGGACCTTACAACTTGTGTGCCAGTAGGGGACCAACCTGTGAGGGCATCATACCAATGATGAGCAAAATTTTCCTGGATTTTAGAACTAACTTTAATTAATTCCCTTTCAACTATGTGGGTGGATATTTCAGTATGTACTAAGGCATCTTTATGTGCTTTCAAATGTTTAAACATATCTCCTTTTCCTCTTAGTAAATTAATTATTATTCCTGTAGGAAGTTGATAATCAACGATAGGTAACGCAGGTGGAATATATTTTTTGGATCTGTATATACTAGGAATAGGTTGCAGGAAATAAGTATGATCTTTCCATTTTATCCAGGTTGCATTTGATATACATCCTACAAAGGGTAAATGTTTATCAACTTCGGGAATATTGACAGGTTGTTTGGTAGCTAGGCACACTATTTGTGGTTCTATTTCTAACATAACTGAATAATCTGATGGATATACATGCCAAGTACAAATACTTATTTGATTAGCTAATAAGCATGGTTCATAGATGGGTGAGGAATGTCTGCATGTGTAACCGTTATCTGCCTTGTCACAGTGTTCTAATGAATATGTTTTATTATCCTTGGGGAATACTCCTACCCAAGGAGACCATATAAAATCTTAAAAAGAGAAAATCCCCTTTCAATAAAAATGTAGCTATGCAATGTATGAAGGATGGAAAAAGAAAAGTAAAAGAACAGAGGTGAAAAAGACACCCAATCCTCTTACCTGATCTTTTTCGTTCCGTTCAAATGCACCCCAAAACTTCTGACACCAATTTGTAGGGGATAAGATGGATATTTTGCCGGAGCTACACTCTCTTCATAAGACAGGATCCTGGGAATCAGTCAAGAAGACAAGAGATGTGTTCTATAACCAATTCAAATTTTTATTGATACATCAGTTATACTTATACCCCATTTTCATGTCGGTGGGGGTCATTGAGCATTGTGACATAGTTTATTTTTCACAAGTTGTTTTCAGTTATAATACGATGTTACATAATGTATGCATATTGGATAAAACCCAGATGATTACAAATACAGAAATCTTGGACAATACACAAGGACATTCCAGAATCCATGTCATGTCATGTCATGTCAATATCTTTTTCCAGGAACATAACAAAATCATGTTTCAATAACATTTCTGAGAATTGGAGATACAATTCCAAATGTATTCTTGATTCAAATTAACCCTTACATGAACAGTTAGGATATAGAGCAAAATGGATATTCATATCCTACAGTGGTCTCCCCACCCCATGTCCTCCTCACCCTCTCACGTTCTTCTCACGCACCCCCTCTATCCCTTAGTGGACTCTCCCCTCCACCCCCCTTTCTCCTCACCCTCCCTCCCACGTTCTCCTCACCCCCCCTCCCATAGTAGACTCTTCCCCCCGCACATCCTCCTCACTCCCCCCTCCCTGTGTTCTCCTCACCCCCCCCGTGTTCCTCTCAACCCTCCTCTCCTCACCCCCTTCCTTGTGTTTTTCTCATCTCCTCTTCTCCTCACCTCCCCTTCCCTGTGTAGTGTGGCCGAGCTCCTCTTCGGTCAGCGGTATAGGAGCTTTTGTTTACTGTGCATACTGAATGAGCCCTTCCTATCAGTCTGGCCGGGTACAGGAAACGGATGCAAATGGATGTGGCTGCAGCATTAGGGCCGGCGATGAGGGCGCAGGGTGCCCCCTCCTATGCCTAGGTCGCCTTATAGGAAGCGCCGGCCCTGATTACAGCCAAACCTATGAAAAGTCATGTGCACGCACCTTGAGAACCAATAGCCTGTAAGCTCTTCACTCTGGCTACTGTGAAACTTGCAAAACATGCAATGCCCTGTGGATCTTATTATTAATATTATTGTTGTTTTACTCCATACTCAGAGAGTGAGAGCTTAATTTAATTATATGTTTCTGCCAGACACAGTGGGGCGGGGGGGCACACAATTAGATATCGCTTAACCTAACCCCCAAACCTTCAAAGTATTCATTATTACAGAGTCAGAGTGTTGGATGTCCTCCTACCACTGTGCCAAGCTATAGATATAATGAATGGTGTAATTTTATTTTATCATTGATTGTTTCCGTTCCAAAAGATCTTATTTTAAGGTTACTTGGGTTAACACTTTATCCCCTATGAGACACCATATGTTACTGTTTTGTGTTCTATTTGTTCTATATTTTACATTGTTCTGTTTATTGCAAGGGCTTTTTTGAGAAGTTCAGGCTTCAGTGTGCAAGAGGAGCATACACTCAATCAATATTTTGTGATGGCATCCTTATATGACTCTGGCCATTATTTATTTTTTAAAGATCTTGTAGCATTTTTCCCAATAACATTGGTCTATATAAATTTACCTAACAAAAACCAATGTTGCTCATTTAAATGCAGAGTATAAACTGTTCAACAATAGGTGGAAGGGGCGTTACAATTGGGAGGAGATTTTAAACTATCATTAGATACCCAGAAGGAAAGTACAGTAATCAGTCCCTCCCACCTTACCTTTGCTCACATTCTGATGAGATATCTGCTCCATAGCAACCAATTGCTGGATTTCTGGAATATTCACCATCAATCCATCAAAGACTACACTTTCTTCTCTAACCCCTTTGACACATCCACTAGAAATGATGTTTTTGATCCCCCACAGGTTCCTACATCTTGTTTCCTCAGCAGACAAAGTATTATGTGGTCTGATCACTACCACATCTCAATCCGATCCTCTATTCCTACAGTACAGACTAAGACCTGTCAATGGAAACTTAACTCCATCCTCACATGGGATAACCAGGTGAAAGACACCATCTTTGCCAAAATTCGACAATACTTTCAATATAACAATTAAACAGATATTTCACATTTTGTAGAGGAGGATGACCATAAATGTATTATTACAACCCTTTACAATGGATAAATTAACTAATGTTATAAAATCCATCCCTCAGAATAATAGAACAGACTATATAGGCTATATGGTTTTCTACTATCGAATTATTTTGAAAGCTAGGAAGCCAATATCTCCAAAAGCTGGAGAAAGATCCCAAGGCTTGTAGTATCAACCTTTATCATTGATCAATGTGGACATGACATTGTGACAGATCCATCTGTGTAAAGACTAATTGCTGGTTCGTCTGTTTCATTTATGTTCGTGGAATTACCTGCCCGTGCGTCCCTGTTCGTTTATTGCAAATTATACCGAACAAAACTACCGAACGGACGGCCACCCAGAAGAGAAGTGTGCTGCTGGTTAACCTCTTGGCCCCAATTAGAACGTTGTGGTTAACCGCAGACACCTCTTCATTCTAACCGTATGCAGGGTGGTCGTCGTTCGTATGCCGACCACGAGGCGGCGGCCATTTAAACCACGCGAATGAACAGCGATGTTCGACAAAGAACTTATGGAACTCTAAACTGACACTTTTTCCTACCAACCACCCTTCTTATCATCGGGCATACGAACGCTGGTCCGTTCCCGACTTTGGATCATACGAATGGACTTAACCCAGATAGCCATCCCATGGAGTCAATCGTATACCGAAAGGACAGTAATTCATTAGTAATGTGCACTCAGTTCCAGGCTATCTGAGCATATGTTACACGAATCAAATGTATTCGGTATTTTTATAGTTATGTATTGTAGCGGAGATGCAATATTCCCCAGGATATCTCCGCTTATAGTCCAAGTGAGGCTCAGGAACAAGTAAATAATAAATCCACAGGCAAGGTTTCCAGCAGGTAAAATAACAGCAATATCCCCACAGCAATCCCAATAACTGGACGACACACAGTTTCAGGAGCAGAACTGAAAGCTTTAATCCACAGTCTCCTTTTAAAGCATGCTCCCATGCAAGGGAGGGATTTACACTCATTATTACAGTAGCCAATCCTGTCCTGGTAACCTCCCACACATCTTCTCCCCTCAGCCAGCATCATAATCCCCTTATCCAGTACAGTAATTCCCACCGTTTCTGGATGTACCCCTAAACATAGGGGTACCTCTTTAAATCCTACATCCCCGAATACCCCTGATCTGGGTGAACAACATATCCAAAAATCACCCAGATCAGAACAGGGGTTCGGGAAATGTATGGAGGGAATAAAATGACCGACCGCACTAACTGAGATAGCCGAATAAGGTTCCATGCGAATGGGCCCTGCGGTCGGTCCTGGCATAAGGGAATAAAATACACGAAAGCCTCTAGCTATAGAGGCTAGGGAGGGTTCGCCTGAATCCCCTCATTCGGTTCTTTCTATCTACCGAACGAGGGGCCGTTCGGTAGTTTGGAACCGAACGGACCGGGTTTGTGGAGGTCTCAGCGGTGTTCACCTACTCGAGTGTCCGATTTGAGTTCCAGACGCTCGACGGCAAAACACCGCTGTTCGGGAGTTTTAAAATGGCCGCCGCCACGTGTTCGTTTGTCGAATGGCGGCCACCCCCGAGAACAAAGGACGGCTACTTACTAGGCAATTACCCGTTCGCAACAATGTTGCAACGGGTAATTGAGGACACACTTCACACAGGGGGGGTCTGGTTGTTCGGTAGTTTCATTCGAATGAACTAAGGGAATAACACTACCGAACAATCAGAGGAATACAGTTCTTTTAAACACATAGAAAACCAGCAGATCACACGAATGCAGTTATTCACAAGCCATTTGCAGGACAGCCCAGTGCCATCCGCTACATGTATTTTTATGCATTTTTAATGTATCATGTAAAATGGCGGTTTGCCTCTATCCTTTGAGATAATTGGATTTCTTCCCAATTATCTCCAGGATAGAGAGGAGGGAATTACTTGTGTAAAGGGGAGTGTTTAAACCTGAGCCACTGTGATTGGCTACTGTACGATATATGTCCCAGTCTTCCATCTGGTCCCCTAGGGGAGTGTCCACCAGGTGGGAGACCTGCATAAATACCGGGCAGGTAGCCCTCATTAAAGCAGATTCCTGTTTTACCCTCAAGACGGAGCTTGGTCTCGTGTTTGGGGGGATTGCTACTTGGAAGTATTATTTTGCCTGTTTTAGCTGTGGAAGGAGTTCGGCTGATTCTTTGTTCGTGGGTTTATCACATTCCCTTATACTCCGTTCGGGAGTTTGGCGGTCTACTGCAATAGAGCCTGTGTCTCTGAAAGGGGGAAGATTAACTAAACGGCGGTTTCACCCATTTAAGCTGTGAGTGTCTTAACAGACATTATGTACACAAATGTTGGCTATACACCTTCATCCATTACTACAGGGATCTGGCTGGTTTGTCCCATCTCAGGAGGCAAAGGACAACACAATGAAAATAATTAACTTGACTCATTGGGCCAAAAAATCCTTGGTGCCTTACATCTTCTTATCAATTGGTGCAGAGAAGGACTTTGACAAGGTGAACTTGTCCTTTCTTATTTCAACTCTTAACGATATAGGGTTCACACTGATAGATCTAAGCTCTTTAGTCTAGGTGCACTGTGTAGCCCAGAGTGAATGGTGAATTTTCTAGCTCATTTCAAATAAGCAAAAGCAGCAGACAAGGTTACCTACTCTCACCATTGCTATTTATTTTGGCGCTTAAAACATTTTATCTGGCAGTTATGCACAATCTGGGGATTAAGGTTATGAGTATGCCATCTAAGGAATTTAAAGTCACAGCTTTTGATGATGACTTTCTCTTTACCCTGGTGCATCCTTCATCCTCTTTACCCCCATTCATGGACAAATGATTACTTATAGTTCAAAGTCCAATTTAAAGACCACAGAAAAGATTATATGCCGGCACACTACTGATAAGAGGTGCTGGTATTGAGGCTACCCACTGTAAAAAACCTCCAACTTCAAATGCCAAAATATAAGAAATGATACCACACTCACAAATGCTTAAGTTACAAAAAATGCAAAACATGAAAAAAAATCTTTATTCAAAAATATATTGCCACAAGGTTGGATAAACGTGCTTATTGTCAGAGTCAGAAATATCAAATTTTGTTCTAACAAATCACTTAGACAAAAGTTCAGATGTCTGTTATGCTTCCACCATCACCCAGTGAATAACAAATGACAAAAACATATATAAAATCAAAGTTGTCACCTCTATGTACAATGATAATAACATTCAGCAGATACACAGACTAATGCTTATCCTGATGGACATGCCTGGAAAAAAAGGAAAAATGCTTCATACTTACCAATATTTTCCTTTCCTGGTAATGGGCCATGGCAGCACTACTCCAGGGTTAACTCCCCCCATCACTCCTATGGCACAGGACTAAATTTTAGCCTAAAAAAAGCCATATGAACCATAATACCCAAATTTGTAACAAGCCAACGATCAGGGACGATGCCTAGTGCTGCCATGGCACATTACCGGGAAAATAAAATATTAGTAAGTATGAAGCATTTTTCCTTTTTTCCAGCATTACTCAAGGGCAATGCCTGCACTACGAAACTCCAGGAGGGGGAGGGGGGATGAAACACAGAACACCATATGATGCTAAAATTAAGTAACATCCATAGGTTCAAGAAGCTGATAAAACTGCAGAACCAAACTGAGCCTTTTTAGAGGATCTCACATCCAGTCGATAATGCTGGATAAAGGTACTATGAGATAACCATTTAGCTGCTCTGCAGATCTGATCATAAGAGACTTGTGCAACAGTTGCCCAGGAAATGCATGGAGCTTGGGTGGAATGGAATTTTATACCTCAAGGAACCATAACCAGCCACCTAGAGAAGATTTTAGGAGATGCTTGCAGTCCCTTATCATGTCCTCCAGGAAGGATGAAAAGCCCTGAGGATCTTCTCCAGATGCCAGTTCTGTGACAGTAGACCAATAGACAGCGAACCATATCCAGGGTGTGAAACATTTGTTCCTCCTCAGAAGTAGAAGATGGGAAGAAAGCAGGCAAGCTGATCTCTTGGTCCATATGAAATGATGAACCCACTTTAGGCCTGAACTCTGGAACTGCTCTCATAATCACCTTATCCTGTTGGAACAAGATGAAAGGTTTGTCTGATGAGAGAACTGCCAGACCCTTCTTCCTGATGTCAAGGCAACCCTTCAGATATATCTTAAGAGTAAGGACCATAGCTGTATTCTCTGTTATAGGTTCAAATGGGAAAGCCTGAAAGGCCAACAGGACAAGTGGCAAATCCCAAGAAAGAAAAATGGACTTCATAGGAGGTCTAATCTGCATGACAGCCTTCATAAAACAAGCCACATCAGAGTTGAGCACCTATCTCACTCCAGATAAAGCTGAAAAGGCTGAGATGTGGACCTTCAGAGTTTGTAGGCTACGACCCTTGTCCAGGCTGTCTTGCAGAAAACCCAGCAGAGTCACAGCAGTGAAAGAGCGTGGGAAAATACCTTTGTTAGATGCCCAGTCAGAGAAGATGCCCCAGGTAATAGGTAGCAAAAATATTCATTTTCCTAGCCTGAAGCATAGTTGAAATGACCACATCTGTGAAACCCTTCTCCTTTAATTGCCTCCTTTCAGTCTCCATGCCATCAGCTGGAGGGTTTATGGAGCAGGATAGAATAGAGAACCCAGAGACAGCAGGTCATCTCTCACTGGCAGATGAATGGGCTCTCCATTGAAAGGCTCAACAACAGTGGGAACCAGGGTCTCTGTGGCCAATGCAGGAGAATTGCTATCACCACCACTCGTTCTTTCTGAATCCTTCTCAGGAGGTTGAAGATAAACGGAATCATGGAATCACATACCCTTTTTGGAAATTCCAGGAACAGCCTAGGGCATCCCAACCTTCCATAATGGATTGATGCTCACTGGTGAAGAACCTCTGAACCTGTCTTTTCTGAAAGTTGGACATCATGTTGATCTCCTGAAGACCCCATCTGTGAACCAACATCTAAAAGGCCCATTTTGCTAGACACCATTCTCCTGGCAAGATTTAATGTCTGCTCAAGAAATCCACCCATATGTCTATAAAACCTGGAAGATATATCATACTTGGCCCTTAGAAGATGTTTTTGGGGTGCCCATTTCATAAGGGGAATCATGATTTGCCTTTGAGAGCCACCATCTGAAAGCTTCCTTTACTATAGGTGTCAGAAAAATGGTCTAGTTAAAATCTGGAATCTTGTACTGGGGCAGGAAGTATATTTGATGGATCCAGATATGCCATTGAGCCCATCTGGTAAGGCTTATAGTGGATGACCGGTACCCCAGGATGCTCATGTAATATCTGGCTCTGATCATTTGTAGACAAAGTGTTCTCCTCAACTTTTCTCTTAACCTATACCTTCTGTCTTCTGATAGATGTACCAACACTAGATTTATATTGAACAAGTCTCCCAGATAGACCATTTGACTCAGTTGGAGTTGACTCTTCTGGAAAATCAGAACCCAACCATGATTCTCCAAGATCGATCAAGAAAAATGTTGAAACATAGTTGGCAAATGTTTCCTGAATTGTGCCTGAAAGCAAGATCGATCAAGAAAAATGTTAAAACATAGTTGGCAAATTTCTCTTGAATAGTGCCTGAAAGCAACCAAAATTGAACCGAAGTCTGACCTATATACATATATTTATTTTCTGCAATACTTTTTACGAGTCATAAATAAAAAAAAGTATGGTTAATAGTCCCAGTTTAATAATCTGGGGAAAGAGTTCTGACCATGATTTCAATTGTATACCATTTTGGATAACATTCTATCCAAACCATGAAACCATGAAACAACTCCTGCCTTGAAAAAATCCTAGTAACTAATGCAAAAGACATATTAAACTTTTTATATATATATTAATCTAGTTTGTTCTTAGCTATTCTTTGGACAGTTTCAACAATAAGCACAAATAATAGGTGTACTTTTTCTCCTATACCTTTCTGTAGACTTGTGGATTGTTTTAAACGAATTATGATTCATCCAAATTTGGAGCAAGCAGAATATTGTCCAAAATGCCATATGAATATATCATGAAAGAAACAAAACAGGCAATGGATGAGCCATATCATGATTCAGAATTCTGTCCTTGGTAGAAAAAAAAAAAAAAAAGATTGATGGAAAAAAAAATTATTGATGGTAGGTGAGAGCCACTAAATGTTGATTTTATTCATAGATCAAATGAGAAGAGACCAAGAAAGGGAAAAAGGAGCAGTAAAAAAAAATCTGCAATCATATGTTTATATATTTTGCATTATACTAATCGGTGCGGTTCTCAACATTTCTGCTTGTCCAAATTGTTTTTCCCAAAACAATTGCATGTCAAAATCCATGGAACCTGTCAGAATATTTATATCAGCAGACATTTTGTGCTAAGAAGGAAATTAAAAGTGTATATTGCAGAGTCACTCAGAACAGAGCGGACTCCATTTTGCTATCTTCAGGATAGCAAAGACATAGTTTCTTCTTACTTTCTGTAACTAACCACTGAGCTAAAGGAATGCATTATATAAACACAGACACTAGTGACAGAGAAGACTAAGTAATTAATTTTACTTTCTAAATTTTACAAGGTTCCATTATAAGTAAGAGGTGAAATTGAGTTTAGAACTATCAATTTTAGAAATTACAATCAAAGTAGTTGCCACAAAGACTGAGACAAACGCTTTGCACAGACAGCAAATTTAAGTTATGGTCATTTTAGATAAGTCAAATGACGTCAAAATCATCATCAGGAAAAGTTAACTCTTTCCTGGATAGGAAGGTTTAGTTAGGCAAGACGGCCCTCTATGGATCAAATACCTAAATTGCGATCCATAGATTGAACACACCTTCAGCTTCCTATTGGCCGTATCAACTAATGACGTACAGAGAGTCTGGCCCTTTAAAAGTTAGGACAAAGGGAAGAGAGAGGTTAGTTGGTAGAGAGACGAGTTGGTAGAGAGGGAGTTGAAGTTTGGGGATTCCGATTCGGACATGCAGAGAGATCCAGGACATTTTCTGGGACTAACACTCTACTCTTAAACTCTCTTGGACACTCAACTCTTAAACTCTTTAACACTTAGAATTTTACTCTGACTTTCTAACCAACACCACTTTTCTCTATCACTCACGCACCTCCATACAACCAATCAAGTTCCTGGGACTACCTACTCATCTGATGAGAATATCTACATAACTGGTAATTATGCTGGTTTTATTTAATTAATTTAAATTAATTAAAATTTACTAATAGCATGATACATGACTGGATAATTCACGGTCAGATTTCAATATTTAAAAATCTTAGTAAACTAAAGAATATATAGTTATAAACATTCCATTCTGCAGGTGGAATTAAGAATAATTATATATTAATGTGATATATCCAGGTGTATTGATTTGCTCTAAAATAAGATAAGATATCTTTTTAGGCAAATTAAAATTCGGCTTTTGTAAAAATCTGGTAGATTGTTCTTATTGGATGGTTCCAGGAAATGACTAATGAGCTGGTTTGAATGTTATTTTAATTGAAAATCACAGGAGAATAGGATACTATATGCCTAGGAGGATCTAGCCCCCATTGAAAGGGTTACTCAGTTGATTTAACTGTTAGCCAAAGTTTTATGGCTTTTGCTGTGTGAAGCTTTACTTTTTGTCTATAAAGTACCCTCATAAATCTTAAGTGACAGATGATGCTGTTAGCCATTGGAACGTGTATAGCCATTCCATTGTATTGTATACTTATGTTATACTAAATATTCACTGATTAATATCATGCATGCTGCCTAATATTATTTGTTATTTAATTTGTAAAAATAAATTAAATCTATTTTTATAACACATTGTGATTTTTAATTGTATGGAATACATTTCACTTACATGATAATGATCTCTAAGATCTAAGAGAATTGAAATAGTGGGCAATTCTCGACTATTTAATATTATCATCCCATAAATTTCCCCACAAACCGAAATGCCCCATTGCCAAAAAGTCTGTCCAAACCAAAAAAACAATTCCGGTTGAATTCATTTGCACAAACCATTTTTTTTTTTTTTGCACAAGTCTACCTTTCTCTTTATTACTTTAGTAGTCTTCTATTTCAAAGTTAATATTTTTACCAACATAAAAATTACCAACATTATTATTTAAAAAGTGTGTTTTACTTTTAGGGTAATTGTCTTAAGGTCTGAAGGTCATTGTCTTAATTTCTTAATCCTCTACCTCAGAAATCAGAAGAATTGTATCCACCTGGTGGAAGTCTGATATTTATTATGGCACATATACACAAAAAAATATAATTCATATGAATATGACAGGGAAATCAGAAGGCTACCTGCATGGCCAGGGCAGGGCACAACGTTGTTGTTTTTTTCTTAAATTAAGAAATACACAGGTTGAATTACAGAGCTCTATAAAAAATTAGATTATATAAAGGTCACAAAGATATCTTTGTGGTGTGTACATCTATTACATTGTATATTTATTGCATAAGCCTATCTGTAATAATGACTGTGTAAATACCAAGGAAAAACAAGATCTATGAAAAATATATTGATACAAATGTTAAAAAAAACAACATTGGTTGGACATTGTACACCCACTTACCTGTATCAGTTGCACCAAGATTTCCATTTCTTGTTAATTATTTTTTGTTGGTTGTGGGTTATATGTACTTTAGTGAGAAAATGTAATTTTTATCATTTAATGATGGTCATGGATTTAAATGCAAAATATCATATAAATGTTTCAATATTCATATATTTATTTTTGTAGTGTGATTATAGAAGTAGCAATCAAAGCTTCTGAACCATTCTAATACAGTCCTTATGGACCAGAACAACAGTAACATGTGCAAGTGCTCTCGTCACCCGAATTAGTGAAGAATGAAGGTGATTGGTAGTTAGATCATACCATGCCACTCACGTTCTCTAGCACACCATATCACACAATAACCAACTGAAGTGTCGCATTTCTGTCCTTAACTGACATTTTAAAAGCAAGTGGCAGGTAAGAGGTGCTTTCAATTTTCCATGCAAGAGCACATCTACCACTTCTTAGTTCAAGATGTTGTCCATGTTTATTTGTTATTATCCACCCACGGTAATATAGGAATTTGAAGACTATATAGAATTTTTTATTGGACTAAATAAATATGCTACAAACACAAAAGTGCAATTTTAAGGAAATGCAATGCTTTATAAAATTAACAGAAATTTAAAGTTTTGCATAAGTTACCAGACCAGCAAGTAACCAAAAATACTTTAAATAATACAAATCACAAAACAAATTAAAAAACATGAATGATTTTACAGAGCCATATATATGCGTAGTGTCTCAGTATGATGACAATGCCATCAATCAATAACATGTCTGAACATATCAAATATGAATCCATGATCTATATAAAAAGAACAATCTAGTACCCTTTGAAACTGTACTGCTTTATAGGGACCTGCTGGCAAAAATCCACTATAAATTGCAAAATGCATACTTTGTTTTAAAACCATTTATTCAGCAACATTTACTAGTGAATCATGTCTAAAAAATGTACTGATATACATCTAAAAACATATTCTGAGCACGACATCCAAGAGAGATAAATTACATTAAAATTCCAAATGGAAATTAATATATTTCTATTGTTTTGCTGCTGTGGAAGAAAAAAATATTGAGAAAACATTTAAATTTGCATAATACAATTTTAAACTAGCAGCATCCTTTAGTTTAAATATTCTTATATTATGTGGACCTTTCTTCTTAAATATGGGAAAATGGAGCATTATCTTCGGATATGCAATGTTATACACAAGATGGACCCTTAAAATTCAGTATCATGATATTAAACAAATGTTTCACTCTTCTACATTAATGGTACAATTTCTATATTGTCAGTGCTGTCCAATTTTACTAGAATGAATAATATAGCCATTTCAGACCAAGGGCCTACTAAATAATCTGTAATAACAGTTGAACAAGGAGTAACATTTGATTGTATACATTTTTATATCATATGCAGCAAGCAGGCATCTTTCTCTAAATTTTGTTTAAAGGGACACTTTTGCATATCCCTGCCAATTTTGGTGTTATACAAATGCAATCTCTTCATATGGATAGGTGATGTACAATAGTGGGAATTTCCTAACTTTTGTGATATGTTTTAGTAAAAATTGAAAGTATAGATTTTCAGGGTATGTACAGCAAGTAGGCATATTTTTTTAAAACATGTTTATAGGGAGAATTTTATATATTTCTTAAGATGTACATATACAAACATAAAGAAACAATGCAAACACTACAAATACTACAGCCCATTGTAATGCCCATTTTACATAGTCAAACTATTTTAGAATGGCTGATTTCATACATGTAATTCATAGGGCACAACCCTCTGCCACCCTGCAGATGAAAACAAAAGCTTGAAGCTCTTTTTAGTAACTTCCATTAGCTCTCCTGAGCTGAACCTTGCCGTGCAAGGCTTGTGTCTAGCTCATTGACTTCTGGCTCTCAATTAGCTGTAGTAAAGGTGGAGAGAGGTTTCCAGCAAACTACTCTAAAATGTTTGACTACTTCTAATGGGGGGTGAAAGGAAACTCTCAGCCTCATAATCACTGTTGTGTGCTATAGTAGTTATGGTGTATTGTAGTGTCCCTCTGCTCTACAGAATTGTCTAACATTACAATAGTAGGGTAGTCACCTTAGAAACCGGTGGAACAGAAGGTACATTCCATTGGTGACTCCTCCCCTTTTAAATTTTTGCACCACTTTGTAGAAAAGAGAACTGTGATAAATGTCCCCCAATATGTTTATGAAATAACTTTTGTAATGTCGCTTTTACATTAGAGTTTTGCTATCATATAGTTAACTTCAAAGTCTTCCCATTTCACATTACTGTAGCATTCAAACTGATAATGGCTTTCACATATCATTTGCAAAATTCAGACTTTCATTCTAATTTTTGGTTTGCTAATTAGTCAAGGCAAATATAAATCATATTTTCTCTTTTAAAGGTAAAGGGAGGTGACTTTCTAGCATTTGTAATATAATGATGAAGGTCACTGGGACAAGCCAAACTAGGGCTGCTCTTTACTGGTCAGAGGTAGGATATGTGGATGAGATGAATGGAGCAGCGCTAAGAGGGACCCTCGAATTTGGTCAAGTATGAAACAAAACAAAAAACAGTTGAGTAACTATATAGTGCAGTATTTTGGATACTGGTCTGGGATAAAAGAAGGAAATATACTTATAGTGTGTAGAGCTTTCATTAAGCTCATATTTTGTGTGCCTTGGTGATATGATCCCCGCCTTAGGATGTAGAGTATCTTTTGCTCCAATGAGGGACAATCCAGATATTATGAAATACATACAAGAAGGATATCAATTGGGTGTTGTATATTTGGAGTCACAAATGTGGTAGACATTGTATATAATTATGCACTCACATTTTATGGAGCACAAGGATGGCTCTTAGTAAATCGCGGGAAGTGGTAAAATCCCCACTTTTGCAAATATGTTCACTTTGATAAAGCCAATTTTATATGGTGAAACGAATTAGTGTTATATTTGATTGTGTTTTATGTACTAGTATACATTTCTAATTAATAAGTGCATTTTTTATATTCCTGGAGCATCCTGTTCTGTTCCTGATTCCTGGACGTCAAATTCCTTGGTGAGCCTTGGCGGTATGGTACCACCATATGCATTGAGGATTGCTTATCTGTTTTTTTTTCTCCCCACTTGTGAGTAATCTTTCAGTTATTTTACCACCTTCCCTCATTTAGAGTGTGCAGTATATTTTATTTCTGTTTTTATTTCTAAATAATCACAGTGAGGATCTTGTAACCTGCATATCCAGAGGTGGGGATTTGCCTTCACACCATTTACTATAAGTCATCCTTGGGCTCAATAACATGTGAATGTATATTTATATACAATACCTCCCACATTTGTGACATCAAATATACTACACCATATTGGTATGTTTCTTGTTTATATTTCCAGATCATCATTCTTTGAAGCAAGAGATACACGCTACATCCTCAGACGGGGATCATACCACAAAGGCGTACAAAAATAGAGATTACTGAAAGTGCGTTTCCTTTCTTTCTCCCCAACCAGTATCCCACCTTCTACACTATAAAGTTGTTCTACTGTTTTTGTCTCATTTTATACTTATCCAAATTTGAGGATCTCCCTTGGTTCCACCCTTGCCATCTCATCCACATATAGTTTTTTTGCAAAGGGAATTATTAAACAATATATGTATTACATGTAATATCACAGTGATGGTATTGACATATTGGTTGACTTAAAGTCAACATAGGAGAGAATGATATTCACTAGATTAACTGGTGTAGTTTGAAATGTGAAATGCATTTAAACAGAATAATCAATATGACATATGTTATACATTAGTTTGCTACCATAATTATAGATTCATTAAAGTAAAATATTAAATCAAGTCAAGATTGTGATTTTAGTCTGGAACGATTATGACAATCTTCACACTTATTTGGTGGCATAAATTATATACACCTTCCAATGTCTCACCAACATATTATTACACAATTTTGGTAACTCATCTGCTTAATTGCTGCTTTGTTATACAAAACTCATTACTTTGAATTATGATCATCAGAATTATTCACTAAAGCGAGAATGTATGGGAATTCAAAGTTAATTTCAAATTTAATGCCAAAATAGATGAACTAGAAAAATTATGTAAGTCAGTTATGCTTCCATGTCAGGTATGTTGGCCTTAAATTTGAAGGTATGTTTATATTCATATTGATTTCCCAAAAACTCTCACTTGTTAGTGTTAAATCCTGCAATCGTGTAGATATATTTTCTAAAGAATTTCAAGATTACTTTTTGAAAGTATAAATCAGTTTTCTTTGATTTTAACTGTAAACATAGATTAACTCTCACAAAATATGGACTAATGAATGGCAATACAGCTGTGGTCATTTTTTGCATAATTTGGAGAAAAAAAAGTTGAAATTGTTATAACTGCTTGTTCTTATAAATAGTAATATTGTAATGTTCATGTAGTTCATCTTCTTGCCAGCAAATTAATGACAATGATTCATAAAAAGCTTCTAGGTTGTACAGTACCCTACATTTTGATATAATTATGTTGCCAAAGTTCATCTGCATTAAGAGCAAACACTGTGAATTAGACATAAAATAAGTCATTAGGAACTTGGTAGCCAGTACCTGTTGCTCATGAAAAGAACATCTCTAATTTAGTTTTAAAAAATAAAGATACAATCATTGTTATTTCTTTTTAACTTTAAAAATCCTAAAGATGAAGAAAAGTAGTTGTGTGTGTGTATATATATATATATATTTATTTAAGTCTTCATATAAATAAAAAAAATTCAAGTCTCTTCCCCAAGGGAAGCATAATGCACTTTTGTGGTACCTTCGCCAGTAAATACTGATTCTGTGTCACTAGCAAATATGATAATGACTAATGTTGCATCCTACCACCCTTAAAATAGATCTATTGGGTTGGGAATTCAAAAATGTGCTCCTAAAAAAAAAAAATCATGTATTTGTAATATCCAAATAGAGAAATGTGAAATATCAATCCCAACCTCAGTAGGAAACAATAATACCAGTAACTAGTATATTGTGTTTTGTCTTTTTGATCAACAAATATCCTTTGGAAGACATAGAGTTTATGAACAACAATAGCAAAATTAAAATATGAGGGAATGTCCCCTTGAAGGCAGGATGAATTGACATGTCAGGAGTGAGTTCGGTTATATTCACCACCTAAATGTTTCTCTAACCATATTTCAGCTAACTGAGCAGCAGATGCAAATGTACTAGCTTTGGAACCTAAGCACATCTTGTATTGCTTAGGATTTAAATTTGGGTCACATTGCACTGGATGAAAAACATGGACTACCCCAGTTTCTTGACTCCGAAAAGCTTTAAGACCCGATGATATTACTTTAGTAAATAGGTCTACGTCTTCTAATCCCCAACCTTGGATAGAGGTATCAAATCCACCTATATTTAGGAGATCACTTTTATAAACACAAGTGATTCCAAATCCGTAGTCTCTCCAAAACCCAGTTTTCTTTGTGAAAATGAAGTTGTTGTCTGTGGGAGGGTTTTCTCCATATGTTACTTTTGGATCATACTGGCTGAATACAATTGGATAGTAGACTTGTTGTCCTTGTATAGTATTATCTCTACACCTTTGAAGAAAGTCTGATGTGAACATCAGGTCAACATCGCAAAAGAGCAGTAATGTGTCATTATCAAATTGAGAAGAGCCTTTATCGAGACTCAACCCTCTGGAAAATTGCCCAGATATGGTTATTATATTCATTTCAGCTTGTGGATATTTATTTTGGTAGGCTGTCATTAACTCAATGTGCTTATCTGAATCAGCACCTGAATCAGAAACAGATAGGATTACAACCAGCTTTATATTTTGCTTTGGAATCAAACAGATCTTTTCAAAATTTTCCATGAATCTTGTAAAAATGTCGTACCTTCCAGTCAGAGGGACGAGAAAATGTATCTTTTTGTCATTGTTTTCTTTCATTTCCTTAGTGACATGTATCGATGAAAACATTTTTAGTGAATTGGAAAAAAAAGAAAAAGATTGGGCATCATTATTTATACTTTGCAAAAAGCTTTGTACATCCAGTTCTTCTTCTTCTTTGATAAAAGGCTTACTGAATGACTGCTGAAGGTAGGCATGTCGTCTAACGGGCACAGTGAGTTTTCTTCCCTTATGCCTTTTGTACAAAAGCAACAAATCTAATATATACTCTACTCCATACATAGGATGAATTCGGCGGTACCCGTACTGGATTTCTTTAAAATCAATCAGTCTTCCTCTGGATTTGGAATTTTCATTGACCATTTCCATCACTTGCATCACAGTGTCATCTAAGGAAGCCTTTAGAAGGTTGTTGAGACTCTGACATGGAGGAGCATTTGCCGACATAGAATAAATATGTTTTCCAGTTAGAAACTCCCATTCAATTACTTCATTTCGTTCCCGTGGCTGAAATCTGTTGAAAGATGGCACCATACCGAGTTGTTGATCTTCTTTGCTTATCTCAGTGTTACTCAACTTGCTCATCAGAACACGTTCTCTGTGAAGTTGAATTGTGTGATACCGTAATTCAGAAATTTTCCGACTCAGTATATAATTATGTAAACGGTACTGATATGCTGGTCTTTTGTTGGGGTGTAATGTTATAGCTGTATGAATCTTGCTGTTATGCAGATCTTGTATATATCCTTTCCTGTTGTGTTCATAATTTTCATGAAACAATTGCTGCATCTAAGAAAAAGAAAGAATGCAGGGAATTAAAAACTATAAATGATAACCGGTGTAAACATAATTGTCTGGATATCTTAAAACAAGCTTAAACTAGATATTATTGTCAATCAATATTAATAATAAGTTAACAATTTACTAGAATAAAGCAACTAATGAGATGTGTATGATACACTAATCAAATGCACAAATCTGAATATACTTAAACACATTCTATACATTATAATTATAATACAAGCAATTCAATAGTTCTTCATTTTTATCAAATGTACAATTATTAACATTCCCAAAAAACAAAACTTAACGATACACTGCTGTTTTTATCAGCTGACTTGTTTTTGCATTATTAAAACTGTCTTAATCTTTTCTTTTTCTTTAGAAATGGCATATGTTAATTATACATTTGATATATGTATATATATATATATATATATATATATATATATATATATACTTTTTTTACATATTTGATGAAAACTCCAGGTGAAAGGTGAAACATTGATCTGTTTTTTATACTATGAATTAAAAGTTAAGTTTTACGTTTTCGATAAAGGCCTTGGAGTGCCGTCTTTCTTTGGATTTGTGTACTTTTTTGCCTGACCAGCACTGGACATCCACCGTAATTATCAAGGAGTGCAAGCTTAATATATATATAAAACAAAATTTAAAAAGTCCTTGCACTCACGCTTTACTAGACTGTTTGCCGGGTGCTTGAAATCCTGGAAAATTTAAATATGGCTGATCCTGATGAAAGTCCCTACTGGGACTGAAATGTTGATCTTATTTTTACTGGATTACTAATAAACTGTATGTTTTAACCTTCAAAAGTCAGAGAGTGTTGATCACTATCTATACACACACACATATATATATATAAAAAAGCTTAGCACTTTTATATACAAGTCCTGAACGGGCTGAAATGTTGATTGTTTACACTATTGAATGTAATTCACAAATTTTAATAAATCCCTTCCTTGAAGACCTGTGAGTACTCCCTTTTCTACTGATATATGTATCTCCCATAGCCAGTCTATTAATTGAGTCATACAACTTTGGGTATATCTAATGCAATGCCATGTCCATGTCCCGTAATGTCCCTAAATAGGAGCAAAATAAAATCCACGCAAGAAAATTAATTTCTTTACCCCTAATTTGTATGAGATTGTCCATTAAATAAAATTATAATATTGATAAGAAGAAGATGAATATAAATGCATATTGTAATGGATCACCTGGAACCCCGACTGGTACCTCCGATAAAGGATGCTCCTCGCGCTTCCTGAGGGCTCCAAGTACTCCAGCCAACACCATAACCACTGTGGTCTCCTTCAGAGAGCAGAACAGGAACAAGCTCTCACAAGAGCTTAATAGTAATTTAGCAAGCGAGTATGACAAGCATAGCTATCCCTTGTAGCAGATTCCCCCAATAAGAGACGGCACTCCAAATTGAGGGTGAAGTAGAACTGTCTGAAACTTTATTTTACTTGGGACTAGCCCATATGGTCATTACATTAACATTGCTGTGAAAACTCAATAAAATTACAAACAGTCAAATCATAGCAGGCAACATACAGTGACTTATTATAACATAATTACATATTTATAAATGGGTGGGGAAGACCATAATTAACACAAAATGTCTCTCCTGCATGCAGAATTAGCGATATGCAAATCTACCCGAATATGCAAATTACCAGTCTTGCTATTCAGGTAGTGCATATTACTGTTGCTACCAACAGAGGGCACTACACAAGCTCCATAGCCAAATCCACCTAGTTGGTAGCAATCCTCAGCAGTACAGGAGAGCAGGCAATACATCCCAGGGGCCATAGTCACATGGCAGCAGGCTGGCAATCAGTCTTCTCCAATGCCCAGTGGCGAGGCTGATTCCGCCACACATATATAGAGTGGAAATATATTAAAGTGTTAGAGTGTGTAGAGTGTGCCGTTTCCATATTAGTATCCTTTCGTTGAGTCCAGTAGCTAAAAGGGTAAAATTGATTTGTTGTGCTGTGAAAACGGTTTCCATTATTGGGTTATTTATATCAACTTCTTTTGTTACATAATAATAAGAACTTATAAAGAATTCTAATGGAAATGCTGGCACAAATCTTATAGCAAATGGGTACATACCTGTCACTATATAAACTAACCAGATGTGCACTAAACAATCTGGCAATGTGGATCCGTGTTATGTGTGCACTAACAAAGTAGATCATATCCCAGATTGTATATAAAAATAATGTCATGCTCCATAGATTTAAAGCATTGTGAGAATATTTATTCTTATTTAATGTTGTAAATCTTACCCTTGGGAAGAAAACTTACTTTCACAAATTTACAGCATATGCAGCTTCAAAGCATTCACTACTTAAAATCCGCTACATTACCGTAAGACTTTCAAAATTGTTCTGCTGTGTATGAAATACAGTAGTTGATGTCGTTAGAAAATAGAGATGGCTCAGAGGAGGTAAACTAAAGTAATTCTCGTGAAGTGGGAAATGCAATAAACACAAAGGTGATACTATGAATTCCAGATATAGGGAAAAAAGTATTATTTTCTTTACAGACAGCTTTTTATGTATTTTATACATTTACTGAGCCATTTTAATGCCTTTGAGTTTATACCAAGCATATTTTGCTAGCATTTGACACAGATCATATAAGACCCAGTTTTTATGAACTTGAAGGTATATTGCCAATTAAAATGTTAGTTGTTATCTTTAAAAAAAATGCTAAAGATTCCAATAAAAACCATAGAATCTCTTTCGCCAATAAAAACATTACTACATTTTATACAACATATTTCACTATTTGTTAAAATTTCTATTTTTTTTTTTATTTATTTTTTTAAATAGAATAAGGAATAAGTAACTTCATATATATGACATCCCTGTAATGCAAAGTAAATACTATTCCTGGTTGTTTCTGTCATTTTATTGCAGCCTCTGCCCTATTCTAACTCTTTAATATTTCATTTTTCTCTGTCATCTATTTCCCACAATGCAATGCAATTTTATGAATAAAGCTAGGTTGAACAGTTTTGTTCTACTGTACAATCCAAACAGGTGTAGTGCTGAGTTGCTAGGTTAATTTAAATTCTTGTAATTAACGTTTTCTTTTAAAAATGTTTACAACAACAAATATACTTCAAAACGCATTCTCTCATAATCACAAACCAGAGTATCGGACAATCAACAATAGTGTGCACAAGTGTGTAATAATAATTTCAAAGGAAATATTTATTACGCTCTTTGATTGTGTGTGCACTTCTGCATTGCATCTATGTTGTATCATTGTATCGTTTTATATTGCATAGCTTTGTTTGCTAACACATCTATTAATTGTAAAAACTGTTACTTGAGATGCCAACAAGCTTTTTCTATATCATAAAAGTGCATCATTACAAACTAATCAAGATAAGGGCAAACGGCAAACTGAAAGAATATGATGGATTTGCACACCAAAAATACTGTCCCCGACATGATACTCTGACCCGTAAACTAGCTAATTTATAGAATCAGTAGCTATATAAGATATATATAATGGTTCCATATAGTATTATTATTTATACAGATGCTTGTCTCTTTTAAATATTGCTATAAATGCATGCCTCTCAACCATTCTGATTTTAGCAGGACAGTCTCGTTTTTTAAGGGCCTATCCAGCTGTTCCAACTTTGTTCAAGAAAAAACACAAATGGTATATCTGATAGTGGCAATAAGCTCTAACATCTGTGTGATATCCCCTATCCCAACACCACTAATACACATAAACTACAAACACAGTGTGTTTGTAGTTTTTGTTCCAACTTTGTTCCCTGGTGTCCTGCTTTTGGCAACACTAGGGAACTGTTCCTAAAAAGTGTAGTGCAAGCATATTATTAGACTCTAGCACCCTGCAAGAAGCACTGAAATAGTGCTCCCTGTAAGACCTGCCCTCAGTGGGATGATCAGGTTGATTGGCAGGCAGCCTGGCATATATTTACAATAGCCAGACCTGCCAGTAATTTAGGCGACCCCCCTTTTGGCAGAACCAGTGATACGATTGCATCACTGGCCCAGCTCCATTTTCCCCCCTCCCACCGCCTTCCCATTTCTCAGGACTCCAATTTTGGGTGCTATGTGTTTAAAGATACACCTATCTCTTTTTACATTTAAGATTCTGTTTTGGGAGTATATTGCTGGGCATCTGGGACATAATTTAACAGTCACGTCCTGCCTACTATTGTTCCATCTGCCATCTGCCACCACTCATGTTGGAGCACAACCCTATAAGATAATGAGTAACGTAGGTGAATGGCAAGAGACTGCTCGTCAAACTGCAAAAAGTTCAGGTACAAACATATGTGTCCTATATAAATATATTATTCATGATTCTTTAAGTAATCTGCATACCATTCATATCACTAAGAGTTAAACTATTTTAAAATATATTTAAACACAATTAATAAGATATTCTGCTATACTGAAAATCTAAAAAAATGTCAGGCATATGCAATTCATGATTTTATGTAATTCGGTATTCACACTATCTGCAGTTAACATAATTTAGATAGTACTAAGTAAGAAACCAGCTTCCTTTCTTTCTAATTATCATTTAAATAATAACTATATTGAGTTTACTCCAAGTAGGAAGATAACTTTGTGGCTAATTTCTGTGGTTGTGGTTTGCTAATGACTCTCTACTCTTTGCTTTCTTACAACTAAATTATTTTCCACATAATAAACTGTGTGAGCTAATTTCTGTTAAAGCAATGCTTGTTTGAGGAAAGTGTATCCGTAATGACTTTCTATATCTAATTATCCTTAAGTAATGTTGGCACCTGTTCTTGCTGTAAATTATTATATTATTGTCTTGTGTTTTTATTTATTTTTGCAAAAGCAAATTAAACAAAACATGTATCATTGTCTTTAAAGGCAAAATCCAATTGTTCATTGTCACAGCAACTGTGTATATTAATTATAATTGAGTGAACCTAACCAAAAATGGTCCCTTACAGTAACAGATCTTTTATTAATAGCCTATTTAAGTAAAAATATTGCTTTATTAAAGTAACATAAAATGTGCAAGAAATGGAGAATAAAAAATTCAAATGACGTATTAATCAAACATACGATAAATATCTCGAACAAAATCCTATATCACTATTCTGTAAACCTGCCCATTGGATACTTCTCCCTAGATGTTTTATATCAATGTTTGCCTCTGAAAGGTAATATGAAAGTAAATAATAACCTTCATGTGAAATATAATAAAAAAAATGTATATGTAAAATACATGAGGTTTATTTATTTAAGTCTGACTCAGCCAATCTACTTTTATTACGCCCAGATATGCAGATAAAACCTAAAGAACATATTTATGGGCATGATAATAAAATCAAGGCAATTGCAATGAAATGCAACAGAAAACTGATTCAAATGGCCTATTGAAATGTACCATTTTAATTAAATAAACTGTGAACAGAATTTGCATTACTGATCCCAAGAGAACATTTTCTAAATTTTCCCTATATAATACAAACACGCTATGTTTAGGATACTTGCACAAGGTGTTTTGGGGGGCCCTTAATCTTGGCTACTTAGGAAGTGTCTAATCAAGACTTGAAACACGTCCAGCTTTTGTTCAACTGAATGTAAGTTTCCACCTCCATGACATTTTTATATATAAGATTTGTAAAGCAAAATAAGTTTCCACTATTTTCATTAGGTATGCCAGCTTTTGTGTGGTTTGTGATTGATGATATTTGGCAGATGAATAGAGTTATAGCTATAGGAACAATACATTCTGCACCCTGGAACATAACTACCAAATGGCAATAAAAGTAATTGAAGGAATATTCATTTTGTACATATGATAAAGTTGATATATAATGTAAAATTCATTTGAGCTGGTTAAATAAAAAAAATGGGGTAGCAACTAACATTTATGGGGTAGCAATTTTGCCATGATTTAAATAGCAAATAGGTCTGCTGCTGTTTCTACTTGATTCAAGAAACATGAGGGGGCTCTATCAAGGCAAAAAAAGTGCAACTTTAATGCAGAATGCTAAATATTTGTATGCATTAATCAATGGTGATTAATTTTTATTTTGCACTTTGCTCCACAATTGCACATGTTTTGCCTTGATTAATCTCCCTTCAGATGTCACGTGTCCTGTCCAGGTTCAATAAGGACATCTTTACATTGCAAGAAAATAATCTGCCAGCTGAGGTCTTCTGGGCCAAAACAATAAAGAATCAGCTGCAGAAGAGCACACAGAGATAATTTTTATTCGTCCATGACTTAAAGATATACAATAGGCAACAAAACAATATTACCTTATTGAAGCAGTTCTGGTGTACAAATAATGCCACTGTAGTTTCACTGCTCAATTCACTGCCATTTAGGAGTTAAATAACTTTGTTTTTTGTTAATGCATCCTTAGCTACACCTCCCCTGGCTGTGACTCACACAGCCTGCATGGAAAACGGTTTAATTTTTCAATCAGATGTTAAAGGGACATTCCAGGCACCCAGACCACTTCTGCCCATTTGAGTTGCCTGGGTACCAACTCCCATCACCCTTAACCCTGCAAGTGTAATTATTGCAGTTTTTATAAACTGCAATAATTACCTTGTAGGGTTAAGTCCTCCTCTAGTGGCTGTAGAGGGACTTCCGGGTTCTTAAAACATGAAAAGTGTTTTAAAGAACGCCGGACATCCTCACACTATGCATGAGGACCTCCAGCGTCGCCGGAATTCCTATAGGAAAGCATTATATTGCTTTCCTCTGCGCATTAGGTCTCCCCCGCCAACGTCAACGAGGAGCGTGGGCGGAGCCTGACCCAGTGCCGAGGGACATCGGTGCTGGATTCAGGTAAGTCACTGAAGGGGTTTTAACCCCTTCAGCAACATGAAATGGGGAATTGGAAGGGGGGGGGGGGGCACTGCAGGATTCTGCAGGGCCAGGAAAACAGGGCCAGGATTCTGCAGGGCCTCAGGAACCTTTAGAGGTTTTCATCTCCTGCTCTGTAAATTGGACTTTAATTACATACAGGAGGTTCCTGAGGGGTCTAGCAAGCTATTAACAGAGCAGAGGATAAGAAATTCTAAATTAAGCAGACTGTACAATAACGGAACCTATAATATCTTCTTTTTCAGGAAGTGTTTAGGAGGGCTATGCAAGTCACGTGCAGGGAGGTGTGACTAGGGCTGTATAAACAAAGTGATTTAACTCATAAATGACAGATAATTGAGCAGTGAGACTTCATGGGCAGGATATATTCACCAAAAGTGCTTCATTAAGTTTAGGTGCTTATAACGTCCCTTTAAGGATGCCTGACAAATTGCCTGGTTAAGTAAACGTCAAAAGACTTGATGTTAGGTGACTGTTATGGGTAACTGCCTCTTGGAAATCTACTTTTGTTGCCCATAGGAAATGAAAAATAAATGTGATGAGAGGTTTGTGACTGCTTCCCAATACCATCATCATATATTTGTATACAGAGGAAAGCTCTCTCCTCCAGCTCTGCTTCACTCCTACTTGATATTTCTTGTCCTAATGTTTCAAATACCCCACCTCCTATAGTCTGTAAGCTCGTTTGAGCAGGGTCCTCTTCAACCTATTGTTCCTGTAAGTTTTCTTGTAATTGTCCTATTTATTGTTACACCCCCCTCTCAAAATATTGTAAAGCGCTACGGAATCTGTTGGCGCTATATAAATGGCAATAATAATAATAATAATAATAAAAAAGTAATGCACAGGTGTCCCACTAAAAACCTATGTCTGTGAAATGCCCCCCTCATTTTCCACATTATGCATTGTAGTGGATTAAATGGTAATTAGAAATATGGTGGCTGCTCCTAATTTATTCCCATATCCATCATTGTTCTAGAATGAGCTTATAAAAGAATACACCAAAGGAAAGTCAATGCCCTGCTTTATTTGAGCAAGAGTCTAACCAACAAATGTATGTATATACTATGTTATAATAAGTATCCAAATACTATCACCACATTGCATTAATTTCTCACAGTTCTTTATTAGTAGGCAGTATGGCAGATTAATGAAATAGGTCTGGGCACACCCTGACACTATGGTTTTGGAAAATAAATTGTCTCTTATTTTTGCAGTATTGTAATAGTATTGTTCACTAACACAAGCAAGTTGGTGAGTGCAAGGGTTTTGTCAGATTTACAATATATTGTTTTTAAGGATGCTAATGATAACAGGTAAGATGGTTGGGAACGAAAATAGAGAATGTTATATAATGAGGATTGAACATGCAAGACCTTTCTTGAACAAATATTTGTGTTTTATTTACCTCAACAATGGAAGTTCATGCATCGTAAATCGTGTAAAAGGTTTTTCCAAGAAATGCTTCTCTATTTTCTATTCCACATTTATTGTAAAGTCATTTTCATAAATAACAAGTTGTTAACTGTTAATTAGCACTACATACACCGAAGCTATAAAATAATAACAAAAGATTATTTCCATTTCCTGTTTCGATATTGCATTTTACCAGGGTGCCAAAATAGTACTTTTCCTAAAATTATTTTTCTCGCTCAACATCATTTCAGGCAGATTTTCTTGTTGATTAGACTCAAAGGAGATTAAGTCAAGCTTCTTACCAACTGACTTTATTAGCATTAAAGTTTTATCATAATTTTATCATAAATTTTAGCATCCCCGGAGCTAGCATCAAATTAAAATAATATAAGCATGGCAGGTTCCCTGCTTTAATATTTTTTAGGGTAGAATACATTACTGATATGTCATTTCTGGGGAAAAAAATGCTTTTGTAGCCAAAGATGGCTGTGTAAGAACAGAAGTCTTGGAAGATTAAAAACCAGGTTCAAAAATATTCTAAGTAATTTTTTACAAACCAAATGATTCTTAGAAAGCAATGCTTTGATCTTTAGTAAAACGTGTCTCTTAAAAATGTAAATAAAATGGTAAGTAGGCCAATTACTTGTAATATTATCCTGCAGTCAACCTCCCTTATAATGCAGTATTTCAGAATCAATCTAAATGTGCATGTTAATGATATGCTTCTGAGCACTGGGCACAGTGTATCTATGTAGACAGATTTTTAAGTATAATGTAGATGTTTTCCTCTGTGGCTTTAAAGGGTTTAGGCTTTAAAAAGAGAATTATTTTGTCAAACTGCTCCAAATCAGTTTAATAAAATACTGGAGCCATAGGACCCAAACACTTCTTGTGCCGTAAATACTACAATAAGATATAAGTTGTTATGGTGCTAAGAGATCTTTTAAACTTTCAAATGCCAGGATATCGAGTCAACAATATTTTTGCATCTCTTCCTCCAAAGCAATGTATTCCCTAGCTATGCCAGGACTGAGCTGGATTATGATTTAAATTGCTATATTTTCAATTTATATTTAGAAGAAAATGGAGCATCTCATGAAAACAATGGTCAATACAAGTTAAAGGTTACTTTATTTTTACAGGCATGTCACTTCAAATCAGAGCTTGGGAGAGAAACCTGGCTGCTAAGTGTCAAAGAGTTTTAGATAATGTGAATGAAGCGTAGCTAATTGATCAGTTTTGAAAAAAAATAATTAATTAGAAAAAGAAAACAGTTATTAAAAGTTCATGTGAAATCCATATATTGTGACACACTCAAAGTAACATGATTCATGAATTAGGGATTTCCACCTTTGTAAGACACATATTGAAGGTGGCCTTATAAAACAAGAAGTGTTCATGGTTAAAATGCTACTTAATAAAGATCTCAATAATTTACTTCCACAGTTCTACTGTACTCAGATCATATGATGTCTACATTACTGTAATTTATATACAAATCTGTCAGAAAATGGCATCCAAATTGCAGTACTAATGAACTGGAAAAACAAGTGGTTTGAAAATTGTCTTCTCACTAATTGACTGTGAAACTTCTAGGAAACAGCCATAAATCTTAGTTCTATAGCACGTTAGTAATGATGAGAAAGCTGAAGAAAAGATTATATCATGGATTTAGGACCCCATTTATTTATATATTTTACATTTCTTACATTGATCCCCATAGCTCAAATGAACCAATATAATATTACCTATAGGAGGATTCACCACACTTGAAATGTCTATAAATCCAGCTATTCTTAATTCTCTATTAATTTAGACAGATGTAATTAATTTGTTTAACAGCCTATTTAACCTAGTTTTCACTTTCTCTATGTAACCCTCGAGAAGTGTTCTAAGAATTCAGAACTGTTAAATACTATGGAGACATTCCCTATATACGTGTTATTCAAAGTGAATTTCAAAATTAAGGCCAGAGTAGATGAACTGAAAGAACAGTTGACTTATAGAATGTTTGCAGTTTTGACTATTTACCTTTACTTTCAAAGTCACATTGGATTCTCACTTCAATTAATAATCCTATAGATTCCATCTGATAACAGCATGAAGTCAATCTGGCTCATTCTTTGCCATTGCTGCTTTCTTATTAACATATTTTACATGGACAAAGGTCATTGCTCTAACGTGGCCATCACAATGTCTTTCAAAGCATTTACAGCAACAATAATAATAACTTATTGGACGGTAAGCATGCGATGAATTTGAATAACCTAGCTATGGATTAAATAATGCTTTGTCTGATTGTTATCAACGTCAGGTAAATTATAATGCTTTCAATAATTATAATGACTAGGATTTTTTTTATGATATTCTTCGTCATTCATATATTTCATATGTTCCTGTCATGGTTATAAAAGTTGCCTTTGATTTGGTTTTCTTGTATGCTCAATTTTTGTAAATGCTATATTCTAAAGCATTTTGAGTTTCAAAGGGAGAAAATTATCAAAATTATTATTATTATTTTGTTCTTTCTTATTTTGTTAACTTTAAAAGTGAATCAATTGTAAATGTTTCTGAGATAACTGAAATGCCTATTTTTCGTTGAATCATATTTATGTTTAACATTTAACAGGCAGAAGATAACATAGCTTCGACAATTCTTAACAGGGGTAGACTTCTGGCTGCAAATTGTAGTTGTAGTTCTGCCAGCTGGGGTTCTAACCAGTGGCGTACACACAATCCATGAGGCCCCGGTGCGAAAATTGATCCGGCGACGGGCAGGGGTGGCAGGGGTCGCATGGCTGCGACCCCTTCAACCGTGGGATGTACGCCAGTGCATGCAGATACATACACTTAAAAGACCACCATAGGCACTCAGATCATTTCAGCTCAATGAAGTGGTCTGGGTGCCAGGTCCCTCTAGTTTTAATCCTGCAGCTGAAAACATAGCAGTTTCAGAGAAACTGCTATGTTTCATTGAGGGTTAATCCAGCCTCTAGGAGCTGTCTCACTGACAGCCACTAGAGGCGCTTCCGCAATTCTCACTGTGGAAATCACAGTGAGAAGACGCTGGACGTCCATAGGAAAGCATTGAGTAATGCTTTGCTATGGCCAGTTTAAATGCGCCTGCGGCTCTTGCCGCACATGCGCATTTGGAGCTGAGAGGCTGATCAGGGCGGAGAGATCCCCAGCGCCAAGGGAGCCCGGTGCTGGAGAAAGGTAAGTGCTGAAGGGACACACACACACACACTCTCACCAACAGACACATACACACTAGCTAAAAGACACACACATTTACTGACAGACACACACTCAGTGACAGACATACATACACACTCATTGACAGACAGACACACATACACACTCACTTACAAAACATACACTCTCACTGACACACACTCACTAACAGACACCAAACAGACTCACTAACAGACACACACAAACTAACACACTCAATAACAGATACACACAGTAACACACTCCCTGACACACACAAACACACTGACAATCACTAGCAGACACACACTCAACAACAGACACACACAAACTAACACACAACTAACACACTTCGTAACACACACACACAGTAACAGACACAGTAACACACACACACACTCACTGACACACAAAAACTAACACACTCACTGACACTAGCAGACAAACACTCAATAACAGACACACACTAACACACACACAAACTAACACACAACTAACACACTCAGTAACAAACACACACACAGTAACACACTAACTGACACACACTAACACACATACTAAAAAAATTTTTTGTAAAGTAATCCCCCAGCCTCCCTGCTTTTGGGAGTGCTGAGGGGATTCCAGCTTTCCCTGGGGTCCAGTGGGGCTGCTGGGCGGCGGGTCACTGCAGGCGGCGAGGGAGCACTGATCCTCCTGTTCACATCATATTCCGGCTCCGGCATCACTGAGGTGCGCGTGAGGGAGCTGGGCAGAGAGAGCTCAGGGGAGAATGCTCCCTCGTGCGCCCACCCACCAAGTGACACCACTGCCAGCCTTGGGTGGCCCGGAGGTGGCCAGCTCCTAGGCCCCCCAGGAGAAGAGGCTGCCAAAATGTGGCTGCACTGGCGTACACACCCGGGTCATAGGATGGCCAGGCCCCCTGATGGGCTGGGCCTGGTCCCAGCTGTGACGCCTGCGACCGCGGTATGTACGCCAGTGAGTCTAATGAATAGCCACAGTGATTCATAAAAAAACTAATTGCACACATGCACAGTATTGAGAGGGATAGTTATGGATAGATAGATTTCTAAACACAGACAAACAGGTACAATTGTGCATTTTTTTGTCACACGAGTATAATAAATCTTGTATAAATTGTCTAAACAAATACTTTAAAAGGAAAAAAATATAGTATTTTTGTGAAAAATTCCTTGAAGTGTAAATAGAATTTTCTTCCATTCTTAGTGAAAGGCTCATCAGACCAATGACGACAATGCTGACGAGACATTATCAGCTGTTAACGTTATGCCAGTAAAAGCTGTATTCTAAATGAGCTTTTATGGTATTATTGACTTTCTGGAAATAATTCCCCAAAGTCTTTCTCCCTAGGATGTGTACAGAGTTATAAGAAACTAGCATATTAAAGTTTGAGACGGCTGTACACTGAAATGACATGTCAGCCTTGTCAAAACACAGAAACAAGCCATGTCTTCATGCCTCACTGACAAGATTCCTGCCCCGTCTTTCATTAATAATAACTGTCTCTATTAACATGATAAGTAAGAGGTTTAATATTCTGGCCTTGAATAGATAATGGAAAAGAGCGCATTAGATACTTGATATGATGGCTTTATAGATCACAAGACTGATTGATGCCTTCATGATAGGTATGCCACATCAGTAATCACACTGGCTTTCTTGATTTAAAATCAATCTTTTGATTCATAATTCATACAGGGCAAACATATATGGAGAGAAATCTGTGAAGCAACCAATTTGGTAATGACAGCTCCTGGGACCGATCTTGATTAAGGTTAAAAAATAAAGTTTTAGTAGAACAGTTTAAGTAATGTGGAGATGAAGCTCAACTTCAGATGAGGGAAAGTGAATACAGAAATAAAGATTTAAAAGAACACCTTAAAATATACCTGTGTTATGCTCGGAAATAAAAATACATGTGTATTATAAAGCAAGAAAATAAGTCCTTGTCTAGGAAACAGATCTGAAGATATTTTTGATTTTTTTTTTTTTTACCAGGAATAAGAAATTGCCATTTGCAATTTGGGCACGGAGATCTGTAAAATCAAGAGTAGAACATTCCTCTGTCTCATCATTTGTTTTGATTTGAGAAGTTGGTTGAGAGAAAGGCAGACACATACATACAACGATACATAGAGTCTGAGACATAGCTTCCTATTCTATAAGAATTCTAATAACAAAGTGGCAGAACTGTACTCGTAGGCAACAAAGTGAGTTGTACACAAACAGTGACCTATAATGAGAAGAAACCAAATTCCCAAATTGTGTATTTTGTTGTTTTTCTAGCCAGGGCAACACAGACATACACACACACACATCAATATACACACATCTATATCTCTTTGCTGCAATAATTGTTATGGAGATGAAGATGCACAAGGGCTTGTTCTTGATGTTTAACAGTTTTCCAGGTTCCAGGTGGCAGTTATGGGTACAGATGCTACTGGATATTTGCTTTTGTGGGAGGCACTCTATCATCTATTATTTTTTGTACATGCATATATACATATAATTACAAACCAACGCATTGGAATAAATACCTTACTAAATAAGATTCACGGATATGCACATTGATATATAGATGTAACCTACAGATCCAATGTTAAAGCAATCCATGCAGAAGAGCTAATTCCATGTATTGGAGACATATCACAGGCTGGAAACCTATGCAACATAATTCAGAATGTGAAGAAAGAGAAAGAAACAGGAGAAGAAGAATGGTGACATTTAAAGCGTCCCCATCATGTTTTTTGTTTTCTTTGGATTTTCCTCATGCCCCATGTATCACAATGTTTCTATATAACCCTATTTGTTACATGCCTTTATTTATATTAATTATATTTTTTTTCCTTTACTGGATCTTAATATCTGGGAGCAGCCATTTTGTTTTCCTCTGGTATGATGTCAACCATTTGCCCTTCTGTGGGATTTAGTTTACTGATGGATTGTGGGTACATTTGATCGGCAACTAAAACACAACTTTGCTTTAAACTGCATCCATTGTCACGTTTTGACAACTAGACTGCTGTACACAACCTTTCCTTATGTATTTTATGAAAACTAGAGCATGCACAGGGATAGAATAAAAATAAAACAGATTCATGCAAAGTTGTCTTAGTGAACGAGCATCTCTAGATGTAAAAATTGTATCTATGTTTCTTACTGATGAAATTCTCCTAAAATTCAAACTATTACATAATGGATAGACAAACTAAAATTAGCAATAAATAATGAGAGGGGTAAAAATGTGAAATGCAAGCTGTTCACAGATCTTCATCTCAAAATCTTTGTTTCAAAGTTTACCAAAAAAAAAAAATTAGCAATTTGAAAACCAACTGAGAACAGCTGTTCAAAGAGCAAGAACACATTCAATTTGAGTTATTACATTTTTTGTGTGTGTAATTCATTCTCTTTAAGCAGCTGGGTTTATTTTTTTCAGCTTGTAAATAAAAATATGAACAATTTAAGTACTGATTTATTTCATTTCTTTTTAAAAACTTTAAATATATTTAATTAGAGTCTTTACTTGGCAACTGATCAAACATTGTTTTTCCCGTATAGAAAAATGAAATATAAGCAAGTTTATATGCCTTTGGAATTTTCACAATTTTATGATGACTGTATTAGCTGCTACTGTGAAAAATGTAGTTTAAATATTATATAACACATTATTTTGATAGAGAAGACACCAAGGTATGTCCTGTAAATATTACATCTGTTGTAGCTAATTCCCTTTTATTTAGCTCAATTCTGTTTAATATGGCTTGTAAAAATCTTATGAGATTCACTTTATTCACTATTAAAGCCAAATTGAAACTGTCCCCTACTGTTTTCTGTTCTCATTGCAGCAGTGAGACTTATTTGAAAGAAAACTATAGCAAAACTGTATATCCCTGCTATTGGAAAAATAGATGTTGTGAATAGTTTAGTTTTTTTTTGTTTTTTTGTGGGGGGGGGAGGGCTTGAATTTATGATTAGACTAACGTTATAGGGTAAGAGACAGCATTAGGGTGTCTAACAGTTTTGGGATGGTTAGAGTTACAGTTAAAATTTCTATGGCCTCTACCAGGGGAACTGGATTTAAAGAATGAAAAGGATTTAGTTGTAACTGGGTTGCAAATTGGCTATTTTTTAATTGTCTAACTAGCAATATAAAAAATTCTCTTAGTTTTAACAGCAAACCGAAGGGCAGCTGATTGGAAGCCCAACTGCAGAATTTAGGACACATGCAGAGTGTGGATGAATGGTGACCAGAACAGGTTTCCAGTGCTAAAGTAGTCAATACATTAGCTGTATATTATTTTTGCAGATCTTTTTTAACGTAAAAGTGAAGAAACCTATTTATGCTTTATTGAATCTCACCATTTCTGAAAGTGTGAGATTCTTTTTTCTAAAATAATGTTTTGTAATTGTTACAAAACAATGTCCAATCCAATGTAGCTTATTGTAGTTTCATAGACTGGATAGATCCAGATGTTCAAAGCTGGTAGAGATTCACCCCAAAATTAATTATAACTGTAGCCTAAGCTGGTTCTACCAAGTACTGACTCAGGGAGTGACTTTTATGCAACCAACAAATGTCTGTTTTTCTGTCTGGTTAACATAGAACCATAGACACATAGAATGTGACGGCAGATAAGAACCATGCGGCTCATCTAGTCTGCCCCATTTTCTAAATACTTTCATTAGTACCTGGCCTTATCTTATAGTTAGGATAACCTTATGCCTATCCCACGCATGCTTAAACTCCTTTACTGTGTTAACCTCTACCACTTCAGCTGGAAGGCTATTCCATGCATCCACTACCCTCTCCGTAAAGTAATACTTCCTGATATTATTTTTAAACCTTTGCCCCTCTAATTTGAGACTATGTCCTCTTGTTGTGGTAGTTTTTCTTCTTTAAAATATAGTCTCCTCATTTACTGTGATGATTCCCTTTATGTATTTAAATGTTTCTATCATATCCCCCCGTCTTGTCTTTCCTCCAAGCTATACATGTTAAGTTCCTTTAACCTTTCCTTGTACATTTTATGCTGCAATCCATGAACCAGTTTAGTAGCCCTTCTCTGAGCTCTCTCTAAAGTATCAACATGCTTCTGGAGATACGGTCTCCAGTACTGTGTACAATACTCCAAGTGAGGTCTCACCAGTGTTCTGTACAATGGCATGAGCATTTCCCTCTTTCTACTGCTAATACCTCTCCTTCGCATTTCCTGCTGTAGTTTATGCCTTTCACTCAAACCTGCTAAATTGGCAAAATTCCAAAATAAAAGTGGTGCAAAGGTAAAGTCTACTATATTTATTTTAACCAATTTAGTAAGATTGGAACTGTCAGAAACAGAACATCAGAGGATGATTAACCCCTTCTATATATAATTATCCTACAACCAGAAAATGAGTACACTAAGTACCATTGTAGCAGTAAAAAGTAAGATGTACAATAGACGGTTAATTAACACCTGAAGTGCTTCAGTTCGTGCTAGTTGATGAACATTCCCTTCCAGAACGTAAGAGGCACGAGAATCTATTCAAGTGAAGTAGAAACAATGACTCAAGGATTTTCAGTTACCAGTATTTAAGTTTGCGTGCCCTGTGTTTATATGCATATTGAAGGACATTTAGATTGTTAAATAAAGTGATATCGCAGTTGTTAGGGAGTGTATGGTGTGATAGATGGATATATGTAACTTTAGACTTCATCTGGCTTTTAACTCAAACATCCTATCACAAAACAGATCCATATAATGTAACACCAAAGAATGAATAAGATGATGCAAAACTGAGTTTAAAGTGCAAGTGTAACTCAACAATTACCTACTGCATCACCAATTAATACATGTTTACCCTGGTAAACAGATTCCCAACAATCAACTATAAATAGGTGTGCAATAGCAATTGAAATAGTGCACAATTATTTTGCAATATACCTCTTGCCAATAAAAAACACTCAACCACTAGATTTGTGTTCAATATCAATTATAACAGTTCACAATTATCTTACAATATATATCATGCAAATAAATACCAAATAAGGTGGATAAGTGACTACTAATTATTCATACAATACTGATCACATGATTGAGAAAGCCTCCAGGACCACATGTCGAACCAGGAGGTGCAGAGAAGGAGCGTGCTGGAGTAAGCTGCTGAGACCAACAGGACACTGACAAGCACCTAGAAAGCATCCCACACTGTTTCCTGTGAGAGCAGGTACCTGGACTGGTATATAATAGAGATTTTAAATTAAGAGTTTGGCTGGTGGTGAGTTTATTGGATCCCATGTTGACAAGGGGCTGATCTTCCCTGAGCCTTTCAGTTTGGAGTGGTTCTACAACCTCTCCATGTTTGTGAGTTTGTTTTGGGGTTTTTTTGGGGGGGGGAGGATTGTTCTCTAATTAATGTTTTTGCTGTGCATGTAAAATACAATAAATCTCGTAATGCCACAACAGCAATTACAAGCGTTTTAGATTACAGAGATAAGCAGGTTGCATAAGATGTGCAAATGCTTCCTAAAATACAACGTTGTGTGGAAACAATAGGGTATAGCACATTTTTTGTAAGTAAGGAGAAAGTCAGGCTAGGCCAACAGGTCATAACATGAGTAAAACTTTCAAGCATAAGCACAAGGCATGACATGGTAATTATTTTCAGGCATTTACACTGTATGCTAGAATTACATGAGGAGAAAGCCTGAATGGTCACGTTAGATTAAACAATAGAATGCCAACATGCCTATGCAATAAGTTGCATTACAAACCAGAAATAACCGGGAAGAGGGAGAAGACGTGAATTTCTCTAGACTGCACCCTGTCTGTGTTTGAAGAAGGTCTCTGCTTTCAGGGGTTCAACAAATGCCACAAGTGGGCCTTAATAGACAATCAGCCTCTGCATCAGCTTTCTGTCCATCTCTCACTGCCACAACGTTATGGGAGAGTGGTTGTGTGTCTTGCTTGCCAGCCACGTGAATTCTATCAGGTCTCAGCTCTCCATTTCCTTGAGACCAGGTCTCAATGGGGGCTGACACCCCACTTGCAAGGGCATGTTTGTGAGTTTTATTTATTTGAATTTAAGCTTAGATTTTGATATGATAGTGTTGCACTAGGACTGTCTTTGTTTCTGTTTTTAGATCCCTGAGATCATCTAATGGATAATGTGCTAGTATATTAGTTGTGCTTGTTAAAGGGACTCTCCAGTGCTTGGAAAACATATCCATTTTCCTGGCACTGCAGGACCCTGCAGTGCTCCTCACCCTCCTCATCCCATGTTGCTGGAGGTGTTAAAAAACCTTTAGTGATTTACCTGAATCCAGCGCCGATGTCCCTCGGCGCTGGGTCAGACTCCGGCCACGCTCCTCCCCCGCCAGCGTCAGCCGGTAGGGGAGACCTAAGGCACATGCGCAGCACACGCCGTGCACACATTAGACCTCCCCATAGGAAAACATTATTCAATGCATTCTTAAGGGGATTCCGGCGATGCTGGAGGTCCTCATGCAAAGCGTGAGGATGTCCAGCGTCATTTAAAACAGTTTAGAGGTCTATGAACATGAAAGTCCCTCCATTTGCTGTCTGATAGACAGTCACTATAGGAGGACTTAACCCTGCAAGGTTATTATTGCCGTTTATAAAAAAACTGCAATAATTACACTTGCAGGGTTAAGGGTGGTGGGAGTTGACATCCAGACCACTCCAATGGGCAGAAGTGGTCTGGATGCCTGGAGTGTCCAATTAACTGCTGGAAAATTACTCATAAGATTTGGTGATTTTTTTTTGCACAGTTTTTTGCACTTAATTAATCTATGTACCATTAGTGTAAGCGGTCACTTATGCACCTTAATTGGTCTTTAGTTGCATGATATATAAGATCATGTGCTCTGTTTTAATTTATATTGCACACCAATTTAGTGGTTTATTAATTGATTTTTATTTGCAAGAGATATAATGCAAAATAATTGTCCATTGTTTTATTTGATATTGCGCACCAATTTGTGGGTTGCTGGATCCTTATAATTAATTTTGCCCCTTTTTCTATTCATTGACTTATTTCATTATTTTACATTTCTTACAAAGTAATCTAATAAACTAACAAAAGAGCTTTATATTTCCTTCTAGTTCTTTTAGCTTTGTGAATTATTTTGATAAGCAATTCAGTTTTATTGGTTGTTTTGAATAATCTGGAAAGACAGCAGAATTTTGTGGCATTAATCAAGAATTTCCCCTTCATTTAAATATTTCCCCATCTCTGCCAGAAATATACACAATATCATATTGCAACCAGGAATATATCCAAGATCTGACACACTGATCTCACAATTTCCATAAAACGAGAACATAGTGCGGTAATGTACAAAAAAATACATGAATTTCTATCTTTGTGTTTTGTTATGGCTCGTGCCCTGTGTACAGTGTTAAATAAACTTGATCTCATGGAATAGGTCTGGATTAGGTTAAAAAAATATTTTCGGAAAACCATGTCATCATGCAATATGTATGTTAAATATTTCTTCATAAACCACTTTAAATTCTCTCAATAAAACCTCTAAAACGGAATGCTCATTCTCATTGAATTTGCACCTGGAATTTGCACCTGGCGTTATTAATGCACCTTCAACCCTGTTTTTATGAATGAATAGGCTGTTGCAATCTGCAGCATTGTTATCAATACTGTTACCTACAGCTGCAATGTTCAAGCTAATCCACAGAAAATTGCAGGAGGGGACACTTGCCCACTTTCATTCTGGAATGCGAGTGAACCATGGGATCTTAAATTCTGGTAACCACTCAACCTCATCAAGCACTGAACTTAATTGTAAGCACACTTTCGGGCCTTGCACAGCTTAATTCAACAGATTAATAATGCCATATGCCAGGGCATTAATACATTGGGAATTGCAATAATTAATTATACAATGATGGCATGCCATGATACAAAAAGTAGGTATTGTTTGGCCATAGCAAACCAAATTGATTACATTTTTCACAATTATAGCCAAATGTATATCTCATGCACTCGAATATACAAATAATGAAGATTCCTGCTGAAAATAAAGTGTTATTTAAATGCGTAACATTTATGGGGTATAATATTTGAATACTGTAATGTGAAAGGACATTGTTTTTATGAGGGTCATATAAGGAGGTAAACCATCAACTTAATTTGTAATGATTGAGGTATGTGATGTTATATGCTATGGCAGACCCCTTCTATGCAATTGGAAATGGCTAAGGTATTGAGATGTAGTGGGACATACTTTAGACTGAGTAAGGCAACCCTTTTCATATTGCCATAATTTAAAAAAAGATTATTTAAAAATATGTGTGTAGTATTCCACCTTTAATACATAATGCTCGGCCTTACCACTTGTGCAAAAAAGACAGATATTCAAGTACCACTCAATATATGCTTGAGAGGATGCCCACTATCAGCATTTCTATTTGCACTTGCTGTTTTAGCAGCATCTATTTAATTGAAATCCAAACTAAAATTAAGGTTGCTAATATACTGACCAGTTTTATAGGAACAATTTAATTAATCTAAATGTTTATGTATGACTTAGATTAGCTGATAATGTGATTCTCTTCACTAACTTTTAATGCATTTTAACTTTATGCTATGCATTACCTAATCTGGCCATTAATAAGAGTAAATCACACACTTTTTCTTTTCAGATTCTTTCATTGCATAATAAAAGCTGTAATTCTAAAGTATTCTTAAATGTAACTGACCTCTAACTACGACTTCTCTTCTGCTATGTCTTTGCATTTGGTGAACACAAATCCCATCAGAAATAGCAGTATGATTTTGAACTTAATCCACTAAAGGCTCAAGAAAAATATACAACATTATTGATTGGGAATTGAATGCCTTCACAATAATTGTATAGTGTGCTCCATCTCATAAATGTGTCTTTTTTTCAAAGAAATGTGGTAACACTAGAAGGGCTTATTTTTAGAGTAAATATTTACTTTAAAAACTTGAATTGTCATTTTGTATTCAAATGGAAAGTCAAAAGGGAGTATCTTATTGAAATCTTATTTATTTACACATTACATACAAAACAAGCATAGATCTTGCAGAGCTCAGAGTGCGCTCTTTTTCCTCTTTTGGCAAGTAGCAGTTAAATGAGATGGGTATTTGTAGTGACTTTATAGTAAATACTTCAACAGGATATTAGCATACATGAACAGATTTTAATATGGTTTCTGATTTATAACAATCATTTACTCTGTGGGCATGTGTCAAAGTATCTGTTGTCAGTTGTCAGGCTGGGACTCTGCCTGGGGACTATCTCCAGCAAGAGAGGGACGTCCTCAGTCTCCTTCCTCTCTCCACACCGATTTTTCCAACGTCGGTGCGCGACCACACCATGACGCCAATAACGTTTGAATCTGAACGTTTTTGGTGCGAGGCTATCAAATGAAAGAGCCACACTATAAAAAAGGCTCATAGTGCGATTTCTAGTTTGCTGTATTTGCTATTTTGATTTCGGCTCTGTTTTGACTATTCTGTATTCTCCTTCCCTAAGACTCAGTTTGTACTTTACCGCTTATTCTGTTTTCTGGTTTCCTTGACCTCCGTTTCTCCCTGACTATTCTCTGTCCTTGATAATGTTAGCCTGGCCAGTATAAGGTCCAGTATACATTTTCTTGTTTGCACACTACGTATTGGATCTCTGTTCCTGACAGCATATCTCTTCACCCTGATAAAAAAAAGCTCTCTGGGGCGTCACATCTCCTGTTCCACTCCCCTTCCCTTCTCTACTACCCATGTCCCTGTAACTACCCCCTCTCTCCTGTATGTGTTGTTGTGTCTATCTACTCCCTCTCTGCCTATGTCACAATGCATATCCTCTCCCTCCTTGCTAATTCCATGGGGCAATCCACTCCCTTCTACCAAATAAAACTATCTTTGTCTGGTCCCCCTCCACATTACTCTTCCTATTCACATTTACCTTTACATGTCACTGTGCTTATCCATTCCACCTCATGTCAGTTTCCACAGCATCCCGATCCATTCCCTCTCAATTGCATTGTCTCTAACCACTGTTTACTGGCCAATACACTGTCCCCACCCTGGCTACTCTTATCACTTTCCATATTTACTATTTCTCTTTCATTAGCTTTCTGACCATTAATATGTTTCATCTCTTTCGACTTGTCTGCTGACAGAATGTTTCTTCCTCTGGGCTGCACCCTAGACTGACCTGGAACTTGGCAAAGAAATTACTACAGCTTGAAATCTTACTAGTTTTCTGGAAACATAATCAGTATAGAGTGCGTATCTCACAATTGCAGATTGTTGGACCTATTTTTCTACTTACTATTGCTTCTGGACTTCAGATCTGCCAGTCCAATGCAAAGTCAATGGGTGACATCAAAAATCCAACAGATGAAATGTTTTTTGTTTTTTTTTTACTTTTGCAAAAAATAGTGGGGTGCTGCCTATGGATTACCGCTATATAGTATTTCTATATAATATTTCTTATAATCAAATTATATTTGCTTCTCAAATGTCAGAACAGATTAGATTTAAGCTGATCCTATAATTTATTACTAATTTGGACAACCTGCAATTCCCTGCAGCTATGCCTACTTTAGCCACTTTAATCCGTAAATGCAAATACTTTATATTCATAATTGGTTAAGGAATTCTAGAAATTAGGTTATTAAGATAGTGCTTTAAGCTTCATTCTAAAATCTTTCATATTTTTAGTACAATGATTCCATCTGTTCTCTTTTAACTGTAGTTGAAAACAATGCATTTACATCTAAAATAACATTTCATCCAATGTTATTATTAGTTTGAGCAACAACAAAAAAATAATCAAGGAATGCAAAAAGCATTTCCAATAAGATCAAGATGATTTTTCCAGTGCATATCCACATATTTTATTTAAAGTAATAAGCTGCATGTTTTGATCTCTAATTTCCATTCACCTTTTAGTTCCTTTGGCTACATCATATATTTCACATCATATATTTCACATGTCAAAATGTCAAAAGGGGATGTGTTGGGCCAATCAATCAAGCCAGCCCACTGATTCAGGCTTTCTGCATGGTCCTAGTGTCCTGAGTATAGCACAAGAATGTATAATGATGCACTCACACTACACTTTTTAAAAGTGAGACACCAGGGAACAAAGTAGGGATGGAGGGACAGGACCCGAAAATCGGTACTGCCCCACCAAAGTCGGGATGGTTGGGAGGAATGCAAGAGTGATGTTGTCACAGCACATATAACTTAGGTATGTATTGGTACACCTTCTTACTATAAACAGGGCCAGATTAACATAGGGGCTGATGGAGCTGCAGCCCCAGGCCCAGCCTATGGAGTAGGCCCATTGATTTAAAAAAAATAAAATAATGTTTTTTACTACTCTTTACATGCTCTTGTTTAAGTATGGGAACTTAGGAGAGATGTAGGGGAACTAAAATTGTGTGGACTGGCTGACAATGAAATTAGTTAAGGTAAAGCTGACTTTGCGCACTATGCAAATGCTCTTGCTACTTCAGTCTCTCTATCACTATCGTAGGTTACCTTTCTTCTACACTCACTACAACTACATTTTCTCTGTCCAAGACTGGTGACCAGGAGCTTCTGCTGGATAGTAAGAAGGTAAGGAGAAAAGTGGACCAGCGAGTGCTAGAGGACAGTCCTTAGAAAGCGTAGAGCTAATGCATCATTAGACAATTTATGCTAAGCTCATGGTGCTGTCTGCACAGTATGCCCTTGGTTGGTCATCCAGCATGATTGGCAGGCAGTCTGACATGCATTTATAAGAAACACTTTTAGTCACCCAGGCAACATATATATATATCTAATCACCCTCTATATGTAAGGTTGCCACTTTTGTCATTTGTTTATCCAAGTGTTTATACAGTGTACATAGTGAAAAAAGCATTTAAAGCTTTGCAAAGTCTGCTATAGAAATGCTCTGTTGCATCCTTTCGATGGTCCCACCCACCCCTCCTGCTGAATTAAATTACAGAACAGTACATGGGTGGGTAGTACAGATATTTTAAAAGATTCACAATCATTTGCATGAGCAAAAGCCTGGAGCTCCAGCTCCACGAAACCGCTGTGTTAATCATGCCCTGAATTGCACCTAGCAATATATTCTAACAAATTGTTGGGTTATGTTTAGCGTCAAAATGGCTCCTGTGCCGTGGCAGGCTGTCCCCATAAATAGGAGTGTATGTAAAAGTCACTGTGTTAATGAAATTTAAACATCAAGAAATCTCTTCCAAAAAAAAAATACTACTTTGTGTTTTAGCTCTTAAAATCTGATATGAAAAACCTGCAGATATTTTTGGCTGATCAAGAAAAAGGTCAAAGGCACCTTCATTGATTTCATAGAAAACTGGCTCCTGTTAAACATAAAACAGCAATAAGACAAAAGGCTGAATGTCAAATCTTAAGAGTATATCAAATAACCCATTAAACTGGTTTGAAAAAGTCCAAAGTTGGGAAATGTTATCTTACAAAAAAAATAAAAAATTACATTTTGAAAAGCAATGACTATAATCTGAACGTAAACAATGTCATAAACGAAGGATTGTACATTTTTCCTTTAATAATGATATTGATGTTTCTATGTATACATTTACTAGCAATAATAATATTACATTAGATCTATGACTTTCAGCTCAAAGTCATAAAAAGGACTAAAGCATATCTTATCTATGGCAATTTAGCTAAAAGCTTGAGCTGCCATTGCAATCATTTATGATTGAACTTTTGCACTGTTGAATTCAATATCAACCTTTCTCACTATACTACTCCAACATTTTTTTCATCATCTTTCCTGAATCTGTTAATGAGAGCCATTCATTACTGAGCAACCCGATGTAATTTAATTTTACACACACTTCATATGCATGCGATATAAGCAGCTTGATTGAAATTAATGACAATTGCTCTTCAAACATAAACACAAGCAAGAAATACAATAAAATAATACACAATGTTAATTAATTTGTATCAAAGTTCAAGTAAATCAGTGGGTTAATAGTGGATGCTTTTAGGTGCAATGCAGTATGAGTGATTCTCTGTCTCTGCCTATTGCTGTAAATAATGGTAGATTACGGTATATGTAGTATATCTATCTTCGGGACATTTATTTTAATAATTACTTAAATAATATTTTTTCCCTATGCCCTAGGCATGACTGCGTGTATAATTCTAGAAACCTATTTTCAACCCTGCTTTGACCTCTCCAATAAACTTCAAGACTTACCGTCGATGTTCTTCTTCAGCTTTTAATATTTGCGTTTCGTTTATCGGCTTCTTGCCTTATAGAATTGTGTTATGGCCTTTACCCTAAAGATATAAGAAATGCCTGTAGTAAAGCATATATTTTGTTATGGATGTAAATTCCCTGAACACAGAGTAAAGCAAGTTGCAGGTTAATGCATTTAGCTGTTGACCTTTGAAGTATTCCATGAAAGCTTAGGAAACTGCCTGGGTCCCGCAGGATGTATGTGTATTGGAGGGGATTAATAACCCCTAAAAGCAGCACAAGGTGATATCTACTGACTGTGACCTTCTCTCATTTTGTTTTGAGAGTATGTGTGTTAGGAGAGATGTAATAACATGCCAATGTTCTATTGTGTCTTCAATCACTCATCAAAACAAAAAGCTGGATTGATATTCCAGGACGTCTTACTTATTTTATAACGGGCATAAATGAAAATGTGTACAAGGAAAAAACACAGAGCCAAAACTCCATGCAGAACTACTCTGAAATCTACATTTATTTTACAAAATAACAGAAAAAGATAAATACTGGCATATTTAGTTGGAAATTGTATACCTTCACTTCTTCAGTGCAAAATAAAAAAAATGGAAATGGTTGGGGGGTGGGGCCTGGCAGCCAACCGAGGCAGACGTGTGTCGCAGGGGCTCCTTGACCAAAACCTGAAATTAATCACATTGGAGGGGCACTGTGGGATCGAACATCCTAATTCCAAGATGGCCACCGTAAGATCCTGGGCCCTACTTGAGAAGTGGATTGAGCAGACCATTGAACGCCTATGGATGGTATTGTGGATTACACTCACTCAAAGAGAAGAGAGCTATGTGGAGCAGGAAGGCTCTCTATGTCTGAACCCTGGTTGAACTTTCGTCCCAAAGCATACAGTTACTCGTCCTGCCCTGGTGCCAAAAGCTAGGAGGAGGAGGAAGTTGAAGTGACAAACTAAGCTCACTCCTACAGGCAGCCGACCCCTACCTAGGCCGCAGTCTAAGTGGCTACTCCATCTGCATGGCTCACACTCTCGGGATGACAGGAGACCCAATGTACACATTTGGATCGCAGTAAGTGGTCTGACCCATGGGCAACATGCTGTATGGATCTTCAGTGCTGTCTGTCATGCGGTATCTCTTCCAGGTTCGGCATTCCCGCTATGCGGAGCCGGCCCCGGCCCCGCACCCTTCTGACGCGGCTCTCTGACACTACTTAGAGAGACCGCGCCAGAGAGAAAGCGATTGGTGATTGTGGGACCTACTTCCGGATATAGACGCCGGCTCCACAAGCTTCTCTCACAAGCCTTCCTAAACCTTTGAAGATAAAAGGATTATGCTTCATCCGCTAGAGGATTACTGGAGAACGGACACTTTACCATTTAACAAGTGGATTCTAATACTGATCTCTTGGAGGACAACTCGCATTAATCTTAAGTATAACTTCCAATTTATTATCTGGAATCTCAGTTATTAATGAACTGTTTCTTGCTTGCTGAAATCTTCTCTGCTACATACACATTAATTATATTGAGGATAACTCCCATCAAGCTTAACCACTATGAACTGTTTCTTGCTTTGCAAATATTCTCTGCTACCTGCATACTAATTCTATTGAAGATTATTCCTATCAACCTAAAGAATATTATTCAATACATCTCTGAGGAAATACTTATTGATGAACTTTGTATTGTTTGCTATAAACAAAAATTTCTTCTTATTGAATTATTACCTATATGCTTTTCACTTAAGTTTATCACAATCATTAAAACTTCGTTTGATTCTCTAATTGCCAGCAAACCTCTCTTTTCTTAAAGCTACAGTATCGATAATTTAAAGATTCTCTGTTTCTTCACTATTGTAGTTAAGGAGTTCTACAAGCTGCAGTTGAGTTCCAATTCTAAAAACCCTAGTAGCATAACACTGTCACCCTGCCGGGTCCACGGTATTGTTTGGTGGGCATAGGCTGAACATCTTAACTAGTATGGGGACCCCGCATTCCATCTCCATTCCATTGCATAGGCCTCTCAACTCATAATGGGCAGCTGCCTATGTTAGTTGTTTTTATGCTTAAGTTTATGCTCCCTATTTTGGTGGGTACCAGTGGTCTATTATGCTAACGCAACTCAGTGGGTTTAAAATTGTGGCATTATGCCTTTACTATCTGAGATACCAATCACATGCTTTGAGGTTAACCGACCTAGCTCAACTGTCTCATTAACCACTTGAGTGCCTTATATTCTTTACGTACACCTGCATGTCTCATTATCTCCACTACAACTATCTCCTATTTAGTTTTAAACATGCATAATTGAGTCTGGTTTACTTTTTTTCTATGATAATCCCAAAAATTGCAGCATGTTCAACATGTCTTGTTATATTTTTCTGACATATCATGTTTGATCCGTTCTGTCTATCTCTGCAAACTATAAATAAAGAATGTAAAAAAAAACTAAAAAAACAATAGAAATGGACCATTTAAGGACTTTAGGGCAGTTAACATTACATGCCAAACGTGCCTTATGAGGAATAGATACTGCAGTGGGCAAAAGACAAAAACTCAATGCATAACATTTTCAGAAGCCATTGACAGCCTGGTATCCCGCTTTATAGTAATATTTAGTGTGACGAGACCAATCTCGCCACATTGCATTGGAGAAGCCTGGTTGCTCGCCTGCTGCCTTTGGACTATGGCCCCCTTTTAAAAGACTTTATTTTTGCCTGCAGAAAAGCTGTATTCGTGCTTTTCTGCCTGGGGTTCAGTAGATTTGTTTGAATGTGTTATACCCCAGATAGGAATCCCATGGAGCCCATTTGTATGAAACTGACTGTAAAGACTTTGGCTCCATGGCGATTAAACTGTATTCGTGTGGTCTGAGCGCCATTCACTTAATAATGTGCGCTCAGACCTGAGCTATCTGGGGATATGTTACATGTCTGTGTTTTATGTAATAACTGTGACTTTATGTATTTTAAAGTGTTTTGTGTCTTTTTGCAACCATGTGCTTAATGGAGTCTTGTGTCTATCCTGGGAGATAATTGAATTACTTATCTCCAGGATAGAAGACTCTGAAACTGGTTTGGGCCAGAAAGCCATGCTTCATTTAGTCACAAAGGACTTTTTACTAACTTTTGAACCCCTTGTCTGATTTGTGCCATTTTTGAATATGTTGTTCCCCTGAATGGATTGATTGTGCATATGTAATTTTATGTGAATGTGATGTATGGTTTTAGAGTTATGAAAGTTGGGTAGAAAGTATGTTTTAACTGTATGTGTAATTGAGTTTCCTCTCAGGATAAGGGGAGGGAATATGTGGGATGTAACTGTGATGTGATTGGTTGTTTTATACCTCCCTGTGGGCGGTCCTGTATTTGCAAGACTGTAATAAAAACCAGGCTGGGTGTGCCAGCACCTCAGACCACTGCTTGACCCTCAACACGGAGCCTTGTCTCGTTCTTGGGGGGATTCACTGTATGCTGTTAGAGACTGATTGCCAGGAGTGTAAGCTGTTCGTCTGCTTTTCCTGTTCGTCTGCTAGCAGCTATTTGGGAGGTTCCAATTCGGGAGTTGGAGTGCTATTTTGTATCCAGTTCGTGAGTTTTGGTGTTCTGCAGTAGCTGTGCCTGGATCTCTGGAAAGGGGGCCGATCGCCTAAACGGTTTTTACCCCTTGTGTGCAAAACGGTCCGTTACATTTAGCATAGATAGAGTTACGCAACAATGCTTATTGATAAATACCAATATCAAATAGTATTATTGAAAGATATTTTAAAGAAATACACAAGTTATTGTTTTGGTTATTGATTTTATGATGGTATAAACTAAAATTAGAAAACAAAGTCTCAGTTTACAGGACACTATACTATTTAAAGGGGCACTATAGTCACCAAAGCAACTTTAGCTTAATAAAGCAGTTTTGGTGTATAGGTTATTCCCCTGAAGTCTCACTGCTCAGTTCTCTTCCATTGAGGAGTTAAATCACATTGTTTATGCAGATCTAGTCACACCTCCCTGCATGTGACTTACACAGCCTTCCTAAACACTTCCTCTAAAGAGTCCTCTAATGTTTACACTCCCTTTACTGCAAATTCTGTTTAATTAAGAATGTCATCTCCTGCACTGTTTATAGCTTGCTAGAACCTTCATGAGCCTCCTGTATGTAATTAAAGTTCAATTTGCAGAGCAGGAGATAAAAACTTTTAAACTAAGTTACATCTGATTGAAAGTGAAACCATTTCTTTCCAGGCAAGCTGTGTCAGTCACAGCCAAGGGAGGTGTGGCTAGGACTGCATAAACAGAAACAAAAGTAACTTCTAAATGGCAGTGAACTGAGCAGTGAAACTTCAAAAGCATCATCTATACACCAAAACTGCTTCATTAAGCTAAAGTTGTTTTGGTGACTATAGTGTCCTTTTAAGTTTAGTTGCCCTGACAATGCCATCAGCATACATACTATCAATAAACAAACATCCTTTGCCTTTTCCTTCCCTTTGCTTTCATACATTTCCTCCCATGACCGTCCCTTCCCATCCTGTTCCTTCCCTTCCACCTTCCTTGCTTGATGCACTCTAAAACTATTTTCTAAAATATACATAGGTATATATTCTGTAAAATAAGATTATAAAACAATAGTGCAATACAGTATTGTCAAATATGTGTAATAAATGCAAGAGTGGTATCACTCACAAATCTAGAGTCATAACCTCATATGACTCAATGGTGTGCACCTGTGGACCATTAACCCCTTAAGGACACATGACATGTGTGACATGTCATGATTCCCTTTTATTCCAGAAGTTTGGTTCTTAAGGGGTTAAAGGATGTCCAGATCCTCCTTCTGTGTAGTATTCTGCCCTTAACCGGCTCAGAAACGAAGATACGTCAGGTCAAAGGAGTTGTTTCCAAAATAAGGTGCTTTATTGGTAAAAAAAAAAATATACTGAATATAAAATCAATTAGAAAATACCAGATAGAATTCTGGATCAGCTATATAGTCCAAATAAATGTTCCAAAATATCCAAAACGCGTTTCGCCTGATGTAACAGGCTTCCTCAGTTGGCTGTGATGTGTCTTGCCATTTTTCTTTTCTTTAAGTAGCCTGCTCGTCTTAGGGTTCCGGGTCTCCTTCCTATTAGATTTTTACTTCCGGGTTCCGTTCAGTGGAACGCAACGTCCGTTCCAGCGTCATTTTATAAGATGTCACTTCCGGGTATACTGACTACATGCGAGCCGTGTTCATTTTGGCTTGTTTAAATAGACAAAGCACAACTTTATTGTACTCGGAAAGTTCTGTCATATATTTTTAACGCATTTCAATTATTGAAATCATTGGATAATCATGCTGACTAGTTTTTCCAATTGTACAAACCCTAATGTTATAATAAACAATACTGATACTTCAGGCTGAGTACAATTAGTGTATACATATATTTACTTCTTCATACTTCTATCTGTGTCATAGTGAATTAATTCAACATTTCATACTATTTGTAGCAATATCCAAAAAAGTGCACTGTAAATCATAAAAAACATAAAACAAGTGTCCTTTTTTACACTATAAAATCATCAGTCAGAAGCAATTCTAAAAAAAAATGATTTAAAATTAATTTTAATGAAACACATTTTAAGTTCTAAAATCCAGTGAAATAAGATAAATACATATGTTTTAAAACACGATAATTTCTGCTGTAGACCAAAAATAAACTATGTTTAAAACATATAGAAGATTATATGTATAAAAAGAGATTCATTCATAAATTTATTATTAATTTCTTAAATGGCTGACAGCCTTCAGTAAACATTTTGCAAGGCTGACAATATGGCTTTTATTTAATTACACTACTAAATCTATAATAATTCTTTAAATATTTCTCCATTGGTTTACAAGGGTTTATTTTGAATATTCATATTCTCTGCAATAAATCTTATTAAAATATACCTCTATTTAAATGTAGTGAATATCCCTAATGTATATAATAAATCAAATATGAAAAATCATAATTAAACTTGCAGTCCCTAGTTAAAATGACATTTTATTAATCTTAAATTAATTGAAGCAATATATAGGATGACTTTCTTGCTAGTAAATATATTTTAAGATTAACATTGGCTGAAAACCATTTCAAAATGAAAATTGTTTCCCAAATTCAACAAACCAGACAAAGGATATTCAAAAATGTGAAACTGGAGGTTTTCACTCAATTAAAAATGTCATAAATACACTCACAATAATTTAATAAACTAATGTATGTTATAGGTAGAGAACAATTGTAATATCGATATTTAAGCACCTATTATTTTTACACAAAAATACACAAATTAGAGAGAAAAAATGCAATGTTTTTCTTAAAAAAATAACTCTATATTATGCTTAACCCTTCTCCTTTTCTGCTGGCAACCAAGCTAGTTATCAGTACAAATAGGCAATACCGGGTCATATGCACTTCAAAAATACAGATTTTTGTTTATCCTTTTATAACTTCTCCTTCCTTTTGCCTTACAGAGGCAATATAAGCAACAAAATTGATGAAATAGGTGTTTTGTCTACAGCAGTGGTTCCCAAACTTTTTAGGTTCAAGGCGTCCTTAATATTTCAGTATTTTTCCAAGGCACCCCAAGTCAAAATTTCTAGGTTGTATATCTGTACAGCGCTGCCGCATTTACTGGTGCTATAGTGTAATGTACAGTGTTGGTGTTTGAAGGGGTGCTTGTATACATGTATTGTGTTTTAATACAGGTGTGTGTTTGTATGTTATGTTTGTGTTTGATTGCAGAGGTGGGTCTGAATGTAATGTTCACTTTGAAATGTGGATGTACATTCGTGTGAAGTATTTGTGTTTGAGTGAAGGGGTGTGTTTGTATATTATTATTATTTTTTTAATGCAGGGGTGTGTGTATGTAATATTTGAGTTAGATTGCAGGAGTGTTCTTGTATGATGCGCTGGTGTTTGACTGCTTGGATGTATACACATACATACATACATACTTACACAGATATTCATGCACATTAACACACAGATTCCTATAAATACACTACACATACACACAAATTTATATAGACACCGACACATGCACACATATAGATACACACCGACACATACCAACATAAACACACATGCACCCTGACACACACAAACATTGATACATGCCCACACCATGACACAGATACACAGTGATATAAAAACACACCCACTGACACACAGATGCACATACACAGATTTGTGCATGCACACAGACACAGAAGCACACCGACATGTATATATATATATATACACAGATGCACACCCTGACACACACACACACACACACACACACACAATAATAATAATATTCGGCGGCGCCCTTGTGTGCATGTTGTGGCACCCTTGTGTGCATGTTTGGAAACCGCTGGTCTACAGTGTTCTTGTGCCATCCCTTGGTTTAATAATAAATCCATTAAGAAACAGTTTCATAGAAAGTGGGCTCTTCTTGGCAACCAGTAAATACATCTTCCAATTAATACTTTAGCATTATCAATGTCATTTTACTTAGCATGGATGACAGTGACTGACTGTGAGTGCTAAGGGTATGTCGGCCAAGCTTATTCAGGGAATAAATTCCCTGCAGGTTGAACAGAATTGACATTCATAATGAATAAGTACTAATTCTGCATTATTAATGCAGTTGAGATAGGAGTGGTCCCAAACCTTTTATAAATGATATGATATTAGACCAAATGAAGGTGCTAGGGGACTCGAGGCAGCATAACCACTATTTTTGCTTAGAGTTTCCTTTTAAAATGTAAAATGTTGCCACGAAATATTGTGTATAGTATGACTTAGTGAAGCTTGCTGAATAACTTTAGCTAGATTCAGATTGAGTTAGAATACATATAAAAACATAAAACCAATGACAGCTATACTTACTATTATAATAGCGTACATAAACTAGAATAACGTTGTTTTTTTAACTTGCTACAGTTCCATTCACACCAAATCTGTTAAACACATGTTTTAAACATGATCATTACATGGAGATGTTTCTCCAATGGTATGTCATGCGTGGAAAACATATATTATTGCATGTGCTATGTGTAGCCTACAAATACTACTAGCTTATTATTAAATAGACTTTGTTTACCCTGTTTGGACTTCCTCTGCCGGAATCGATCTGGATGAACTGTTTGACCTAATTTATGTCCACTTTTAAAAATAAGCCATGCCAGGACTTTGTACTAATTTCTAAAGCGACATTTTTAGGACATTATTTAAATGCAGTTTTAAATTCGGTCTCAAAAATCAAGCAAGTTTAAGAGGTTTAATATCAAGCATTTATTTTCTTTCAATCCAAACAGCCAAACTAGCCAATATGATAAAATAACAGAAATTAAAAAAAATTACAGCTTGTACATGGTATAAAATCATTGCAGTAATCCACAAATATTAATTAAGCGAAGGATAAATCATTCTGAATTCTCCAATACATGCATTATGTTCTCAAACAGCAAAATGTAATCTGCTGGAGGACTGCTAAAGAGGATGTAAAGAATCAGACATCCATGATAGAAAAACCCAAATGGGAAATAAATCTAGATAGAACTTGAAAAGCAAGTCAAATCTTTTCTGGAGACTAATGGTAATGTTCAATATTTGAAACCACTTCTCAGACCTGCTGCTGCAGAGGTACGGTAAAAGAAATAAAAAGTAGATTTATTTGAGTAAGCACAAGGTTAACAAAGAGATAGCTTCTGACAAAATACATTTAGATTGAAAGCCATGAAAATGAGATTAAAAGCCTCTACAATTTAGGAAAGGCGCCCGGCTATCAGAGTTTACTGTTGTGATTTGCATTGAAGTATAGGTATCAAAGTGACACTAAACATTTATTTGAACTTTTGCTTCTTTGATAGAATATACAGCTACAATAAAAACGCAGCCAAGAGGTGCAAAGAAGGAATATATTGTTACAAATACATGCCCTTCAACATTGATTTGTATCTGAAAAAGAGTGACATCAGTCAAGTAACCAATTTTTTTTTTTTTTTTGGTGTTAATTATTTGATGCGATTAATACAGAAATCTGCGATCAGCACAGTAAGGGTACGGTCTATAAATGGAAAGTACGTTCCCTATCGCAGAAATTGGTGATTGGTTGCAGATTACTAAACAGTTTACATGTTTTATACTAAAGCATAGAAACTTCCTTACCTGGGTTACGGCTGTAAATATAAAAGGAATGTTCTAATACTATAAAAAAAACAACTAATGTTAAAAAGAAGCTTAGTGACTATTTTTAATTATAGTGTAACGTAAATAGTTTGGGATTTTATAATAATGTTAGTGACATTACTTTAGAAATGCGATTATATGTTGAAATCATAAATTGTGCTAATGTAATGCTTTGGTTTGGATGCCATAAATGTGACTGCAACCCAATGCAAAACAGAACACGTCTATATACAAAATGTAACACCTCAATAGGTACGAAGTAATTAAGATTGAACACATCAGAACACATTGCCCTTATAAAACAAATGAAATGTGCTGTAAAATATGGCATCTTGTTCATGGAGGCTGTGTGAGTTACGTGTGGCAAGGGCTGCATAGACAAAAGCAATGAGCTCTTAAATGGCAGAGAACTGAGAGTTGAGGCTGCAGGAGGAGGGTCTTTTCTTAGAGTTCTCTTGGTGCTTAGAGTAATCGTTTTAATTTTGCTCCATTAAGTCATATAAAGTTTTTACCCGAGTCAAACAGTATATTTTGTATACGCTGTACTAAGTTTGTTAAGCAATAAGCAGCCTTACGAAGTCACATTAAAGTATCTTTATAAACAGTTTGCTGTTATTAAACTTTAGTTCCATAATTCTGTTCAATCTATACATATTTCTAAACTGTTTTCTTTGCTGCACACAGTGTTCCCACTCTTTAAGATTAAGCTGGTCTTAGTTTGGCTAAGTACCAACTATAAGATTTTAGTACTGAAGGATTTGCAGGATTTGTATAATCCCCTATAGTTACATTTAAGCCACAGCAACAGTATTTCTGACCATGTTTACATGAAATGATTTTTTTTCTGTTTGCCAGCTCTAACTATTTATGGAAGAAAGGCAACTTTCATGAAACAAGAGACAGCCTTGATATTCCTTTCCTAATGTGTTTCATATCCCACCTCCTATAGACTGTAAGCTTGTTTGAGCAGGGTCCTCTTTCAATCTATCGTTCCTGTAAGTTTTCTTGTAATTGTCCTATTTATAATTAAATCCCCCTCTCATAATATTGTAAAGCGCTACGGAATCGCTATATAAATGGTATTAATAATAATAATAATAATAATATAACAATGGATATTAAACATCTTTTATATCTAACATGTTAATTTATTTTGTTATGTTTCAATTTGGTGAAAACTACTTCCTGTCACATGGCCTGGATTGGGAGATAGACATAATTTGGGGGCAACTCATTAAACTGGCAAATTCATTGAGAATATTTCTTATTGCTTTCTGTTAGTGTTTCCATAGTTTGAGCCTTAAATGGTACAATATATCCAAATGACAATATCCTAAATAAGAGGTTAGAGAAAATGTAATTTTTTTTTTTTAGTCCTTTCAATAAGGACACATACATTAACTATTTTAGTGCTGATCCTTAAAATTAAATTTTTTCATTATTATTATTTTTTTTAAATTACACATATATCATCTGCATATAATATTGTAATGTATTTATATGTAATTAAATAACTCTTGTCATTGCATCTCCATTTTTCATTTGTGGTTCTTGTGAGCAGCCATCTTTAAATCCTCTTTTGGTCAGAAACATTACACATCCAACCAAAAATAATAGAGAGCTAGACTAAACAAAGACTACAATACATGCAATCTTTTATATTAAATAGTAATATAAAAATGTGACAGTTTTAATCTAACGTAATGGTGAAGTCATGTCCAGGAAAACACGAGTGGCCAATTTTACTTAAAATGTACACAAGTGTGCTTGGGGTTGTCTGTATTTTATTTAAGTTTTTTAAATATATGATGAGATGTTTTAAGGCCATGAATGGACCTTAGGACTACAGAGGTTATCGATGTATAATTTTACTGAACTTCAGTTGCTCAAAAGCTATGGTTGAGGGGAATATAAATTTTCAAAAAAAAACAACATTTTAGTCCTGTAAACAGCAAAACTCCAGTTGTTTGCTATGTGCTTCCAGAGAAAAGGAGCAATTCACTTAAAAACATATTTACAATTAAAAAAATGTGGAGGCTGGCAGCTCTCAAGCAAGATAGTCGAGAATCGTTCCATGTTTATTATACTGTAATTGATTGAAAACCGATCTTGCCAAGAGCATATTGCTGGGCAGGTATTGTACGGAGACGTTGAATGGTAACCTTGCTGATGTATAACTTGGGCATCTTTACAAACCATTAGGAACTCATTCAAGTCATTTCAGAAATACTTCAGAATTTGTTTTATTTTTATCAAGACATCCAAGAAAGTCATATGCTTTGTATTAAGTTCAATTATTAATGTTATTAAATAGTTCTTTATTTTCCATTAAATTATAAAATGTTCTTCTTTTGTTTCTGCCTATATGTGTTAATTTCCTAATGTATTAGGTTTTCTCTTTTTTTCTTGTGTACATAAAGGGTATTTTTAATCTGAGTATCTCCTCTTTTGGGTTGCAATAAAACTGGTTGCCCTGATATGCAAGTTGACTGATGTCCCCTTAAAGGAACACACCATACCCCTAAAGCACTTCATCTTATCAAAGTGTGAAGAGTGTGTCCTTTTCATTTTACAAAAAGTGTAATTTCAATAGAGATTGGCACTTTTATAAATTAACCTTGTTACACCCCTAGGCTTTCAATCAGACAACTTATCCTGTTACTTCATGGCTGCTTAGCTAAATGGAGCTAAACTCAAGAGACAGCAAGAGTACATGCCTTGCAAAGACTTCTCATTGAGCTGCATTGGGAAATCTGTAATTGGACAGCCACAGAAAGTATAGTCTGGGTTAGATGAGGAAAGAGTTGCAAAGGCCTCAGACGAGAGATCTGCCACTTTTGCATGCTGTTTTTATACATACTTCCAATGAAAAAAAATGCAGAACTAGATGCATGCATGTTTTCATGGGTTTATCTACTAAACAAAAATCTTTTTTCTTGATTTAGAAAGCAGAGTGTCCCTTTTAGGAATGGATATTTTAGTAGTAACACTTTAAAGGAACACTCTGAAGCACCATAGCCACTATAACATGCTGTATTCAACACTTATTTGGACACTGGAATATCCCTTTAAGGTCAGCCAGGTTACTTGGAGACAGTGGAGGAGAGCTTAACATGCTAATCATGATAAATATCGTCATATAAAATAACAATACTGTGGATTATTTGAAGGACTACTACGGACAATATTCAGAAATACATTTTGTACAAAAGTAGTTTGGTTTTATGAAGGAAAAAATATGTCATGCTAACTTAACTGGTTCCTCTGTAGAAGTAAGTAAAAAATAGTTCAGGATGTTTAAGTCAAATATTTTTAGCATTTTTAAAGCACCATGCATAATATTCAATACCCTGAGAGCACTTTTCATGGCACAAGTACATCTAACGCAAGTTGCACTTGCAGGGGATACGTCAATGTGTCCCCATAAGCAGGGCACCAAGGAAGCAACCCAAGATGGTGGGACAGTATGGTAATAGGCTGTTGATTCAGCAGAGAAATCCAGTTATCATCTGGGAAACAGGAAGGCATCAGTTTCCATTTGGTTGAGTAATCAGAGAGGATGCAGATAGTCAATGGTGTGATGTATCCATTCTGTTAACCTAAGAATGAAGTATCCAAACTGCAATGCCAAGACACTGCAAGAGGAGAACTAAAGTCTGAACTATGCCATCAGCTACAAAACAGAACATTAATATGTTAACATATAAGAACAATCCTCCAATAATGGACTAGATTCTCCTAGGAGAATAAGGTTCCTTCATTTCCTCCATTGAAGTCTCTGGGACAATTGCTATTTAATAAACAGAGTAATAAGGGAATCCAGCTCAATATGTTGAATTAATTTAAGATACAATCATGGCATAAGATAAAAAATATAATTGCTACAATGAAGGGAAATGATCAAAATGAATAAATGTTGTTATTTATTATCATACTTTCAAAATCTATTTTCATTCTTTGCAATATTTATTTTGCCATAAAATATGTTGGCAGTATTTAAAAAGAAGCATCATTTTTCTTAGTATTAATAAAACAAATGTTAATATTTGTAAACTACTACAGAATGAATCTACTGCACACATTTAAACCATTTATTTACAACAAATTATTTGCTAATTAGATTCTTATGTTCTCTGCTACTGCACGTTAAACAGTAATTTCACACATGAGATTAATTTGAGGATTAATATGGAAGTTGTAGAATAAATAAATTATCCTGATTACCTAATTAATAAATAAAAAGTCTCTTTTTCATTATACAAAATATCATACATCACACTCTTCACAGAGTGTTTGTGATACTATGGACAACTAATACACACCATATACAACTGGATTATCATATGTTGGTGATAAATTGTACATGTAACAATATCTACCTGGGTATAAATATTTATAGAGCTTTTTAAGTATATTAATCTTGATTCTCTTATTATAATTCTGGAACATTGTTCCTAACATGACATAAGGTAATGTATAAGGTTAAGTACAAAATAATTATACATAAAGACTAGGGATTTTATTTATTAGGGAACCATTTGCCCAGGGTTGTATTTGTGAGCAATGTCCGTGCGCTCTCTGGGATATTCACTGAAATGAAAATTGGCAGGAATTCTATGTAAACTCAAAGTGAATTTCAAAATGTAGAATTCTCCTAGTCATTTTTGTTTTCACATAGACTATTTTGCCCTTAAATTTGAAATTTAGCTTGAATTCCATTTGAATTATCACGTTAGTGAATAACCCTGACAGTTTAGGAACAAGAGAACTATTGCCCAAAACCTCTTGGCTAAGCCCTATCAATCCCTGTGTATTCCTAAACTTGTAGTACATCAGGCACTTAAAGAGGTTTTTTGTATTTAAGATGACCTAATAAGATTACCTATCCGCCCATAGAGCCCTGGCTGCTGGGTGGGTAAATGATGAGTTCTCTTATATGCATGAGGTTTGCATTAAAATAAAGGACAACAAATTTATTGGCAAGTGGGGGAAGGGGTTGGCTTTGAGGTTTGAAGCCCTCGCTGTGATCATGACATACCCCAGCCTCTTTGTTAGTGAAGGGGTCATTGTTTTGCTTTGGGCTCAAGTTCCAGATGTTTTTGCAACCTAGCAATGCCCCTGAACAAATTGATTGGTAACTTATGGTCATGGCTCACAACTTGGTCAAGTAATTTACTAAGGTCTGGGCACCCTGGGGGATAATGCTTCTTGAGGCAATGGAATGAGTGTCCTTTCTTATTTCTTGCAGTGATCTTTTTCTTCCTTCTCATTTATGTGTTTTATATTTTACTTCATATTTAGTTTATATATGTGCATTATTAATCTAGGCACTGCATGTCAGTACTTTATGGTACTGGATTTGTTTCGGCCAAATGCTTGCTGGGTCATGCATGTTTACTTTAAAACTTTAAGGCACATTATTTTACTATTGTATAGGAATTGTACACATATTGTGTGCCTAACTATAAATAAAGATAAGAAAGAACTCAAATGGACCAATAAATAAAGAAAGAAATTATATTTGTTTAGTGCTACTATGCTAATGTAAACATGTCAAGTCCTCACCAGAAATACATCAAGTATGTTTATGATGTTTTGACAATAATTATGTAGCAAAGCATAAATGCTTTAGCAAAACTTGCAACCATTGCTGCCCCAATGAAGCTGCTAGTTTATTGGACAAACAAAATAAATCTTATTCTTTTTATTTGTAATTAAATGTGCCTTTAGTTTTACTTCACATATATTAATATTGTGCAAGACTGGGTGTGGTCAAATAACATTCTGGAGTAAGTAACATTATTAGTATCCTATATATTTTTAGAGTTGATATAGATTTATTGGGTCTTGAAATAAAGTAAAATACATACTTGTTTAATATAAGAATAGGTAAACATAGAATAAACAGAATCTTTCTATGCAGTCAGCAGTCCTTCTTCTAAGTTTCCAAAACACAATAAATTAGCTGTGCTTGCCATAATTTTGCAAGTAAAGATCCAAACAAAATGAGTTAAGGTAGCTCTAGTCTCCAGAGAGGGTACATTGTGCAATGCCTTCAGGCACTCAGAACCTACACAGGGTTGTGAAGGGAAATACTGTTTGTGTCAAGTCCAGTAACTCTCTTTCAGAAGGTAAACAGCAAGATTAGGCCAGCGGGCAGATCTGTAGCAGTGAGTCTGCAGAGATCCTTTCTCTAAAGCCGAAAGAGAGCATCAGTAGGGGGGAAAAAGAGCAATGCAAGGGAGAGAAAAAGAGAAAGTATGAGACAATAACCAACCCGCTCCATAATGAAAAAAGGTTATAAAGTAAAGGAAATTAGAGATTTATAGACATACAGCCTTTTTTAATATACACAAACTGGGGGGTTTTTAGGAAAAAGAGTATAATTGTGGTGCTACTATCACCTAGTGTGAATCACTCCAACACACCAAAATTAAATGTAGTGCAAATTGTCAAATTGTGGTGAGAGCACTCAATACATGCAATTTTCAATGTTTTACCAGACCTTTTTCAGATGAAAAATTCTAAAAAACATAAAACATAAAAACATAGAGTAATATTGTTTAAAATGTATGTCAATATTTACATGTGACTGGTTAAACTCACATATTACTGAGTCACTTTAAAGCTGACTCAGACTTCAGGCTTGTATGGAGATGAAATTTATTCAATTCTGGACGTCTTGTATCAATTTCAGCGAATCCGCATTGGAAGTACTCCTCTAGAATCACTCCAAAAGGCAAGATCCAATCCAAACTGATTTTATTGTTAAAAAATAACTTAATATAATAGATACAAGTAAAATGTCCTGTACAAATTACCACAACGCGTTTCGGCGATATCAGCCTTTCTCAAGTGGTCTAATTTCATCATCTCCATCTTCTTCCTTATATTTCAAATTTCGGCGCCTTTTTTTCCCCTTTCCCGGGCGTTCACCTTTAACTTCCGCATTCGTCATCATTCTGCGTCTTCGGCCCGCTGTTTTCATTTGCGTCATCGACGTCGTGACGTTTTCCGGTTGCCGAAACCGGAAGTATTATCGGCGCCATTTTAAAAAGTCCTTTTCACTTATCTTGCCAGTCTCTTGCATATTCCTGTGTATATACTTCTGGTTTTGGCTAGAAACTTCATATTTTCCAATTGCCGAAACCGGAAATGTTATTAATACCATTGTAAAGTCCTTTCTAAACATAACAATAGTCTCTTGTGCATCAATATATATATACCCTACATATCGATAAAACAAATAGTAAAACATAACAAAAAACAGAAAATTGATTAAAAATTGACCTTATCATAGTAAATCTAAAAGGAGGCATCCCCAACCTGCTAAAAAAGAGAGAGGGATAAATAAACTTAAAAAATACTCTTAAAAAATAATAAATTAATGACCCATATATATTAAAAAACTATTTTTTAAATTATTTTACAAGTCCAAATTCCTGAATAAAATTGCATAAAAAGCTATATGCATGAATTTATCTCAAAATCAACATTCAAACCATTTGGGGATAATGATTCCATATTAAAAATCCATTTCATCTCACTTTTGCTAAGTAAATTCTCTATATCACCCCCTCTCCAATGTGTCTTCACAGCCTCTATTCCTAAGAATTCAAATCCATTAATATCTCCTCCATGAGCTTCCAAAAAATGCTTGGAAACATTATGTAAAGTGAATTTCCTATTAATATTATAGATATGTTCCCTAATTCTTATCTTTAATAATCTGGACGTTTTTCCAATATATTGTAAACCGCAGGGACAAAATATCAGATAAATCACATTTTTAGAATTACATGTTATAAAGGATTTTATCTCATGTATTATCTTGTTTTGAAAAGAAGTGAACTTCGTAACATTTTTATTCTTATTTTTCCTTAAAGTACAGCCTCTACATGTTCCACAATAGTAGAAGCCTTTTTCTTTCTTAAACATAGATGAGATTTGTGGATTTCTTTCTTTATCTATAAAACTTGAGGTTAAAACTTATTTAATGTTTTTCGCACCCCTGAAAATCATTTTTGGTTGAGTTCCCAAATACGGATGAATATCTTGGTCCTGCTCTAAAATATGCCAATTTCTCTTTATAATTTTTTGCAATTGATTGCTATGAGAGCTATAATTAAAAATAATCGGTACAATCTTATTTTCTTCTTTTTGTTCTTTCGTTTTATATTTTAAAAGATTTTCTCTTAATTCCTGTCCTACCTCATTTTTTATATTAGTCAAGGAATCTTGATTGTACCCTTTTTCAACTAATTGCTTAATTAAAACTTTTGTTTGTTCCTCATACTGTATCGATTCCGTACAATTGCATTTTATTCTTAAAAACTGACCTTTGGGTATATTAGTTAACCAAGGTTTAAAATGGCAACTCTTTAAATTAATAAAACTATTAACATCTACAGTTTTAAAAAAGGTTTTACTTTTAATCTTATTTTCTTCTATATAAATACTTAGATCTAAAAAATTAACAATTTTAGTACTGATTTCCCAGGTTAGATTAATATTCCAAATGTTCTTGTTCAAATCATTTAAAAAGCTTTTTAAAGTTTCTTGTGTCCCTTTCCATATTAAAAAGATATCATCTATGTACCTTTTATAGAGGACCAGACTTGTCCCGAGCTCTGGCTTGGAGAAAATCTCAGATTCCTCCCAATACGCCATAAACAGATTAGCATAGCTCGGGGCAATTCTGGTCCCCATAGCTGTTCCCTTGGTTTGTAAATAAAAATTCTTCTCAAACCAAAAGAAATTATTAAAAAGAATCAATTGGATACCCTCTATAATAAAATCAATCTGCTCCGGGTTCAAATCTGTATCCTTTTTTAAAAAATGTCTAGCAGCCTCACATCCCTTCTCATGTTCAATAATGGTGTAGAGGCTGCTGACATCACAGGTCACGATAATCAAACCTTCTTCCCAATTAAAACCATTTAAAATTTGTAAAAGTGACATAGTATCCTTTAAATATGAAGGGCATCTTTTTACCGGATCCTGTAAAAATTGGTCTAAAAACTGCGATAGAGGTGATAACAGAGAGCCAATTCCCGACACGATTGGTCTCCCGGGGGGATTTTCTATATTTTTATGTACCTTTGGTAAAACATATAAAACAGGAATTCGAGGGAATCTTACATTCAGAAAATCATATTCTTTTTTATTTAATATCCCTAGTTCTAACCCTTGATTTATAAATCTATTCAATTTTTTCTTTATATCCTCTAAAGGATTTTTCTGTAATAACATATATGTTTCCTGATCTTGTAATTGTTCAAAAATTACTTTAAGGTATTGTTCCTTTTTCCATATAACAACACCCCCCCCCTTGTCAGCAGGTTTGATAACAATCGAGGAATTTTTCTTTAAATCTTGTAATGCTTTCCTTTCACTTTTAGTTAAATTATTTTTCTGTTCTTTAACAGGTTTAATTTTCCTCATTTCTCTAGTAAAAACCTTTTCAAAAATTTTCATAGCATCTGATCTTAGATAGCTAGGATAAAAATTAGATTTATTTTTAAGAGTCGTATGTTTAAATTTATTATCCTCCTCCATTTTATCTTTTATCACATCACTAGTAAATTTCTGATCAAAGAATTTTTTCAAACATAATTTCCGTATAAATCTATTAATGTCCAAAAAAGTTTCAAATTTATCTAAATCACAACTAGGTGCAAATTTAAAACCATAATTTAAAACCTTTTTATGGGATTCCTCTAAAATTACATCTGATAAATTAAAAATTCTTATGTCCGCTGTACTTTTTTTGGGAACATCTCCTCCCTCCTCCTTTTCTCCTCTTTTCTGCTTTCTATTGCCTCTTCTTGTCGTCTCCTTTTTATTGGGGTCTGCACTTTTGTGCCTCCTTTTGTTCGGGTCATGGTTTGGCCTAAAAAAAGGTCATCGTCATTTATTTGCTGCAGATGACTATATCTATTTGTAGTTTGTACCTCCTTTCTATAATTTCTGTCTGGTGAGTACTGTTTATAAACTCTTTCATGATTATTTTTAAAAGAATTATTTCTTTCTCTCATCCTGGATTTAACTTGAATCCACCCTCCATCCTGTTCCTTTTTTTGTTGTACTAAATTTTGATATGGTCTATCCTCATCCCATTTCTTATATGATTGTAAAGATGATCTATTTTCTTGTTTTAAAAAATTCCTTTTATAATTGTCTTTTCTATTACCTATAGGGTTATTCTTCCTTTGTGGTTTTATTTGACCTTTCAAATAATCCTCTTGGTCCCTCTTAAGTTTCTTTTTTTTAGTTTCAATTACTTTTCCTTCTATACTTTTAATCTTTTCTATAATCTTTTCCATTAAAAACTTCAGCTCTTCCATTTCCAGAAAGGGCTCAAGTTTTTTCTGTATATCATTTATTTCTTCATTCATTTGATGTAAACTTAAAGTACGTTGTTCAATAATGACAGTCATCATATGTCTAGAAAAAGATTCTAAGGCTCCATCCCAGGCCTCCTTAAAACTCTCACTTTCATTTTCTGAGGTAGGGGATTTATGAAACCTCCGACCTCTAGGTGCTATTTTTAAATCAACATATCTTTCCAATGTGAAAACTTCCCATTTATATTTCATTTCTTTAATAAGTAATCGTTCTAGCTTAAAACAAATTTCTCTTAACTCATCATTTTTCTTATTCGGAATTTTTTCCCATTTATCATCCTCTAATGAACCAAATCTTTGGTTCATATCATTCTGCCAACTTTTGCGAAAGCTAAAGATTGACATAGTAATATAATACCCTTTATCCCAAAGTGGAGTGTTATAAAGTAATATACACAAACTGGGGGGTTTTTAGGAAAAAGAGTATAATTGTGGTGCTACTATCACCTAGTGTGAATCACTCCAACACACCAAAATTAAATGTAGTGCAAATTGTCAAATTGTGGTGAGAGCACTCAATACATGCAATTTTCAATGTTTTACCAGACCTTTTTCAGATGAAAAATTCTAAAAAACATAAAACATAAAAACATAGAGTAATATTGTTTAAAATGTATGTCAATATTTACATGTGACTGGTTAAACTCACATATTACTGAGTCACTTTAAAGCTGACTCAGACTTCAGGCTTGTATGGAGATGAAATTTATTCAATTCTGGACGTCTTGTATCAATTTCAGCGAATCCGCATTGGAAGTACTCCTCTAGAATCACTCCAAAAGGCAAGATCCAATCCAAACTGATTTTATTGTTAAAAAATAACTTAATATAATAGATACAAGTAAAATGTCCTGTACAAATTACCACAACGCGTTTCGGCGATATCAGCCTTTCTCAAGTGGTCTAATTTCATCATCTCCATCTTCTTCCTTATATTTCAAATTTCGGCGCCTTTTTTTCCCCTTTCCCGGGCGTTCACCTTTAACTTCCGCATTCGTCATCATTCTGCGTCTTCGGCCCGCTGTTTTCATTTGCGTCATCGACGTCGTGACGTTTTCCGGTTGCCGAAACCGGAAGTATTATCGGCGCCATTTTAAAAAGTCCTTTTCACTTTTAGGCCAAACCATGACCCGAACAAAAGGAGGCACAAAAGTGCAGACCCCAATAAAAAGGAGACGACAAGAAGAGGCAATAGAAAGCAGAAAAGAGGAGAAAAGGAGGAGGGAGGAGATGTTCCCAAAAAAAGTACAGCGGACATAAGAATTTTTAATTTATCAGATGTAATTTTAGAGGAATCCCATAAAAAGGTTTTAAATTATGGTTTTAAATTTGCACCTAGTTGTGATTTAGATAAATTTGAAACTTTTTTGGACATTAATAGATTTATACGGAAATTATGTTTGAAAAAATTCTTTGATCAGAAATTTACTAGTGATGTGATAAAAGATAAAATGGAGGAGGATAATAAATTTAAACATACGACTCTTAAAAATAAATCTAATTTTTATCCTAGCTATCTAAGATCAGATGCTATGAAAATTTTTGAAAAGGTTTTTACTAGAGAAATGAGGAAAATTAAACCTGTTAAAGAACAGAAAAATAATTTAACTAAAAGTGAAAGGAAAGCATTACAAGATTTAAAGAAAAATTCCTCGATTGTTATCAAACCTGCTGACAAGGGGGGGGGTGTTGTTATATGGAAAAAGGAACAATACCTTAAAGTAATTTTTGAACAATTACAAGATCAGGAAACATATATGTTATTACAGAAAAATCCTTTAGAGGATATAAAGAAAAAATTGAATAGATTTATAAATCAAGGGTTAGAACTAGGGATATTAAATAAAAAAGAATATGATTTTCTGAATGTAAGATTCCCTCGAATTCCTGTTTTATATGTTTTACCAAAGGTACATAAAAATATAGAAAATCCCCCCGGGAGACCAATCGTGTCGGGAATTGGCTCTCTGTTATCACCTCTATCGCAGTTTTTAGACCAATTTTTACAGGATCCGGTAAAAAGATGCCCTTCATATTTAAAGGATACTATGTCACTTTTACAAATTTTAAATGGTTTTAATTGGGAAGAAGGTTTGATTATCGTGACCTGTGATGTCAGCAGCCTCTACACCATTATTGAACATGAGAAGGGATGTGAGGCTGCTAGACATTTTTTAAAAAAGGATACAGATTTGAACCCGGAGCAGATTGATTTTATTATAGAGGGTATCCAATTGATTCTTTTTAATAATTTCTTTTGGTTTGAGAAGAATTTTTATTTACAAACCAAGGGAACAGCTATGGGGACCAGAATTGCCCCGAGCTATGCTAATCTGTTTATGGCGTATTGGGAGGAATCTGAGATTTTCTCCAAGCCAGAGCTCGGGACAAGTCTGGTCCTCTATAAAAGGTACATAGATGATATCTTTTTAATATGGAAAGGGACACAAGAAACTTTAAAAAGCTTTTTAAATGATTTGAACAAGAACATTTGGAATATTAATCTAACCTGGGAAATCAGTACTAAAATTGTTAATTTTTTAGATCTAAGTATTTATATAGAAGAAAATAAGATTAAAAGTAAAACCTTTTTTAAAACTGTAGATGTTAATAGTTTTATTAATTTAAAGAGTTGCCATTTTAAACCTTGGTTAACTAATATACCCAAAGGTCAGTTTTTAAGAATAAAATGCAATTGTACGGAATCGATACAGTATGAGGAACAAACAAAAGTTTTAATTAAGCAATTAGTTGAAAAAGGGTACAATCAAGATTCCTTGACTAATATAAAAAATGAGGTAGGACAGGAATTAAGAGAAAATCTTTTAAAATATAAAACGAAAGAACAAAAAGAAGAAAATAAGATTGTACCGATTATTTTTAATTATAGCTCTCATAGCAATCAATTGCAAAAAATTATAAAGAGAAATTGGCATATTTTAGAGCAGGACCAAGATATTCATCCGTATTTGGGAACTCAACCAAAAATGATTTTCAGGGGTGCGAAAAACATTAAACAAGTTTTAACCTCAAGTTTTATAGATAAAGAAAGAAATCCACAAATCTCATCTATGTTTAAGAAAGAAAAAGGCTTCTACTATTGTGGAACATGTAGAGGCTGTACTTTAAGGAAAAATAAGAATAAAAATGTTACGAAGTTCACTTCTTTTCAAAACAAGATAATACATGAGATAAAATCCTTTATAACATGTAATTCTAAAAATGTGATTTATCTGATATTTTGTCCCTGCGGTTTACAATATATTGGAAAAACGTCCAGATTATTAAAGATAAGAATTAGGGAACATATCTATAATATTAATAGGAAATTCACTTTACATAATGTTTCCAAGCATTTTTTGGAAGCTCATGGAGGAGATATTAATGGATTTGAATTCTTAGGAATAGAGGCTGTGAAGACACATTGGAGAGGGGGTGATATAGAGAATTTACTTAGCAAAAGTGAGATGAAATGGATTTTTAATATGGAATCATTATCCCCAAATGGTTTGAATGTTGATTTTGAGATAAATTCATGCATATAGCTTTTTATGCAATTTTATTCAGGAATTTGGACTTGTAAAATAATTTAAAAAATAGTTTTTTAATATATATGGGTCATTAATTTATTATTTTTTAAGAGTATTTTTTAAGTTTATTTATCCCTCTCTCTTTTTTAGCAGGTTGGGGATGCCTCCTTTTAGATTTACTATGATAAGGTCAATTTTTAATCAATTTTCTGTTTTTTGTTATGTTTTACTATTTGTTTTATCGATATGTAGGGTATATATATATTGATGCACAAGAGACTATTGTTATGTTTAGAAAGGACTTTACAATGGTATTAATAACATTTCCGGTTTCGGCAATTGGAAAATATGAAGTTTCTAGCCAAAACCAGAAGTATATACACAGGAATATGCAAGAGACTGGCAAGATAAGTGAAAAGGACTTTTTAAAATGGCGCCGATAATACTTCCGGTTTCGGCAACCAGAAAACGTCACGACGTCGATGACGCAAATGAAAACAGCGGGCCGAAGACGCAGAATGATGACGAATGCGGAAGTTAAAGGTGAACGCCCGGGAAGGGGGAAAAAAAAGGCGCCGAAATTTGAAATATAAGGAAGAAGATGGAGATGATGAAATTAGACCACTTGAGAAAGGCTGATATCGCCGAAACGCGTTGTGGTAATTTGTACAGGACATTTTACTTGTATCTATTATATTAAGTTATTTTTTAACAATAAAATCAGTTTGGATTGGATCTTGCCTTTTGGAGTGATTCTAGAGGAGTACTTCCAATGCGGATTCGCTGAAATTGATACAAGACGTCCAGAATTGAATAAATTTCATCTCCATACAAGCCTGAAGTCTGAGTCAGCTTTAAAGTGACTCAGTAATATGTGAGTTTAACCAGTCACATGTAAATATTGACATACATTTTAAACAATATTACTCTATGTTTTTATGTTTTATGTTTTTTAGAATTTTTCATCTGAAAAAGGTCTGGTAAAACATTGAAAATTGCATGTATTGAGTGCTCTCACCACAATTTGACAATTTGCACAGCCTTTTTTAATGTATACATTTAATTCACATACAGCCTTTTAAAGAAACATTGTTCCTCAAATTAACCCTGACATCAACACAAAAACGATTAAAGGTTATAAACTACTTGATGTAATACATTAATCGTGAATTTGCTGCCGATGGTATAACTCATTAGCTATAGTGTTTTCATAACTACCATGTAAGTGCTGAGATAATAACTTTATAGAAAATAGTAAAATCATGTTTTATAGAATATTTAAAGAAGGTTTATATGAGTAAAACCTAGCTGCTAAAAAAAAAATTAATAATAATAATACGATATCCTGCAATTCCATGTATTTATGACCCAAATGTTCCACTTGTTCCCTCTTATGGATATTACAAAAATATAAAAATTTCCCCAAGAGACAATAATGTCCTTCTGGTAATTATGCCTGACCCGTTACACTGTCAGTGAATCTTGATTTAATTAAAATATTAAGGCTAATATAAATCTGTATGTTATTTATCAAGAAAATAGAGCTTTCAAAAATGCGTAAACGCACTAGAATGGTGATCGGAGTAAATGGATGCATTGAATATGTTACACATTTTGTTATATACCATGCATGAAGAGACCTGGACCGTATTAATTTCTGCATCTGTTGTGTATATGTAACCTCTGTCAATGAAAATAAAGAATTTTTTTTAAAAATGCGTAAACACACATGTTCCCAGGAGATAGATAGCTGGCTGCATATACAAGTTCTCTAAAGCTAACCAGATAGAAGCAACATTTCCGTGCCTGTGTGTATGTGTGTGTGTCTGCGTACGTACGTATATATCTGATGTGGATTTATTAATTTTATTATGTTTAACCAATACAACTAGGTGTATATGTTTGTTTAGACAAGGGTATATAATTATTAACTCAAAATTAGGAATAATAATTGAAGTGGTGTGACGAGTAGCTAAGATTGTTGCACTTGTTGCATACTGTTTCTGAAATATGCATGTGGATGTGTGCCTGTATGCGCTATTTAAGTTTGCAGCGCAACATTGTATGCACATGTGTAGTTACCATACTAAAAATATAAATATAAGATTTCCATACTGACAAGTTCACTTTTAATTGGATCATAATTGGATCATAATGTTCCAAAACTGACACAGATAACTTTTGAATATATAATAACAATATTTGCAGACAACAGACAAAAAGTTAAAGATTTGGGGCTGCTGTTGGCTTAAATAAAAATGTTTTCTTCTTACAAATGTTAAACACATATAGTATGTTGTTATAGAGAAAATAGCTTTTTGGATTCAAGAAGAGTATTTTTTCTTTCCTGAGATACTATTGAAATGTAGAATGTAACTTTGCATATACATTGTTTTCTTTCTCCATCAACAAACATGTGGAAGATTGAATTCAATAATCATGTATAGTAGACAACTTTTATACTTTATACTTACAGAGTATAATGCAAGACTAATCCTTCCAAAACAGAATACATAAAATTCAGACAATTTATTCAAGGCATTTTAGTAAAAAGCCAGTATGAAAAGTTCACTGCGTAGATGTGGAAGCAGAAAAAATACAATGTAGCTGTTTATTAAATTGGTAATGTCTCACCTAGGGAACCGAGGAATCAATTCGCTAACAGGGTTATTCACTACACCCTGAATGACCCCGGTCTGGATAAACAAAACAAATCCAGTTATCATAAATAATCCAGTGCCATCTAGGGACATTCAGATGTCAAAATCCAGACACCGATCATATTATTAACAATGTGAGGATTTTGACATTCAGCACTCAGTATCCTGTCTGGATATTACTGGATGAATGAAATCCAAATCCAGTTTACTATATCTGGATTCTGAATATACAAATGAATTTGCTGTTTGCAGCAAATAGTTAAAAAGATCATCTGAAATGTGATGTAATTTACTAAATCTTTAAAGGGACATTGTAGGCACCAGGACTGCTATAGCTTAACATGGTGGCTCTGTGGCATATAGCCTGTCCCTGGAGGCTGAGCATTATAAACACTGACTTTCCTGAGAAACACTGCTGCCAAAGGACAGCCATTTCTAGTGGCTGACACCTCCACAGCCAATTTGGGAGTCACTACAGGGACTTTCTGGATTCAGTCTTACAAAGATTGAAGGACCGACATCCAGCATCTCCACGCTCTGCTTGAAGATACTGAATGCCCCCATAAAGCTGCATTAACTCAGTGCATCTCTATGAGGAGATGCTAATAGTCAAACACGTGGAAGATTGTCACAGCTTGGCTATTTGCCACACATGCACAATAGCCTACCAATGCTTCCCTGTGGAAAAGTATTGAATTGACTGAGATCATCAGGACTGATGATTGCAATCAGTAAGGCGATGCATCCACTGCAACACCGGCACAGAGATGGTTAAAAAGTAAGTAAAACTCTTTTTTTTTCCTTTAGAGGGGGCACTGGTATCTAGATAGTTGATAGAACACTCTTAGGCTAGTAATAAATGTTTGTGTTTATAAAACTATAGTGTTCCTTTAATATGACATGGATCATCACATGATACAAGGGTTAACACAAGTTATGGGTGATGTTCATTGCAGTATTCAAAGGTACAATTTCAAGAGAGAGGACAGTTTTCCTAAATTAAATAATACCACAATAAGACACATTAATGAAAAACTCAAAAGTGTCACACCCTAGCCTTCAGCTACAGATCAATGGACTCTACTATGCCCATGTTTCTGCAATACCTTCCTCTGCAATATTAATAATACAGATTGTATGCAAGTGGAGCTAATAAGGGTTAATCTATGAGGACATAACAGAAGAGTGAAAATAAATAGATCTGGTATACCTAATGTAATACACAGCAGAGAGGGAGTAGGACTAAAACGAAATAGCTACTAACTGGAACGATAGGAATCCACTAAAAAACCTATACAGTAAAAAGGAAAAAACACTAAAAAAGTGATAAAACACTAGAAAAATGCAAATAATCCCGGAACAGAAGAGATTCAGAGAACGTCATTAACATTAAACGAAATATGTCACATTAAAAATTCATTGTATCAGTACTCCAGTACTGGGCTTCTCCTTCTATGTCCTTCTCGGTCTACCCTGCGTGGGATACTGCAGTTTTTCTGCAAGACCTACCTACAGAGCTAAAGTTCTATTTAATACATAACTACTGTCCTATCTCCTCTTCTCACGTATATTTGGAAGATGGTCTCTTAAGAAAATTAGGTACTCAAGATTTAACAGATAAATTATAGTATTAAACACTAACACAGCTTCAAGGGCTCACAGAGATCCTAAGTCTAAAATAGTGACCAATAGTTGATGAACATGTCTTAGACCAGGGGTGCCAAAAAGGTAGATCTCCACATGTTTTAAAATTACAGCTTCCATGATGCTTTTACATTCTAAAGGCAATCCAAAGGCATGCAAAGCATGATTGGAGTTGTAGTTCTACAACATCTGAGGATTTTTTTTGACCTTTTGGGTCAGACAGAATGTTTCCACTTGTTCTGTCTGTTCTCTTTCAAATACCCTAAAACCAAGATATTGGACTTTCTTTTCATTTAAGACATTACTTTTTTGGTCGCAGACAAATCTCAGACATGTATTTGTGGCATATTTGATTGTTTAATAATTCATTCAAAAAATGCAAGAAATGTTACAATAGCTATTGAGACATGAATATTGTATTATACATTTTAACTACTGACCCTACAGTCTGTCAGTCTGTGACATTCAATTTGTTTTAATGTAAAAAAAAAAAGACATTTGACTTCTGTATTACAGCAATGCAGAACGCAGGAACATTGCTTCATGTTTGACAGTAAACAAACTTTTTTGATTAGTTTATTTTTTGATTTCTTTCTACTGCAAATAATACACAGAATGTAAAGAGAATCGGAATGGCATTCATTATGAAATATACAGAAATATATATAGATGTGGAATTGTTTTTATCTTGACTATACTAGAACTCAAACCATGATGGAAATTGTTTTTTGTTGTGAAATGCAATATATCTGTGTATACAGGTAAAATATGTTCTAGAAAAAAAAAAGAAAATATCATGTCATGGAGAATTCATCCATTTGTACAGATTCCCTTGACCTAAAAGTATCCTTCTGCTATGGGAAAGGCATATTGCTGTAACAAAATTGACAGAGCTGTATTTGAACGACATACGTAACGCTTGTTTCCGAAACAGAAAAGAGAGGTCATTTCAAGTGGCTCTATCTTCAAAAATAATCTTTATCTAATCTGCTGCTATATAGATTCATGTGTCTAAATATCTTTTTTAGGTTTTTTTTCCCAGAGTGCGTCAGCTTTTATGCTATACATAAGAAAAAGCGGATAAAGTGTATTTTAGCGTATTTTATTATTTATCATTTCGTTCATGTGTATTATAGCGGATTTTGTTTGCATTGCTATTATGGTGCACCCGTACAAATATACCATGAAGTAGTAATAGATTGTCCTGCTATGCTGGAAAACCAACTTTTTTATTATCTCTTAGCTTATTTGTACCATTCCTGCCGCTGCAATGTGTTTGTATCAAGTACAAAGCTGAGTTTGTGGTTTGAAGATCTGATCTAAGCTTCATTGTATGCCATACAAGAAAATATCCAGCCTTAAGATAAAACAGCAAATAAAATATATGAAAAAAACATAAATGCTTCACCAGGCTTGCACTTGAGGTTATTTGAGGTTTTGAGCAAGACACAACCTTAAATAACAGTAAAATTATGATTTTTTATTTTAAATAGTAAAATAACCAGGCTAGCACTCTAGGTTATGTACGGTTTTGGGCAAGGCACAACATTGATTTTTATTTTAAATAGTCAAACAATCAGGTGTTTCTTCTTAATAGTACATTCTACTAAGGATTTACATCAGGTAGCCATAAAAAAAAAAATATATGGAATAATATATAAAGTTTTCTGTCTACTATTCAACACAACACTTTGTCACTAATGTTGGAAGCTACATAACATGCATTTATGCTTGTCATTGCTCAGAATTATGTGTTTTAATGCTTGCCGGAATGGTTGGGTACCATATTATGGACCCAGTTACTGTTAAGAGTTCTCATTATAATTTTTCATAGATATCATCATTTACTTTTAATGAAAACATGATGTTTTTACTTTAATAATAAAATACGCTATTTGTTTTTAGTAAAATTTAAAAATAATAAAATACACTAAAGTACACTTTTACCAAAAAAGCAGGAACTTCTTTTATTTATGTATAGCAGACAAGTTGGCAAGACTTGACAACGGGCAGAGTTTAAAGCAGGGTTCTGTTATATCGAGCAAAAGAATCTCACGGAAAAACAAAGAGCAGATATCATGGACAGAGGAGAACAAAATGGAACACAAGATAATAAAGGTATAAAGGCACGTGTCAAAGGATGGAGTAGTATGAGTAAGATGCAATGGGCATTATGGAAGAAAAAAGAAAAAGATAGGATGCTTCAATGGCTTTGATTATATGGAACCAGAAGACTGCATTCAGTGCTACGTGGGCCTGTAACCAGGCATTATAAATCTTCCTGAATTAATCAAACAATTATAATTAAATATGTTCCACAGGATACAAACAGTACATGTATAAAAAAAAGTGTTGTGTTTGTTTGTTTTTTAGATTTAAAGAAACACTATAGGGTCAGGAACACAAACATGTATTCCTGACCCTATAGTGTTAAAACCACCATTTAGGTGGCTTACCCCCCCTTAGCCCCTTTAAAAGGTAATTAACTTACCTTATTTCCAGCACCTCCTGGGTTTGCCGGCGCTGGCCCTGCCTTCGATTCGCCCCCTTACTGACATCATCAGAATTATATAATTTTGGCCACTCCAATATTTTCCCTACGGAGGCGGGGCCAAATGCTGGCTTGGCCAATTAGCACCTCCTCATAGAGATGCATCAATGCATTTCTATAATTAAAATTCAGCGTCTGAGGAGTGTCCAGTGGAGGTATTCTCAGGGAGCAATGTAAACGCTACATTTTCTCTGAAAACGCAGTGTTTACATGAAAAAAACCTACAGGGAATGATTATACTCACCAAGAACAAATACATTAAGCTGTAGTTGTTCTGGCGACTATTGTGTACCTTTTAAAAAAAATTAAATGTTATATTTCGCCAACAGCAGGTAAAACTGTGAGCAAATGGTGTGTGCAACACACTGTGAAATAGATTAGAGGGTCACTCAATAAATTTTAAGGATATCGCTATATATATATATATATATATATATATACAAGCATTATAACCAGATGATATGATATTAAATTTTAAACACATCAATAGCACTTCTTCCCATGCAGTTCTTTAAAGGGAAAATTTTAAAAAAAAGGACTGCAATCTACAAGATTTTATATTCATTCTTGTAGCAATAAGCACTGAAACATAAAAAAGTAAACAGCACTAATTACTTACATTTGCAAGCTTTTTAATAGAGCACTTCGTGCAGATTTCATTGAAATAAAAATTCACATCAGAAACAAATATAAATATGTAATTATGCATAGTGATTGCATCCTGGAGTCCTCCTAAGTATAATAATACAAAACTACAGTATCACACTGTAAGCATGCTCCAGAAACTAACAGAATAATGTGAGGTCTCTTAGCTCTATACAAAGATTACATTCCAAATATCAGGTATTGCTAATATGCGGTCATTGTCTAATAAACCAACCTTTTTTTTGTAATATCAGTAAACTTATCAAAATACCTATTATTATTATTATTGTTGTTGTTATTATTATTATTTCTATAGCACCAAAAGAATATGCAGAGCTGCACAATAGATAGAGTTACAAACAAGACAGGTTGGACGTACAGGAGTAGTTGATGCTGAAGGTCTTGCTCAAACAAGCTCACATTCTATGGGAAAATATATATATAATAAAATAAAATAACTATATAATTTAAATAGATAGATATCTGCTGCAGTCAAAATTTCTAAAGCAGCAAAATAACCTAAACAGTTGAAAGTTGAAAACTACTGTCTTATCTCCTCCAGCCATCAGCAACTCTATGTTTTCCACTGGTATCATGAGGCTATTTACCTTTTGGATTTAAAATGATAGTTTGACTACTGGAAGGCTGCCTCCATTTACATTAAGCAAGTTAAAAATGAACTCTGCAAAACACATTCTGCTGAATAAATCTGAGGAGTCTGAATACCCTCAAGTTTACTTATAACGTATGTAAAATCTTGATGTTGCTATTTTGCCCTCTATGGTTTAACTTATGATTAGAACATGCACATATTAAGTAATGTACTCTGGATATGTACACAGCATATCCACATCTCAAATATACTTATTCTACACCGAGAGGTGTAACTAGAAACCACTCGCCACGGTGCAAAAAATTGCCCTGGGGTCCCCCATGTGTCTCACCTTCCCCCAGACTGTCCATGTGTCTCATTTACCCCACAGCCTCTCCATATGTCTTATATCCCCGAAGCCCCTAAATGTATATCATTCCCCCCAGTCCCTTCAAGTGTCTCATTCCCTCCCCTAGTTCCTTCATGTGTCCCATTCCCTTCCCCCCAGCCCTTCCATGTGTCCCATTCCCTCACCCCCTCCCATCCTGTACCTGCTCACACCACGGTATCCGTCTGACAGTAAGCGCTCTCTCAGTGAGCACTTCCTGTCTGCAGCAGTCCGCTCAGCCATGCTACACACAGAGGCAGGAGGGGAGCAGTACAGCACAGTGCTCCCCTCCTGTCGGTCACCCAGCAACCCCAGGCCCCTAGCTGGTGCAGCCGTACACCGGCCCTGAAGTAACACCGGTGGCCAATGGTCACAGGGTTCGCAGCTGTGGCCAGGCCCCCTGGAGAGATGGGTCAGATCGCAGCTGCGACCCATGCGACAGTGGTAGTTATGCCACTGTCTACATTATTACTAGTCATTGGCAGCATTTTAAAACCAATGAGCATGAAATCACCAGCTAGAGGGTTTAATTATAGTCTCACTGTGCTGCACCTGAGATTTCTAGTATATAGAAAACAGGTAATCCAAAATCAGTGTAAAATATAGATAGCTGTCTGCTCCAAAACACTAATATAATTATACTGAAAAATAAAATACTACGAATGCAGTTCTAAGTGTTAAGACATGCCAGATATTAAGGACATCAGGCAGTCTATATGAGTTTGAGATCATTCTCCTATAAACCAATTATTATGAGTTTACTGTCCAAATATGTGTAACTGAATAGTGGTTAGCACGCTCTACATTTTTACCTTCCTGAAAAAAATCTTGCAAAAATATTAGTGAGAGTATTAACTGTTGTGAAAAAAACTTTAAAATGATTACCTGTTTTGTGAAAAAAAATCTTACATTACCCCCCAAAGAAAAATAATCATAATAATTAAAAACAATGCACATTTTGCATGTTTTAAATGCATTTATGTGAGAGGCAAAAAAAGTGACACTTTTCTTTGATTTTCACTTTGGATAGGAATTCTCATTTATCTTTAGTACTAACGTCATCCAGCTCTTTGAAATTCTCAGTTAATTAGTTAATTGATCAAACTTCATCAGTAATCCCACTGCCCTGCACGCTGCACACTGGACATTGCATATTAACATGAAGTCAGAGACCTTCTGCATACCAGTTAGTGTATATTAATGGGAGTTCACTGCCCAAGCAATAAAGCCTTGTAATTTGTTGTAGGAAAAAAACATGTTATGAAATGGTTCACTTATGGCTTGTTTCCACTGAGCGGTACGGTTCGGGTTTGTATGGTTCGGAAGGGTGAGAATGGTCCAGCCTATTTAGGTGAACGTTTCCACTGCAAGTCGGACCGCCAGGGGGCATGCAGGGTTTAGACCGCAGTGACGAAATTACGTTTTTCTGTCTGCCAATTGATGCAGTGACGTTTTTTTGTCCGCCAATCAATGATTGTATCATGTGACGTCAGTAGCTCCGCCCTAACCGTACCGTACCATTTTCCTATGGACCTACAACTGAAGGGGGCACAGGAATGGTTCAGTTATAATGGAAACACCCAAAATAGCGTACCAAACCGTACCGACTCGAACCGTACCACCCAGTGGAAACAGGGCTTAAGCAAACAGGTCGCATTTATTTGTAAAATTTAAACAGTCTTTGTGTAATTATACAACTGCAAACTTCTTTGTATGTTACAGAAGCAGGAAAACAAACCTGTTTGGAATGTTAGGAATAAAGTAGCCCAACAGACTCATTGTATACCAAAACTATATTCTGATTGCCTTTGTATTTTTTTTATTATTATTGCCATTTATATAGCGCCAACAGATTCCATAGCGCTTTAGGATATTATAGGAGGGGGGATGTAACTCTAAATATGACAATTACAAGAAAACTTACAGGAACGATAGGTTGAAGTGGACCCTGCTCAAATGAGCTTACAGTCTATAGGAGGTGGGGTGTAAAACATAATAGGACAGGAAATAGCAATCAAATAAGGTAGGAGTGAGGCAGAGCTAGAGGAGAGAGTAGAGTGCTGCCCTTTAGGAGAGAGCAACAGACAGGTATGTGAGGTAGTGGTTACTCTGGGAGGCTATAAGCTTTCCTAAAGAGATGGGTTTTATGGCACTTCTTAAATGATTGAAGGCTAGGGGAGAGTCTGATGGCGGTAGGCCGTACACGTGCGAGCAGCGGACAGGAGAATGTCACGGGCAGAGCAGAGAGACCGAGAGGTGCATACCTATGGATCTGTGAAGAAATATAAGAGGGGCTAGAATTGGCCAATGCTTTATAGGCATGGGTTGAATATTTACTCCTATAGGATAGTGTTGAACGATGTTAGACAAAATCCATCTAGTGCTTAAAGGACACTATAGTCACCAAAACAACTTTAGCATAATGAAGCTGTTTTTGTGTATAGACCATGCCCCTGCCGTCTCATTGCTCACTTTTGTTTCTGTTTATGCATAAAATCAATATAATTTAATTTTAGTCAGATAAAACTTACTTTAAAAGTTTGTTTCTCCTGCTCTGTAAATTAAACTTTAATTACATACAGTAGGCTCTTGCTGGTTCTAGCAAGCTATTAGCAGAGCAGAAGATAAGAAATTCAAAATAACCGGAAATTACAATAAAGGAAGTGTTAACATTAGTTCCCTCTTTAGTGTTTAGAAAGGTTGGGTAGTCGCAAGTAGGGAGGTGTGCCTAGGGTGCATGAACAAAGTGATCTAACTCTTGAATGGGAGAGAATTGAGCAATGAGACTGCAGGGGCACAATCTATACACCAAAACTCCTTCATTAAGCTAAAGTTGTTTGGGTGACTATAGTGTCCCTTTAAACATTGTCAGCATCCAGGCAGCGCCTAGAAAATAATAAAATTGCAGTTATGCATGCCAGTTCAGTACTGCAATAACGCACTTAATAAAGCACCAGGGTAATTTCTGCACATTATTTTGGATTTAAAGGAAGAGTGCCAGAGTTTGCTTTCTTATATATATATATATATATATATATATATATATATATATATATATATATATAGCAGGGTGCAGACTCAGAACACTATTTTCCCAATATCAGATTACAAGGGATATTCCACCACAACATATTGTGACACTGATTGGGCACTTAGGGGTTATGTATAAAATTCCCATTTACCCCTGGTGAGGGTGTAGTGAACAATCTGGCTTTGCAGAGGTGAGAAACTTTTAAGACCTGGCTATTAATGTAGAACTTGACATTTTAAGCCCTTCTTCAAATTAATTAATCGTTCTGACACTCACTGTTTTTTTCCTTTTGATTTTGAATGGACTACTAGTGATTACATTCACAAAATAAGAGGACAAGTGTGTTACATGGAATAAAGCACATTTGTAATTTGAAGATTTTTTTATCCATCAAACAAAAAAGAAAAATCATTCATGCTGCTTACATGTCATCAAAAAACTGTTTGTTTTGGACAGAAAAGGGCAAACCTTTGTGGCTCTTTTTATACTTTGGAAGCAAAATATTTGAACCAAAAAAAGAACGAAATGGAATGAAAAAAAATTAAAACCAATTACGTACAAGGTGTAGTAAGAAACATTTTGGAGCAAACAAGGAAATAAATAGTTGCAAAAAAAGAAAAGGGTAAAAAAATGGGAATACACCACTTTTTATATGTAATCCACTTAGTTTCTGCTTATTGCTATTTTCTTATGTAATGCAAAAACGTTGCAATAAAACATTGCATTATTCATATGTACTCTTTTATATTAATTATAGTCATATGGAATCTCCATTCCACGTTTGCCCCTTACTCAAGTATGTATGCAATGCATATAATTTTCTAACATATTCATTAAATAAATAAATGAAAAAAAAGATACTTTAAAATCTTTAAAATCTCTAGATTTCTTGGAAGACTGCAGGGCCACCGGTGACCGAAGGCTGAAACTATCCAATTCTTGCCAACTTATCAGTTTGAGTGTCAAAACTGTAATATCCCATAATCTTCTTCATGGACCAGGATTTTATAGAATTCACACAGCAATCATACAGAGCACAGATAATGCTAATTGATTTTCTGTTGTTTTATTCAAATTAAATAGCATAAATACTCACATAATAACCTACTGGTTCTTGGGGTAACCATGTTACCTGTCTCTTTAAGCCTTTATATGATGCTGCAGTGCTACAAACCATGCATTCTGCACATTAACTACAGTATTTAATTAGATTTTGAAAAAGTACCATAGGCATATTTCATTTCTTTTTTTCCCCCAGACTTACTTTCCAAATGCTTTCTACACAAGCAGCCCTTTTCAAAGGAATACAGACTCTGTAACTGATGTTGAAGTGATTATATTAGTCACAAAAAAGCTTTCAATTTTACTTTGAGTTCTTAATTTGAAAATCAGCTAAGGATTTCTAGATTTCTACTCTCTTGTTCTTGGTTCCAGCAAAGTTAATTACATACTTGCTCGTCTTTTTAATTTGCATGTAGTTGCACTATAAAAAAAAATGAAATCAACATGAAGAAGAAGTTATTAAATACACAAAAGTAATTCAATTGGAAGCCTGGAGCGTATATCATAGCAAAAGAAAAAGACAGATAATTAATGATGCACATTGGTAGTGCCATACAAGCCCTATATTGTTGCAGAACAGAAAGCAGACAGTTCTGTCTGGTCATTATCTAACTTAAGCAAAACAGAAATAAATGTTCACCATGGTTTATTATTCTTAGATTTTTAAATGTAATTGAAACAGAATGAAACTAAAAACATGGAAAGATAGAATGTGACAGCAGATAAGAACCTTTCGGCACACCAAGTCTGCCTAGTTTTCTAAATACTTTCATTAGTGCCTAGCCTTATCTTATATTTAGGATAGCCTTATGTCTATCCCACGCATGCTTAAACTCCTTTACCTCTACCACTTCAGCTGGAAGGCTATTCCATGCATCCACTACCCTCAGTAAAGTAATACTTCCTGATATTATTTTTAAACCTTTGTCCCTCTAATTTAAGACTATGTCCTCGTGTTTTGGTAGTTTTTCTTCTTTTAAATATCTGACTGCTATTTTGGGGTCAAGAAGGAATTTGTTCCTAGTTTGTTGCTAAATTGGAAGCACTTCATACTACGTTTTTTGCCTTCTTTTGGATCAACAGCAAAAACATATGTCAGGAAGGCTGAACTTGATGGACGCAAGTCTCTTTTCAGCTATGTAACTATGAGAGACTATGAAATATAGTCTTCTCCTTTACTGTGTTGATTCCCTTTATTATTATTATTATTATTATTTTATTATTTATATAGCACCATCAGATTCTATAGCCCTGTACAATGGGTGGACTAACAGACATGTAATTGTAACTAGACAACTGGACGTACAGGAACAGAGAGGTGGAGGGCCTTGCTTAATGAGCTTACATTCTAGAGGGGAAAAAGGGGAAAAGTAGGGGTACGAAGTAGGTTGTTAGAAAAGCATTCATTGAGGGCTTAGTAGGTAATTTTTGACAGTTTCAGGAGAGCAGACATGGGGGATGGGGGGTAAAGATCTGCTAACAGTTTAATTGATATGCTTTCTTGAAGAAGTGAGTTTTCACTTATTTTTTGTAATGAGTGGAGACTGGGTGAAATTCTTACGGAGAAGGGAAGGGAGTTCCACAGAAGAGGTGCAGCCCTGGAAAAAGTCTTGGAGGCGAGCGTTAGAGGTGGGAGTACGGACAGAGGATATACGTAGGTCTTTGGCAGAGCGTAGGGGCCTTGACGGGACATACTTGTGTATTAAGGAGGATAGGTAGGTTGAAGCAGCATTATGTAGGGACTTGTAAGCAAGCACCAGAATTTAAATTGAGCCCTTTATCTAACTGGAAGCCAATGCAGGGACTGACAGAGCGGGGAGGCGTGCAGCGGTGCAATCTGGGAACACGTAAGACCACTGAGAAGAGTATTGCAGTAGTCCAGGCAAGAGAGAACAAGAGCATGAACCAGCACCTTAGCTGCATCCAGGGTTAAAAAGGGGTGGATTCGCGCTATGTTTTTGAGATGGAAACAACAGGATTTGGCGATTGATTGGACATGAGGGGTGAAGGAGAGGTTGGAGTCAAAAAGAACACCCAGGCAGCGAGCCTGCAAGGTAGAGGTAACGGTAGCCCTGTTGACTTGGAGGGAGACAGACACGGGAGTAGCAACACTTGAGAGAGGAAGGAACAGAATTTCTGGTTTGGACAGGTTGAGTTAAGGAAGTGAGCAGCCATCCATTTGGAAATCGAAGAGAGGCAGTCAGAGACACGAGTCAAGATGGGCAGAGAGATCAGGAGAGGACAGGTAGATTTGCGTGCCATCCGCATTGAAATGATAACGGAAGCCAAAGGAGCTGATGAGTTTATCAAGGGAGGCAGTGTAGATACAGAACAGTAGGGGACCAATAACAGAACCTTCGGGGATGCCGACAGAGAGTGGTTGGGGGGAAGAGGCAGAGTCAGAGAAAGAAACACCGAAAAAGTGCTGGGAGAGGTATGAGGAGCACCAGGAGAGAGCAGTATCCCGAAGACCAAAATTATGGAGAATGCGAAGAAGCTGTTGATGATCAACAGTGTCAAAGGCAGCAGAAAGATCAAGGAGAATTAGGATAGAGTAATGGCTGCGAGATTTAGCAGCAATTAAATCATTGGATACTTTGGTCACAGCAATAACAAAAGATGTACACAGTATATACGACGGAATAACTTCCTGAGACAATTGACTAGATTACAAACAGAAGTAGAATCTCTGTAGATTGGTTAGAGGTGGTTTGGCAGCTGATTAGAAGGCCTTACTGGAACACCTATTCTATGCAATATGTTAGGAAGTCACTTGGGGTAGTCTGAGCAGCATAGAGGGTTTAAGAAGGAGTGAGCTGTATGGATTGCCCAGTAGAGGCAGCAGAAAGACTTGGACAATGGAAAGATTTTAGCAGAGTGAGATAATATAAGTCAACTGGTTTATTGTGGAGAAGCAATTGTTACAAAGTCTGTCAGTTAGAGTATTTTTGAATGAGTAACTATAGCAAAAGGTAACAATGGAGTTTTACCATGTTCGAAGACTGGGCTGAAATATCCATAACAACAGTACATTAGCTGAATGAATGATCTAAGTGCGTGGTTGAGGGTGGTAGACTGTGTCTGATACTGGGAATAAAATAAGGCTCAAGTGTAACTGGAGAGAACAAACAGGTAATAAAGAGAAGGCCTGAATCATGGAGGGTGGCAGGCATGAAGGGGTGATCTAAGAGCATGCAGGAATGGGAAAATGGACCAGGAGCCAACAAGGGAGCACCAGGACAATCCCAGCTAGCAGCCTAGACATGAACTGTGGCTGCAAGACAATGAACTTACACATGGTAGGACAACTCATTAATCAAGTAATTAACCTAGCAAAGGGCAATGGTGAAATAGGCAACAATTGATTAAAGAAACCTGAATCAATTAGGCATCAAATCATGACATCACTGAGCAAGAAACATATGTGAGTTAACTCTTCTTTGGTTATTTTGTCACATTCTATTTTCACTTATATCTTCTGTAAACTATGATTCCTGTCTTCATTTAATTTAAATGTCTAGTCTCCTATCCTCCTTTCACTATATTGGAAAATATGTAAGGTCCTTGTTTGAATGTTATTCCATGATGCAGAGTTTTATAATGTTAATATTTGTTTTGTAAACACGAATCCAACCCTCCACCTGTGATTTTTGTCAATTTGATTTGTATATGATGCATTTTAGGTATTTTTAATAACATTAAGATGGGGATCCATTTATGTGCTAGTAATTTTTGCCTACATATTTTGTTAAAAAATTTAATTTGACACTATTGTAATGTTATTTAATTTTTATTTGTATTGCTGACCTTCAATAAAAATTGTTTACAAAAAACTCTGGTAGGAGCAAATAAATATCAGACACCTTAAAATGCCAATTTAAATTAAAAGGAAAGCCATTGTCATATCTTTCATGACAGTGGCCCTTGGCATATGTAATTATATATACTACATTATATGTGGTAGTCATTGTGTTAAAGGGGACAGAGCAGAGCCAGCTAAGGAAAGGGGTGTTGAGATAGTGACATATAAGATAGTGTTGGGGTTATGTGAGATTAAATGAGAGGGGTAGACAAAGGCTGACAAAATAGCTGGTGAAACAGGAAATGTGGCTGCAGGGGGAAATATAGCTTGTGACTTATAGATACATCTGTGGCTTGGGATGAGAGAATATAGCTATGGAGAAAATATTCATGTGGTGGGTGGGGATGTTACTGTGAAAGGTTAGGAGTATGCCTAGTCAGAGTAAGGAACTATATGCGGAATGCAGGGAAGGCAGCTAACAGACACAAAATATGACAGTACAGGCAGTAAAATACTGTGGAGCAGACCAATGATCATTGTGAATTACAAAAATCTATGAATGTGTTAGGACAAGCCATGCATCGTGATGAAAATCCATGTTTTGGAAATGGAAAACATATCTTGAATGTAAATGTGCAGTTTAAAAAAATGTGAGAAGTCTATGCATGCACACTCTGGGGAGGAAGTTGAAAAAAATTGGGTTGTATGTCAATCCTTTTTTTATGCATAACAAAGAGAGCTAATAAAACTACAATATGTCATACCACATATTTTCTAGAAAATGGCTGCCTACAAAGTGTTAACATTTATGCATGAAAAGCAGATACTACCATATTCCATAGCATATATTTTTTACAAAATGGCTGTCTAAAAAGTGCTGAAATGCCCCACATAAAATACGTTGGGATCGCTACTAGAGTTTGCACTATATGGTGAAGGATAGATTGTAAATGAGCTTGTTCTAGACAGTGTTATCAAAATCCTATTTAAATTCCGGTACAACACATCTGACTCAAAATTATACCTATTGATAAATCCATTAAAATACAGGTAATAACAAAAATATAAGTCACTGTACTGAAATATGTGATTGGAAATGAATGTGTTTAGGACTGTAAGAGTGTACAAAAACCCCACAGCTTTCTAATAATGCTAACAAACATAACATGCCAGAAGAAACCACTTAAAATTACAAAACAAGACTACAAACAGAGCTAAGAAAACATAACTGTCAAGCACAACCACACAATTTAATTGGCTCAGACTGAGATAGAATAAAGACATTGTGGGAGCAACCCCACATAGGAATGAAGCATTTTTTTATGTAGAAAAAAGTTAAAAAGAGGTGTATTTGTTCAAAATGTCAGCTATTCTGTAGTAATATTGTGGATTTCAAGGGATGTGCATGTACTGAATACACAGAGAAATCTGATCAAAGTAAAATATGGAAAATGTCAGCTGTGTGAAGGCACATTTGAAGATTCCCTTCACTTGTTAATGGAGAGTTATTTGTTACAATGTTTACACAGCTCTACAGAATATTCCGTGCACGACAGACTTTATTCAAAGTCTTGTTGGCAACATGCTACTGTGCTTTTTTTTCCTATTGCCAACATGATTCATCATTTTGGCTTCTATTGCCATTTCTGGCGATGACAGTTATTTCTAAGTTCCTAACCACATGCTATTTCACTTAATAAGTCCTAAACTGCCACTTTACGAAGACTCATGGGTCCCATGTAATGTCCTATTTAAAAAGTAAAGAGCAGAGATTAAAGCTTGTTAGAAGTTTGGTAATCGTATATGACATATTACAAAATTTACTATGTCAAAATGATAAGATAATGAGGTTAACTTAACTAGTGCACCATGCTCTTTTTTCTGGTGTTCTGCCAAATTTATACCAAAATGCTACCTACTAGACAGAGTCCATCTACCACAACACCAGAAAAAAATGCTTCCATGTGGTGTGAAGCCATCTATACAAAACAGCACCTGTGAAACTGTCCTATTTTTGTGGTTTTCTGGACCCTTGTGTGGCATTTATACTTCACTTAGTAAGACCATGCTCACTAAACATATGATATAATTTAGGCTACCTAGAATAGTGTGAGTGAGCAAACCATTCAATTAACATTCTCATTAACAGATACAGAGCAATACAACTTGTTGTTCTCTTCCAAAGTGAAGACATGCAACAAAAATATCTCTTAATGTGAAAACTCCACATCTCTCCATATCCCCTGTCTAGAGATTGCAAGTCCCCAGCCACCAACCTAATTAAATGTTTGATAGTCACATGGTAAAATTAGCCGAAATAGACTCAAGTCTATCAAGTCCAGCATGAACATGTCTTTTTCTGCTGTGAATCCAAAATAAGGCAAATATCTAATTTTAAGTGATTTCCATTTTTGCCACAAAATAAGAATTTTTTTTATTGATTTCAAAATGGCAGACAAATCTCTCCTTGCATCAACAAGCTATTACTCCACATATTACCTATTATATCTTGAATATTATGTTTTTCCAAAATCTAGCATCCAGAGTTTAAAAAATATATATCTTCAGGATCTGATAAATCAGCCTCTTTAGACATAGAAGAACCCTTTCCAAATTTTCAAGCTTAAATACATGACCTCTTGTCAGAGTATGCAGCCAAACCCAGAAATTGTTTATGCATGAGTCTATTTTGCAACAGAAGTTAGTTCTGTGCAAACTAATTTTCTTTGCAAAATTTGCCCTTAGTAGGTGGGCAGCCCAGCACTATAAGAAAGGCCAGGGGCATTGCATTCTGGGCTGTCACAGAGAGAGCTGCAGAGAGCAGTAGAGAGGCAGAGCATCCAGTGGTTGGCCGATAGCGACCACACATGCACATTCAGCTGCAATTGAAGCTACTGCTAAAACTCATGTTCTTGCAAAAAACACGTTCTTGCCAGTTGAGGGATGGACACCAAACAGGTGTGTATGTAGAAAATGAGGGTGGGGAAAAAAGTGGCTAATGATGAAAATATTATGAGAGAGTGGACAAAACGTGGGGATTACAAGGATGAATAGAAAGGGTAGAGGGAATAAACAGAGGGGCCAGATATGTGTGGGTGGAAAAAATGTATGAAGAGGGGGCTATAAAGTGCAATCTAAGGGAAGGGAGAGGAGGTGGACACACAAACACAACCTCCACCAGATATCTACAACACTACAGTCACACTTCACAATCACCTCCCCCACAGCATCCCCCCAAAACACAGTCACCACTCCTCACAAACAGTCAATATACACACAGACATGCACAACGTACAGCCTTGCCAAACAACACTACAAAGACGTCACTACAAAGACGTGAACATACACACATGCACTCTAGACACAGACATGAACACGTATAAATAGACAATCTATAGAAAAAAAAGAACACAAATAGTTTTATTCTGTATAACACAAAATAATATGGGGAAGCATATAGAACTCACAAAGGTACAATTGATTGCAGGCATGTAGAAGGGATTTAATTATGGAACCTTCTTTTCTTCTCTTTCCCCAAGTTTAATACATGACAGGAACGGACAGAGACTTGCACATAGTGCAGCAATATTAACAAAATTAACAGCTTTATGTAGATTGCACTCACAGAATCCATAAATGTATCAGTTATAACTTTGTGAGTGCAATATACCCCACAATATTTTTGGTGTTATACAGTATTACACTATTTGTATTATTTTTTTCTATATATTGCATATTTCTATATGTTTATTCAGAAAATAAGGTGCATCTTCTTACAATCTACAGCATAATTTAGATGGTAAATGTAAACATGTTATATTTATGTATCCACTTCTGGTGTGCACCTTGGGATATAGTGTGTTCTTTGCTTTGTACAGGCATAAACACACTTAGATACACACACACACACACACACAGATATACAATCAAGATACACTCACAGCTAAACAAACACAGATATGCCATGTCAGACACACACACACACACACATAATAATATTCACTGCCAAACACACACTCTTAGGCATATGCACAGTTGCACAATACAAGACATGCACAAATCAGTACTCATATACACTGCCAGACACACTCACTCAATATGTGTGTGTGCCTTTGTACATCAGTGTGTTTGCATATATTAGTGTGTGTGCCTGTGTGTCCAAAGAGTCAGCTTGGCAGTAATGTGCCATACATATGTATGCATGGCTCATATGTTATATATGGGGAGAAATGTTATTTATGAACAGCACCGTTATCATATATGTAACTTCATTATTTGGTAACTTGTTTTTTAAAAGTTTTTTTGTCCTACGGAAATTTCTATCTTCATTTCCATTAAATAATGTGCTATCTAGGCATACTGAAATGAAAACTATATTTGCACATTGCTTCTCAGGACACCCAAAATAGTCGGATACTGGGGGTGATTTTGTTCCAAATCACTTGGTAGTAAAGGGTTTTAATGAACAGATTATCTGACACCTGTTACTACTGGCCCTGTATACATTTGTATAATGTTATCCCCCTCTGCATGCCTTTTTTCCTAAAGTAAACACGTTAAGGCCACCTCGGCACTTCTCCATATTCCATAATCTCATTTTTAAAACAAGATCAAACATTTGCACTTAATACTCAAGTGGGGTCTTACCACTGATTTATAGAAAGGAAATTAATAAAACTGTTAAAAGTTCAAACTTACTTGTCTAAGTCTTGCTTGACGATGGTCTTCCTTCTATTTATCTTTTGCAGTAAATTAATGGATTCCGAAAACATACATTATTATTTTATGCAACTATAAAATTTAAGTAATACGAATCACAAAAAGTTTCAGTGAAAAATGTAAAACTACGACTAGAAATAACAAAATTAATAAAACCCACTACTGCTCAAGTATGGAACTTTTCAAATGGCAGAGATTTTTGGATATAATTATCTCTCTCTCTCTATGGGGGTGTCTGATGACCTTTAAAGTGTTAAAGAGTATATAAACAAGAATCTTTAACTTATTTCAGTGCACTTTTTTTAAAAATGTCCTAGTAATAATTCTTTGAATCTTGCTGTGAACTTCAACAAGATGAAAGGCCTTGAAAATGTATCAAACTGTAATATTCAAAATTCATTATTAGAGGTTTTGCATTATTAAAAAGAGCAACGAACCCCCTTGAGAAGTAGAACTTGAAAAATTGTTCCTTACTTAAATGTCTCCATGGAATATACTTCAAACAAAAAAACTAAATTCGGGGAAATTAGTGCTTCTTTCACAACACAATATACAACTGGGGGCCTTACTACTAAGTCATGAATCAGTCTTTCCTTCTATAAAAGTAAGTAGTTTTAATTTTAGCTTTCTAATCTAAATTTGCTTTAATCTCATTGCCAGGCCAACAAGTAATATAATATGTATGTTTGAATGTTGTAAGTAATATTTAATATTATAATTATTTCTAAATGAGGAAATGAGTGATGGTAAAGTTATCTCTTAAATAAACCTGGAACTCTCTCCATAAACTACAATCTCTACTTAAGGACTAGGGTCTAATCCTGGGATCCTTCTTATTTTATATTTGTTTTGGAGCAAGTTCTGGAAATAGCAAAAGGAAATGGCTGTCAGAGTTATTCGATAAAGTGAGAACATTTTTTCCCATTAACATTTTTTTTGCGGGAGGAACGCACAATCATGAATCAAAACTAACTCGAAGTTCAGGAATTTGACCAATCACCAAATAAGCTTAAATTTGGACAAATCGCAGTTTAGACCGAAACAAATCTCCAAGTCTATAAATAAGTAAAACTCAGATAACTCCATTTTTTTTGTTTTATAGTAGCTGTCCATTTTATAATTTGATTCCTATGGAGCTTATTTTGGTAAAATAATTGCACTTTTTATTTCATTTTTTTATGAATACAAATATATCCAAAAAGTTAAAGTGCAATTTAACATTTCCAATATAAATTTATAAAGTAAAATAAATATATATATTGTTAATACAAGGTCTATCCACACACTATACAGCAACTTATGATGATCTGTAAAGTTAAGACAATTGCAGTAAAGTCGGGGGACTTTCATCTAAAATTAAGTTTTTTTTAATGTCTTCACTGTGGGAAGCAATAATTTTCTCAAGTTCTCTTTTTATGATGCAACAGACATTCATTACTTCCCTTAAGTTACAAAAGAGTAATAATAACGTAATTTCTGATATAATAATATTCATATTCATTGATAATATGTATTGATTTTCTGTAGTGACTAGTTTATAAGACAGGAGCTCTAAACAGTACTGACAATATTTGGGTGGTAAATCCTATGTCTCAAAGTTGCTGTTGCATTACATTCCTGCAGTTTCTGTAATTATGTTTTATTGTATATCTAATATGATATATAATTCAGTTTTAAAGTCTGGCTCCAAAATGTTTTTCATTGTATCATTTTTTGTTACTTCCCTTATTTTAATTAATTTATTATTAACATTAGGCTGATTTGTATTCATTATTTCATTTTACTATCTCTTTGGATATGTTCTTGAGTGTTTGAATAATAATGTCATCTGCTGTCGCATATTTAATATAATAATTGATTAATGTTCTAGTATAAATAATTAACCTGTGATCTACAGTGACCTGGAGATTATTAGAATCCCACTCAGCAAATACTTTACTTTATGATCTAAACAAAAGTTCATAAACTATGCATTTGAATGTAATGCCCCTTTCTCTCTAAAATCCAGAAAAACGCATGTCAAAAAAGTTATAAATTGATTTTCATGTCAATAAGTGAAATAAGTATTGGATCCCCTATCAATCAGCAAGATTTCTGGCTCCCAGGTGTCTTTTATACAGGTAACGAGCTGAGATTAGGAGCACTCTCTTAAAGGGTTCTTGCTTGTTACCGGTATAAAAGACACCTGTCCACAGAAGCAATCATCAATCACATTCCAAAGAGCTGTCCAAGGATGTCAGGGACAAGATTGTAGGACTACATAAGACTGGAATGGGCTACAAGACCATTGCCAAGCAGCTTGGTGCGATTATTTGCAAATGGAAGAAACCCCACATAACTGTCAGTCTCCCTTGGTCTGGTGCTCAATGCAAGATCTCACCTCATGAGAACGGTGAGAAATCAGCCAAGAACTACACAGGAGGATCTTGTTAATGATCTCAAGGCAGCTGGGACCATAGTCATGAAGAAAAAAATTTGTAGCACACTACGCCGTGAAGGACTGAAATCCTGCAGTGCCCGCAAGGTCCCCCTGCTCAAGAAAGCACATGTATAGGAGGCCCACTTGAAGTTTGCCAATGAACATCTGCACTGGGTGGGTGGGAGGACTGGGTGAACATGTTGTGGTTAGATGAGACCAAAATTGAGCTCTTTGGCATCAACTCAACTGGCCGTGTTTGGAGGAAGAGGAATGCTGCCTATGATCCCACGAATACCATCTCCACCATCAAACATAGAGGAGGAAACATTATGCTTTGGGGGTGTTTTTCTGCTAAGGGGACAGGACAACTGCATTGCATCAAAGAGACAAGCAAATCCACAAAATGGCTGAAAGAAGCAATGTTTCCATGTTTTGGAGTGGCCTACTTAGAGTCTTGACTTGAACCACACTGAAGTACAAAGACAGGAACTTAAACAAATAGTTTAAAATATCCTCCGATGTTCCTGAATTATCCTGGAAGCGCTTGGTAGCAGTTGTTGCTAAAGGTGATGCAAGCACGTATTAAGTTTAGGTGGGTGGTATTGCATTTTCACACCATGTTGGATAACATTTTTCCAAAAATACATACAATTATCATTTAAACTTTAAATGTGTGTGTTTACTCAAATGATCCTTATCTTACATTAAATTATATTTGAAAAAATAGAGTGCTACAAATATGTAAATAAATTGAGAAGGAGGCAAAGATTTTTCATGGCACCTAATATTTATATGTAATTAATTTCTCAATCATGGGCCTATTTAAAGAACCACTATAGGCACCCAGACAACGTCATCTGGTCTGGGTGCAGTGGCCCTTTAGTTTAGTGAAGAGACTTTTTAGAGACATTTATTCTGTGAGATTTGAGTCTGACTCCTAGAGAGGATTTGATTTGCCCAGCATGACAATTTGACATGCATGCATATTTCCCTACTGTGAAGCACTGGATTGGATGAGCTGATCAATCTTTATGCTCTCAGATGATGGACGGGGTCATGTACCGTCAAATCTTGAGTGAGAACCTCCTTCCCTCAGCCAGGGTATTGAAAATGGGTAGTGGATGGGTATTCCAGCATGAAAATGACCCAAACCACACAGCCAAGGCAACAAAGGAGTGGCTCAAGAAGAAGCACATTAAGGTCCTGGAGTGGCCTAGCCAGTCTCCAGACCTTAATCCCATAGAAAATCTGTGGCGAGAGCTGAAGGTTCGAGTTGCCAAATGTCAGCCTCAAAATCTTAATGATTTGGAGTGGACCTGCAAAAGAGGAGTGGGACAAAATCCCTCCTGGGATGTGTGCAAACCTGGTGGCCAACTACAAGAAACGTCTGACCTCTGTGATTGCCAACAAGGGTTTTGCCACCAAGTACTAAGTCAAAGGGGTTAAACACTTATTTCACTAATTTACATGCAAATCAATTTATAACTTTTTTGACATGCTTTTTCCACATTGTCAAAATATACCTACCATTAAAATTATAGACTTATAATTTCTTTGTCAGTGGGCAAACCTCCAAAATCAGCAGGGGATCAAATACTTTTTTCCCTCACTGTATAGCACATCACCTAGGTAATATTTTAATTTACTTTTAAAAAGCTCTCTATAAATTGTCTGTTAACAGCAAGAAATGTCTCAGAGACATTTTATATTTTCTCTGTTTCTAAGCTTTCAAGGATGTGTGAAGGTAGATTTTTTTACTGTCAATAATGTCAGTTTTTTAAATAAAGTCTTATTAAAAGACTAGTGAAAGTATAGAATAGAACACCACCATGTGATTTAATAAGATGTCTTTAATACAGCTGGATTTCATTTTAGTAGCAGATGGAACAGTGACAACTTTCCCATCAATCACAAAAGGAGAACTAAGACACTTCACAGGGAGCTTATTATTGCAGTGTAATTGTTAAGAAATGTGTTCGATTTCTATTTTCTTCTAAGCGTACTTTGCAACTATGAATTCAGCTATTAAGTTTATCTGTGCTAAATTGTTACAATTTGCGTATATATAACAAAATATTTTATATCAAAGATAAGTGCACTAAGATGATTCAGCTATAGATGTACATACTTTGCTGTTAAAAAGTATGTGCCCCCTTTCTGCTTTTTCTCATATTTTGCATAACTGTCATAGTGAATGGGTTCAGATTTTGATACAAAAAGAAAAGAAAGAAACCTGAGTAAACACAAAAATGTGTTTTTAGTTTTTAATGTTGTTTATGAAAACAAGTTATGGGACGTAAATGGCCTATTGTGAACCGATAATTGGTCCTTTAGTTAATTAATCATACGATTAAACAGATTTAATTGGCCTCTAGATTCAATTACAGCAGGCACAACCAGGCTTGATTATAGCCAGCCCTGTTGAATCTAAATCTGACATATTGAACCTTTCATCGATTAGAATTACGGTGAAATTTGAATTTGATGAAAAGCACATTATACTCTAATAAAATACATTTTGGAACAGACGAGAATAAATGTTGAGCTCTATTATTGGAAAGGGTCAGAAAGTAATTTCTTAAATTCTGGGACTTCAGCAAATCCCAAAGACAGTCATGATCTCCAAATGGAGATTGTTTGGCACAATGGTATATTTTCCCAGGACTTGCCAGCCTACCACAGTACTTCCAAGGGACAATGACAAAGCCTATCTACCCTCAGCTATTGCCAGCATTAATGATTCGAGAATAAGAAAGATAAGCAAAAACGGAATTTGTGAGAGAATTGCAAGGCAAAAACCACTGTTAGCAAAGAGGAGAATTATTACTCATCTCATCATCAAAAAAACATTGCTGACCCCTGAGCCATTTGAGATATAATGTTCAGTAAAAAGATCAGGGCCGTCTTTAATAACGAATGGACCCTGGGCAAGTGTTTGCTTGGGCCCCCTGTGCCCTGCCGCTCTCGCCCCTCACTCCCTGGTATGCAATCACGGCATCCATCCCAACACAGTGGCGGTACTAAAGTAGAATGAATTTTATTGGGACCCCCAATTGCAAGGTTGGACTAAAGGTAGAACCCCATCTGTCGTGCAACTCCAACAATGCTTTGACAGCTGGGACTCTACCAATTTCCCATGCTTGCAGGGTTGTATTTAGCACTGAGCCATGTTAGTATGTTTGAATGTAAGCATGTGTTTGTATGGAGTATGTTTGTGTGAATGTGTTTGTATGTGGTACTGGAGTTTGAATGCAAGTGTGCATTTATGTGTAGTGTTTGTTTTTGAATGTAGGAGTGTGCTTGTATGTAGTGTTGACGTTTCAATGCAGGAGTGTGTTTTATATGTAGTGTTGAAGTTTGAATGGAGGGGTGTATTTGTATTTAAAGTTGCGGCTCAGATGCACAGGTAAACACTCTGACGCACAAGCAGATACACAGATACATACACTGACTACATACAGATAAGCAGGCACATACACTGACAGACACACTGACACAGGTACATATACTGACACACACACAGACACATACACTGGTAGACGTACTGACAGACATACTGACACAGACACATATACAGACATACTGACACACACACACATACACTGATCAACATACTGACACACATACACGGACAGAAATACTGACACCCACACACTGACAGATATACTGACACCCACATACACTGAGAAATACTGACACACACACACAGGCACATACACTGACAAACACAGACTGATATACTGACACACACACACACAGACATACTGGCACACAGACAGATATACTGACACATGCATACACATGCACTTACAGACATACTGACGCACTGACAGACATACTGACACATACACATACTGACACACACAGATATACACACACATATATACTGACACAGACAGACATACTGACACACACACACAGACATACTGACACACACAGACATGCTGACACACACACACATACACTAACACACACATACACTAACACACATACACTAACACACAAACACACACATACACTAACACACAAACACACACACTAACACACATAAACACACATACATACACTAACACACACATACACTAACACACAAACACATACACTAACACACACAAACACACACACTAACACACATACACTAACACACACAAACACATGAGGGCCCGACGTCCACAGGTGGGGGTTGTGCTTACAGCCCAATACCGTGCAGGATGTTTGGCATTTGCCAGAGAACACCAAGAGTGGCAAATTCACCACTGGGGCCCTGTGCTCTTCACAGATGAAAGCAGGTTCACACTGAGCACATGTGACAGACGTGACAGAGTCTGGAGACGCCGTGGAGAATGTTCTGCTGCCTGCAACATCCTCCAGCATGACCGGTTTTGCAGTGAGTCAGTAATGGTGTGGGGTGGCATTTCTATGAGGGACCACACAGCCCTCCATGTGCTCGCCAGAGGTAGCCTGAATGCCATTAGGTATCGAGATGAGATCCTCAGACCCCTTGTGAGACCATATGCTGTTGCGGTTGGCCCTGGGTTCCTCCTAATGCAAGACAATGCTAGACCTCATGTGGCTGGAGTGTGTCAGCAGTTCCTGCAAGACGAAGGCATTGATGCTATGGACTGTCCTGCCCATTCCCCAGACCTGAATCCAATTGAGCACATCTGGGACATCATGTCTCACTCCATCCACCAACGTCACGTTGCACCACAGACTGTCCAGGAGTTGGAAGATGCTTTAGTCCAGGTCTGGGAGGAGATCCCTCAGAAGACCATCCGCCACCTCATAAGGAGCATGCACAGGCATTGTAGGGAGGTCATACAGGCACGTGGAGACCACACACACTACTGAGCCTCATTTTGACTTGTTTTAAGGACATTACATCAAAGTTGGATCAGCCTGTAGTGTGTTTTTCCAATTTAATTTTGAGTGTGACTCCAAATCCAGACCTCCATGGGTTGAAAAATATGATTTCCATTTTTTAATTTTTGTGTGATTTTGTTTGTTCCCTTTATTTTTTTTGAGCAGTGTATATATATATATATATATATATATATATATATATATATATAATTTCTCAATCATGGGCCTATTTAAAGAACCACTAAAGACACTCAGACAACTTCATCTGGTCTGGGTGCAGTGGCCCTTTAGCTTAGTGAAGAGACCTAGAGAGAATTTGATTTGCCCAGCATGACAATTTGCCATGCGTGCATATTTCCCTACTGGGAAGCACTGGATTGGATGAGTTGATCAATCTTCATGATCTCAGCCATGGAGGCCTAGTGTCTGCGGCAAGACCAGTGCAACAAGGGAGTCAAAGTAAAACTCACATTTTAAAACTTCATATGGTCCTCACAGGGTGGGAGTGTGGACACCTAAATAAGTAGGGGAACACTATAGCGTTTGGATTACATGTCTGCAAAAAATTGAAGAAGCTACCAAGACATAGGAGGAAGATGAAACCAGCAGTTTTCTATTCATGTATTTCAGAATGCTGCTTATGTTGTCAGATGACAGGATGGAAACTGAGTCACTCTTTTAGATGATTGTAACCCATGGATCAGCGCAGCTAAGAGGAATAGGCCTTGACAGAGCCAGGAGGTAGGCATAGCAGCCACAGGAATTTAGTGACAGCTAGTATGCTGGGTAGGGCGGAGCCATAAGGGGAGTATTTATACCAGCCATTATATGAAGTGGCCATTTTAACTGAACCTAAGCTTACCTGTCAGTTGTCCCTCCCACCCTCCCTGTATTTGGTTAGGTTAGTTGATTTTCCGTTTTTTCACAGTGGCGGGGAATGGCCTGGTTAAATCGGAGGGTAGATGGAGGAGAAAGTGGGCATCCTGAGGTTTAGTGTGGATTGGGCAGTGTTGCACGTGGTTGGTAGGTTTGAGCCCGTCGGTGGCTCCGAACCTGGGGGTGTGGTGGTGTCTTGGTACACCCTACACTGGAACTGGTGGGTAGCGGTGTCTTGGTACACCCCTACAATGGATATGGTGGGTAGCGGTGTCTTGGTACACCCCTACAATGGATATGGTGGGTAGCGGTGTCTCGGTACACCCCTACAATTTAACCTGGTGGAAATGTGGTCAAATTGGGCGGCCAGTTTCTGTGTTAACATGTTATTTAGATTGTTATCTATTGTTATTATTGTGGGGTCATTGCTAGGGGTATGTTATGTATATGGGGGAGGTTAACATTATTAAGATTTGTTGGCAATGACCCCATTTGTTATTCCTTAATTATTTTATTAATAATTTAATAAAGCTGTGGACGAATTATTTCCAACAGTATAACCTGTGTCCGTGTTTTAATGGGGGTTTGGGTAAGGTTAGCGCATATGCCGGCAAATCCGACTGTGCGTCTGTCAAGGGTTTCCAGGAAACCTTCTATTTTCATGAATGCCCTGGACATATTTTATTATCAACATGATAGGGTGGAGTGGGTGCATCAGTGCATTCCATCCTCAATTTTACAAATCTACATAGCAGTGCATAAAGATTTAAATAGAGGGGACCAAAATGTGTTATCATTTTTACCCTTTTCCCTCTAGGGTTGTTCAGTCTAGGACATCAGTAGCACCCAACTTCTTACCTCCCACTTACAGAAAATACAAATTGAGTCACTGTGCAAAGCTAATTTGTAGATGGGTACAACAAACTGTGGATTTTGTTAACTAGAGTTAGTGTAAACACAATCAGTGTATGTCTGTTACAATAAAACCAAAAAAGCAAACAATGGTGTGGTGTAATAGAGATAAATGTGCAATTTGCATGTGAGTATAAGTATTTATACATATTTACACTTTTCCATCTGTTGTTCCAAAATCCACATATACATCTCAAATGCTAAAATTCAATTCTTCCATTTCTTTAATCACTTAAAAATCACATGAAAGACATAAAAACATAACATAGTATAAAACCAACAACACCAATAAAACTAGGATATAATATTGCACTCAGAAACGTAGTACCACTAAAAGTGATCAGTAGAGCATGTCACAAGGTCTGAAAGACCTGTAGAATTTGGCAGGTATGTCTCTGGAAATGGATTCAATCCTCAATCCACCGTTCTGTGCTGGGTCAGGATCCCTTCAACTGGTGGGAGTAGAAACAAAATCCAAATGTGGAAAATGCCAAACTGGAAAAATAGAAATTTGAATGGCTCCTCAATGCTGACTGATTTCGTCTCTCTGGACTTCCTCAAGGCAAGGCTTATCCCCAGGAGTTGAAAGTTCCACTTTTAAATCAGGGCTAATCAGTCTCTCTGTGTATTTAACACATGTTCAGTTACAATAATGAATTTGCAACTCCCTTTAGTGAATTACCAATTTCTTCTACTGTTTATTCAGCTTTAACCAACTTGGTCCCAAGTAAGATAATAACTTAACTAAATGTCTATAAATTCAAGTATGTTGAGCTAGGCCCAATGAATAATATTAAAAAGTATAAATAACTCACAAAAATACAAGGAGCAACCTGAACTAAAAATAGATCTTATAGAGGAATATTCTAATATATAACTAAGGTTAAGTTATTAGTTTAGCTTAAAAAAATACCCAAAACAAAAAAAATAATTTTCTTCTTTCAAATGCAGAGATTTCATGAAAATGAAATTGCCATAGTCCCATGATTCTTTGCCCCTCATCATTCTGCTGTAGAGAAGGAGATGTCCATGTGTCCGGGCACATGTAAAGCATCATGGGAAGATGGCAGCACCTACGACATTGTAGTGCAGAAGCAGTTATAGTTTTTCTGTCACCTCACCTGCATAATTCAACCCATAAATTGCTTCTATAGCGTTTGCTGTGGTGAGGCATTCTGAAACAGCAAAGACTCTGTTCACTCCCATCTGCACTCATGACAAAAAACAGAATGACGTCAAGACCCATTTATATTCAGCACAACCATGTTACGCATGACTCATAGGACACATAGCAATAACAGAGCCAACATTTGACTCCTCAAGACACTGACCATGTATAAGTCCAATTTGAAATGCCTCCCTAAAACTAGTATTCAAACATATTGTATACATTAATAGTGCTTTTTTTATTTCATGATACTGTTTGTATACTTACTCTGTATAACAGGTTTAATGGGGTGTATTTAGGTTTGATAAAGATCCTGAGGGCTTTGACACTATAAAGGTCACTTAGCAGTCTGAAAAAATATTTTTTTCTTAGTTTTATTTAAAGAAAGCATGTATAACATAGACTGTGAATTATAGGAATTATCCAGTGCGAAAAAAAAACATCAACCACTTATGCTGGAAAGTAAAGAATATATGAATAGCAGATGTGCATAATTAGAAATGATTTCATAAAGTCCACCTTTGTTTCACACTTAACTTCACATATATAATGGGCCAGCATGAGTAAAGTGTAAAGTACATTGTATAAATGGTCTTTCACTGACTACAAAGAAATATTTATGCAGATGGATTGTATTAATGCAGAGCATATGTTAAAGACACATCCCTATGGAAAAGTTTCAGCACCTTGTAGGATCCAAGCCCTAATAAATCTAAGGTATTCTAAATTACAAGAGAATCATAGGGAAACTCCATAACATTTTTGTATAATTACAGGGCTATTCACTAAATTGAGAATTCAATTCAAGGTGAATTCAAAGTGAATTTCAAAGTTAAAGGGACACTATAGTCACCAGAAGAGCTACATATTAAGGTATTTGCTCTGGTAAGTATAATCATTCCCTTCAGGCTTTTTGCAGTAAACACAGTCTTTTCAAAGAAAAGACAGTGTTTACATTATAGCCTAGGGTTTCCTCCACAGGCCACGCAAATGGCTGCAAAAGGTGCTTCTACATTGTGCAGCACTGCCATCCAGTGTCTCCACCCTCTGCATGGAGACACTGAACTTTCCTCATAGAGATGCATTGATTCAATGCATCTCTATGAGGAGATGCTGACTGGCCAGGGCTGTGTTTGGCTTGTGCTGACTCTGACCCTGGATCTGCCTACTTGACAGTTTCGACCAATGCTGCTTTCCTATGAGAAAGCATTGTGATTGGCTGAGATTACTACTTCGGATGATGTCAGCTAAGCAGGCAGATCATGGTGTGGAATACATGTTTGTGTTCCTGACCCTATATTGTTCCTTTAACATCAGAGTAGCTGAATAAAAAGCATACCTGACTTACAGAATATCTTCTGTTTGGGCTATTTAGATCTTACAATTGAATTCACCTTAAATTCTCACAGAAGTTTGGTCCTTAAGGGGTTAATATGTGAGTAATCGGGAATCAACTAGTGAATTAGTTGCATTTTTTGTTTGTTTTTGTTAAATTGCTTACTTTCTCATTGTGACAGTGGACACAGATCCTCCATAATCATTTAACCCCTTAAGGACACAACTTCTGGAATTACATGGAATCATGACGGTATATTTCCGTCATGTGTCCTTAAGGGGTTAAGTTTCTTTTGAGTTTGTTATAATTAATTTTCATATTTATTTTAACAGTCAAACAACATATCTGGGTCATGAAAAATGTTGTAATTTTGCTTTCCCTCATTGTGATATTAATCATCTCACTTTGCTGCAGCAATATTTATCACTATGCACATCATAGCCATAATTTATCAGTTCTGTGCTAAAGGGATTATCTAAGCACCACAACAACTGCAGGCCACTCTAGTGGTTATAGTGCCAGGAATTCACTGATGTTGAGAGTAAAATCATTTTCAAAAAGGTTTAATGCTCTTGTTTTTTTATTTTTGCAGATAACACTAAAGGAGATTCAGTATTTTAATTTTCTGCAAGGTTAGATATAATTAATTGGTTGTGGGATTCCATCTAAATATAGGAACTGATATCGCTAATTCTTAAGGGGCATTTCCGCTTTAGTGATATCTGCAAGTGGGAGTGTGGGAGTGTGGGTGAATCCAGATAACTGTCAAACTGTTTGAAAACACATAATGGTGTTTAAGGTGCCCATCTAAAGAAATTCTAAAATCTAAGCATTGGCCTTCTCTCCTAAAATATTTGTGTAGAGTTACCCAAAAAAACATTGTAGATGTTAGATTTTATATTATTTAATTATGTGAATACTGTTTAGAAAGGATCAATGAAAATATAATTTTAAAATCACTAATAAATGATTAGGCCACTGTATATAGGTGTACATAATAATAACCTAAAACAAATATTCAGCCATAGAGGGTCTTGCAATCCAAAAAATGACTCTTGGTATCTTCTTAGCTAAACTAAAAAAAAAAGTCTTAGAGCTTGTACATTATGTAATGCCATATTTCAGAGTCACACATCATGATACAGATTATATTATAGCCTCTATAATGAATAATTCCTCGTTATAACTGCGATATCAGACATTCTTTGAGTCTCAAAAATGCAGCTTCTTTTTTTATTAAAAACATCCAATTAATCTTGGTCTATTCATTATGACGCTGTTATGAATACAAGGATGTAAAAATATGTTTCATATATTTGAATTGTTTGACACCAATTGAATGCATAGAATATGTAGTAACAATACTATGGACATATTATAGATAATAGAGTAATTTCTATGCATCATAGCAGAAAAATAATTATTTAATCCACGATCTTCAACAATTAACATGCCCTTGAATGTCTCTTGTGCCATCCCATTTAAATGGAAGCAGAAATTCAGAAAGTACCATCAGTAGACAATGTTAATCTCTAAATAGAACCTTTTGATTACCTTTGTAATAACAATAATTATAACAACAATGGCATTCATACAGACCAACACTTAGATAAGTGTAACATGTTAGTTATTTGGTGGAGAAATGGAACTGTGAATGTCACAAGAATATCTACCATAACAAGGTTTTCTAATAAACAAAAGACATTATTACAAAGAAAATATAAAACACATGCTGGACTAACAGCTCCCATCGAAGGCTTTAGTATTGACTTTGAATATATATGTACATAGCAATGAGATCACCTATTTTCCAAAGTAAACATGCTTCTCTTGGCTAGATGCTCTCTGTAATTAAATTTATCCATTACCTTTATTAATGTTGTTGCTCGTCTTTGTATTCTCCTCAATCCTATGATGTTGTTATTATGAACTGCATTAAACACTATTCCATATTCTAGGAAAGAGCACCTCATCAGGTATTCCAGTCAGCAGTGCAATCTTGCTTTGGGAGAAAACTTTCAACTATGCTGCCTGTTTGCACATTACCGACTTTATTTAATGTATCAATCATTAAGGAATGGATATTTATTATTAATGTGCACTCATGAACCATCAATGCTTATTTACATTCCAGCACATAGAAAATCCAATATACCATTTTATGGATCATGTAAGCAGTTCTATTGAACACACATAATAATGCAACAAAATATTTAAACGTGTAACAGATTAACGAGAGATTAAATAGAATGTTTTTGTTTGCGAATTTGTTGCCTTGATTGAACACATTTGTCTTTGGCAAAGCTTGCATACATGATTACAACAATTATTGAAGAGGAAGACACCTGCAGAGTAGGGGGTCGTCAGAAGTCTACAGCTGTTAATTGTTTCAGTTTTTTTATTTATTTTTTTTAGCAAGTTTTATAGGTGAGCATCATGTGTCCCTTGATGTGATAAAGCTACATCTGAATGGCAGTTGTGTCATTTTATTATTTGTGGACCCGAAGTGTAAACCACGAATGTTTGACACCTGCAGAATTGTATCAAACATCTGTCCAATGTGAAGATCTAAGAAAGTTCTGAACTTCTAAATACAGTTAGTGAAGAGTAGTATAAATTCATGGTCTCCAACCCAGTCCTCATGGACCACCAACAGTACAGGTTTTGTCAGTATCTCCATTGGAATAAAAAAGGGAAATACATAAATCCTGGACTGTTCATGGTCCTTGAAAACTGGGTTGGGGAACACTGGTATAATTCATAGTTAAAAAGAGTAAAATTAATCAATAGAATTGGTTTCGTTAGATAGCAGATCAATATACAAATGGAGAAACAGATTGTTAATATGTTATCCATTAAGCTTAATGTTAAAAAGGGAAGAGTTAGAAATAGAAACATATTGCTAACAAGTCAGTATCTCTGCTAAATACAAAGCAAATGCATTATTCTTTCGTAAAATTTAACATTTGTTTTCCCATATGGTGTAGGAGGGTTCCCCGGTGTTATCCTTTTTTAAACACTTTATAGAGATGGCACACTTTACAGAGCCATATATTTCAAATAGTTGCCACTCATATAGAAAAATATTCATAACACTTTTCACAATTTATATTTCGTAAATAAATCATGCAAGTAGTCGAAGCATGAGATGCAGCAAAAACATTGAGTTTATATGTTTGCTTGATGTATTTAATTCATTATGTTATCATGTTTTATATAATGATATAATAATAATTATATAATGCTTTACTGATGCAAAACAAAATAATTGCACTGAAATACCTTCCAGGTGTCTCTGGGATTTACTGGAATAAAATTGGGATTAGTTGACAATTGATTTGCAAAACCAAAGCCAATCATTTGAGTTAAAGATATATCTATTTTTTTGTACCTTGTACTATTTGTATGTACGTTGATGGATTCATAGATGATTTATGGGCTTAGAAAGTGTGGTGTGGATGAGTAAACAACTAGTGCTATTCTTTGTCTGTGTTGTCTTGGGAAAGATACAGAGATAATCATTCTGTCTACAAGAAGACAGACATAATCAAAAGTACAATGTAAAACATGAAAAGAGAAAGTTAGAGAATGAGAGATGCACAAAAAATAGACATTTAAACATAAGGAGAGCCACACAGAAGGAGTGAGGTGAATATACAGAGAAAGACAGATGAATGCAGAGATAGTCATGGTCATATCAAAATCAAACTGTTTACCATGTTTATTTTTTTTAAATACTTTATTTTATTTGTGCATAGCTTGAACAATCATGTTTGTACCGCCACAATAGCAGGTGGAAGCAGGTTTGAAAACATACATTAACATAGGTATGGCATTGTAATACATAGCACAGTTTTTTTTAATATATTCAAGATAGGAGACATGTTAAAGGTTAAACCATGGATCGTAGTTACACAAAAGAAATCTGCTTGTCTCAGAGTTTAGTAATGTGTTATACTGATTTATCTCACAGCCTAGGGACTAACATGCTAGCTGAAAACTACTAAGGCTTGCTTGGTACATATGGTAACATCGCTGCTCTGTCTAAACTTAGAATTGGCATGCAGTGTCACGAGCTACCAGAATGTATACATGCAGTATAATCCTATTTGCATTTTAATCTATGAATGACACCCTCTTTTGCAGGCTAGTCTCGCTTAGCTGTTAGGTTACTTATATTGGATCTGCGCTTCACTGCCTTATAGCAGGCTTGAAAGATGAAACAAAGGCAAAAACTTAAAGCGTAGTTATAGTAAATTAGGTGAGGAAGACAACTATGCTAGGCAATATGGCACGGTTGCGTTTGCTTAAAATATAAAAAGAAAAATTATGCCACTGTGCTTAACAAATAACCCTGGGTTCCGAACAGAGACTCCTCTCCCCGAGAAGAGGGGAACTTGATTTTGATGGTTGTTGGTCAGGTGGCAGAGAGTAGGCAGCCCCAGTCCTCATGCAGAGAACAGCCAACTCCCATCACTGGCAGGTCGCAGTTCTGGATTTTCCAGCTCTGTTCGAATAAAGATGCTTTGGTATGGCTTGTCAGGTAGTGTCAGACGGTTGCGGGTGGGAGCTGGGTATGTGTGAGGTCTTCACACTGATCCTCGGCTGTCGTGATAGTCTGAATACCCCTGTCTCCGCTTGCCGGTCAGATGGTCTCTGCTCAAGGTCCTCGGTGTCGATTGGAGCACCCCAGGTCGGGATACAGGATAGGTAGGTTGCTTTACCGATTTCTCCCTGTGTTGCCCGTAGTGAGCGCCAAGAGCCCCAAGGAGGGGCCGCCCTCTCCACAGCGTGCCTTTCAGGCTCAGCCGCCATCTTAGGTTGCAAACAAAGTCCCCGTTCGAGGTAGTTCCCCAGGGTAGGCCGGGATAACCCCCACCGGCCCAGAGGGGGGGAAGCAGGGCCATCACCCCATTGTGTTAGGGGACCTCCGTGATGCAGCAGGGCAGCGGCCGTCCGCCCCACTCACCACCCGGATAGGTTGGCTAGGCCTCGGTCTCGAAACTCCGTTTTCGCGCCAAACACGGGTCCAGAAGCGGGTTGCCAATTGATCTCCGGTCCTAGCACCTCATAGTGCAGTTGCCTGCCGTGACTCAGTGCCAGAAAGTGCGCTTTGGGGCCATATTGCCCGAAAATTGCGGGAGCTCTAGTGCCATGCGTCCACTCTGCTCGGCGGTCCGGCCCCGCCCCCACCATGTTTATTTTTTTAATAGAAACCTCCTTCTGGATGAGTTTTTTCTATGAGTCTTAATAGTGCCCAGTAAAACATTCAAAATGTCCAAATATAGTATTTGTGCAGTCTATACTATCTCAATTGTATGCTAAAACATAATACAATATCCAGATTAGGGTGTACAAAATAAAAAGAATGTGTACAAATATGTAACTCTTGCTCACTTTTTTCATTGGCACCAAAACAACCGTGTGCTTTATTTGTGGGTATAGAGAGAACAAATAATGGTGTTAACCTTTTTTATTTGATGCATTGTTTTATTATAGATGTATATTCACGATTTAGCAATTCACATCACAATCCAGTTTAGTCCAAGCAGGGTCAATGCACACAATGTATTGGAGGCACTCAGATACAGGCCAATGTGCTTTTACACTCTATATTTAATTTTATTTTTCAGAAATCACAAAGACAAGTTTGTTAACCCTTTAGTGACCAGACCGTTTTTTAATTTTCTTACCGTTAAGAACCAGGCCTGTTTTTACATTTCTGCTGTGTTTGTGTTTAGCTGTAATTTTCCTTTTACTCATTTACTGTACCCACACATATTATATACAGTGTGTCTCGCCATTAAATGGTCTTTCTAAAGGTACCATTATTTTCATCATTTCATATAACTTACTATAAAAAAAATATAAAATATGATGAAAAAATAAAAAAACACACTTTTTCTAACTTGACCCCCAAAATCTGTTATGCATGTACAACTGCCAAAAAACACACATGCTAAATAGTTTTTGTCCTGAGTTTAGAAATATCCAATATTAACATGTTCGCTATAAGTAGAAGTAGGACATTGACGTTTTAAAATATATATTTTTAAAATCTATTAAAAGTGACATTGTAACACTGTTATCTGTCATAAATCTCTGAATCACACTTCATGTGTAGATATTTTTTAAGTAGACAACCCAGGGTATTCACTATGGGGTAAAAATGGGTAGCCACTTAGTCACAAACACTAGCATTTATATTTGTTTGTGTGTTAAAAATGCGAAAAACAATTATGGACGCTAACTTTGGCCAGTGTAAAAAATATCTTGTCAGAGCGATCACATGGCCTGCGGGGGCCTAATTTGCTGAGGGGGGACTGTCTGGGCTTTCAGGCAGACCGGGAGCAAGACCGATCGCCGGCGGGGAACAGAGGCGATCTGGTAAGTAATATATTTGCCTAGTACGTCCGTGGTCTTTAAGGACGCTTTTTGTGGGACGTATCTAGTACGTTCACGGTCCTTAAGGAGTTAAATATAGTTAAATATAGGAATACCGAAACATGATATTACAAGTCTGTTGAAATGACAGATCCAGTAAAATTACACTCCCCCTCACCCCCCGCCCCCAATAGCTCAATCAACTACGTGAACCTTTGCTGACTTTGAGCATTTTTCAGATTTAACTGTTTTGGGCCTTGAATTCCTGAAAATTCCCAGTTTAGTGAATAGTTCTATGAGGTTGAATCAGTCACTCTATGGTTTGGTGACAGTTTATTGCATATATATGCAAACATTGAGCTTCGCAGGACCACATTATTATTATTATTATTATTTATTCTCATTTTAATTTATTAGTTGTACATATTTTAATGCATTGTATATTTCTTCAGTTTATTCTAAGAAAATATCAAATTCTACCTTGCGTTGCTCTTCAAGAAAACAACAGAGGCATAAAAAAACTTCCCGTTAATCAGAACATATGGGACATTATCTTACAATTTATTCACTATCTAACACAAAACATTAAATGTTCCGTCTCCGTAGAACACAGGAATTTAGCTAGTGGGACATGCATGGCTTTTACAAGGAGAGTCAGCAATCAATATTCATAGAAAAAAGGTTACAGGGGAAGCTGTTCAAGGGAAGATTTGGGATACAGATGGCATTTTCTTTTTTATCTTAAATTAAAAAGGTGATCTGAAATGTGTCTATAAAATGATGAGCATTGTTTTAATCAACAAAAATGCATATGTAACTTTCAAACTGTGTTGATTTCCCAATGTCTAATAGTAGGGATATTCTGTTACTTGTCTTTTGTACAGTGTACCAATTACTTTTGAATGTGATTAATTTGTTGTTAATAGCAAGCAGTTGTCTATGCATCATGGTTACAATTTTGGTTATTTAATTAATATTAGATTTTCTTTGTCAAAGGTGTGTAAAAAGACAGAACAAAGAACTGTTACATTGTCAAAGAAGAGCATAAAACAGTGTGTACATCAGACATGTGAAACTCTGACCCCCTTATCCATCCCTAAGATGTTGCTAAACTGCAACTCCAATTGACTCAAGCCATTTATTGTATTCATAGAATTCTAGAAGTTGTAGGCCATCAAAATCTGGGGAGCCAGAGTTTGAGATTATGTATTACAGCAATTGCAACTCTGTCATTGTCCCTTCATTATTATTATTTTATTATTTATATAGTGCCAACAAGTTCTGTAGCACTGTACAATGGGTGGACTTATAGACATGTAATTGTAACCAGACAAGTTGGACGCACAAGAACAGAGGGGTTGAGGGCCCTGCTCAATGAGCTTACATGCAAGAGGGAGTGGGGTATAGTGACACAAAGAGTGAGAGTAGGGGTATCAAAGTAGATTGCTAGAAAAGTATTCTATGAGGGCTTAGTAGGTTATTTTTGACAGTTGCAGGAGAAGACTAAGGGTTCAGGGATGAAAAGCTGTTAGCAGTTTAATTGATATGCACTCCTGAAGAAGTGTGTTTTCAATGATTTTTTTAAGGAGTGGAGACTGGGTGAAAGTCTAACGGAGAAGGGAATGTAGTTCCACAGAATAGGTGCAGCCCTGGAGATGTCTAGAAGCGAGCATCAGAGGTGGGAGTACGGACAGAAGATAGACTTAGGTCTTCGGCAGAGTGTAGGGGCCTAGATGGGACATACTCGTATATTAAGGAAGATAGGTAGGTTGGAGCAGCATTATGTAGAGAAGTTGGAGTCAAAGAGAACACCAATGCAACGAGCCTGCGAGGTAGAGGTGATGGTAGTGCCATTAACTTGGAGGGAGACAGACACAGGAGTACGAACACTTGAGGGAGGAAAGATCCATTATAAAACAGTGCAGCAATATTTTCTGTGAATAATTACAAAATACATATATTTGCATGTTGTGTTTCATGATTATATCACAAAGACAGTGTCAAACAATTTAAATAAAGAGAAAAGGAACTTACTTGTTGCAAAAACAAATTCCATTCATGTCCATTAGCACTATTCTATAGCCTTTGCTATTTAAAGAGTATTTTTATGACCTGTCAAACAGGCATAGTACAATGATTGAGTTGCATGTATTGGCAGTATATTAATGTTTATTTCTTTTGCACATCCATGCTCACTAACACATAATGATGGATTATTTACTAAACAGTGAACTATAGTACAAATTTACAAAAAATACAAAAAGTTATACTTTAGAATAGCTGCATACGAAAATGTTACAATTCATTAGTTTTTTTCAAACTATTTTTTCTAAGTATTACAATTAAGTTTTAATTTCACCACAATTGACTGTGCATTGAATCAACCTTGTGATTGTACTCCATGTGGCCTGATTTCTCCTCTTAGGGTCACCTTTCAGTTGGTGGACATGGTGCAATTATCTCTGTAGGCATTGCTAGGATCCAAAAACACTTGGGGCTTTAGGCCACAGGAAACGTTAATGAACTCTAGACAAAAGTAGAGGTTGGGAATTTACATATTCCTGCATTTATATTTTATGTCCTTTGCATTCTACCCATAAATGCACTCTGGTATCTCCCTGAAAGCATAGCCAGAAACACACATGCTGGACAGCTAGTTATTTGTCCCGGCCAAATGTCTCCTGGGGAGAGGTACACCATCTTCCCGAAAGTAGCCTGGCGGAGTTCTACACCCACTAAACTTTCTTTTAATATTAGGCAACTGCAACTGCTTTGAGAAGCAGCTGTCTGATGTAAAAATAAATAAATAATAACACATATCCTCTCACCTCCTCAACCATCTGTAGTGATCCGAAGCTAAAGAGCCCAACATGCAGAGCCCTGTAAGTACCTGCCTAGCAATGTTTATTTCTCTCTTTGAGAAAAATATTAGACTGACTGGAAAGTGAAGTAAATGAAAACGTATTATAATATTATAACACAACATTCAGCGTCTGCAAAAGAGAAGTGCATTTGGTGACACGCAGGTAAATCATAATTTTGTGGACCCAGGACATACTGAACATGAGAAATCTCAATGTATCATTCATGGTAAAATATTTTATAAATGAATAAATATTGGCATGTTCCACTGATACGTGCTTTCTTGCACAGAGTATCTCTTTAATGGGTACATTTTTTTTTTGTATGTTCTCTTTTTTATTTAGATTTATTATAATTTTTTATTTATCAGTTGAATTATGTTATTCAGTTTTCTTTTAATAAAATGCTGTGCCCAATGTACAAAGATAAACTGTTGTTTTTGTGATTTATTTTAGAATTAATACATTTAATTTCCTAAACTGACAAATTTTGAAGATATAGCTATTGGTTACAGAATACTGTCCATCTGCATTGCCTTATAACTGCATACCCTCCAAAAACTTTTTACAATTACTCACTGTAATCATTGAAACTCATTGAATTTCAAATTCAAGGTGATAATAGCTGAACTGGAAACATTATCTAAGTCAGTTATGCTTCCAGTTTGACTGCTTTGGCCTTAAATTTAAAATTCACTTTGAATTCTCCCTTTAGTGTAGTGCTGCCTGAAAGTTTAATCCCCAGATGTTTTAAAACTACATCTTCCATGATGCTTTGTCATTCTAAAGAAATTCTAAAGGCATGCAGAGCATCATGGGAGTTGTAGTTTTACATCTGTGGATCTACCTATTGATAGGCCTGCTTCAGAGAATATCCCTATAAGAGAACCATTTGTCCTGCAAAGAATAAACGTTTTTATGGCATGGAATTTTTCAACAGTGGGTTGTGGTCACTTAAAAACTGACTTGACTGAACTGCCATAGCTAAATTCTGCAAGTATGCTGCTAATTCATCCTTAGTTCACTATTTGTGAATAGCCCTTAATATTTCAGCTGCACCAACAACTGTGCAAAATAATCTCAACGAAACTTCCATACTTCCACATCACATATAATCTACGGACATATGCAAAGCAACATAATGTCTGTGAACATTTAGGATTTTGTCTCAAAATAGCACCTGTAGCTGTATCAACATTCATAACGTCAGGAAACAAGTTAACAAGCCAGAACGTTATGACTGTAACGTCCATTGACTGTCACACTTGTCCTGCTTGCATTGGGCACTAATAGCTGTACAGTCGTTTTAACAAATGTACACTACAGATGAATCACTGCAATAACAAAAACATGAACAACACGAACAGACACGAGAATGATTTCCAAGGCAAACAGCATCATTACATGTTTTTATTAGCTACTAAGCAGGCTCTGCCGAGCGTTTAATCTAATGACTATTAGCACCTACTATTTTTCTTTCATAACACATCTGGAACATATTGAAGTCACCTTCATAAAATGCTGCTCCTAATTTAGTTATCTTACCAGTAATTCTCTGTACACCTGGTTTCCTCATACACATGCAGTTAAGAGAGTGCAGCGAGCCAAATCAGGCCAGTTACCCATCTGGGATACCAGTGCAAAGAGCTTGTTGCATACATGGAACACATTACGTTTTAAAACACACCACACACGGCTGCCTTCTTCCCACATGCACTCCCAAAGGAACACTGGGATTATCCTAGCTATGCAGATGTTACAACACAGAAAAATGTTCTAAGTTGCAAATAAGAGCTATTTCTTGTTAGCTGTTCTTGTACATCCATAAAAGCAAAATCCAATGCATGGCGTGAACACACCGATGACCTTTTACAAGTAATATTGATTGTTATAAGCACAAACGTTCTATATGCTTTTAGTGTCTGCTGTTTGTCTGCATTTCATTTAGTCTTACCATTTATCTTGGCTTTTTCCTCTTCAGGGTTGGACAGAAATAATAAATTGGTTGGCATCTTAAAGTGTACCAGCTCTAATGCCCCTCTTAAATGTGATTAAAGGGACACTCTAAGCACCATAACCAGTAAAAGTTTTATAAATGTTATGGAGCAAATTAATTTTGGTCTCAGTATTTTTTGTAAACTTGGTCTTGAGAGGTTTGATAATAACTGGACTCTACCAGCACTATGTAAGCACCCAAAAATAATTCCTACAGAGATAATCTGAATAATGGCACTCAAATGTGGAACACGATAGTAGGCTGGCAAAGGTATTCACTAAAGTGAGAATTGAAAGTTAAATGACAGTAATTTTAAAATTTTAGACCAAAGTAGAAAGGATAGTTGACCTAGATATTAGTTTTTTTAGATCGCTTTTTGGCCTTAGATTTGAAATTCACTTTGAATTCACTTTCAATTCTCATTTGAGTAAATAACTCAATGTGAGTGATAGATCAATTTCTCTATATCATTTGGATCGATTAGTACAGATCGTGTAAAAGTGAAATTTATACATTTTCTCAGGGGCAACAAATGGGCTGTGATTTGGCTGCTGGAAGAACCCCAGTAGATGCCAAACCTCTCAGAAACATTTTTATTTTCCCAATAAAAGATGTAACTTTACCCGACGACTCCTTGCACTACTACAATAAGCTTCAGTGCTCATGGTCCTTTAACTTTTTTCTGTTTTGTTTAGTATTTGCAAGATGAAATTGTACTGTAATGGAATCATTTGCTATAAAGGTATTTTGCTGTACAAATCCTCAATGAAAAACAACAAAGTCTGTTGGTGACATTACTTCAGTCACATTTATTGTTGGTGTCATATGCTGCAAGAGTTCAATGATTTTAGTTAGACACGTCTGTTACTAGAAAAAAGCTGGAGCTTAGCTTGTAAATTATAAAACACTGCACGTACAAATTAATAGCATTTAGAATGGGAGATTGGAAATGTGTAGCCTGGGTGAATGTAGTCAGTGTTCTACTTTATCGATTAGCTGCTTCCTGCTAGAATGGAGCCAGAAGACTTCTCCTGAGCTGTAGTGTACCGGTCAGAATGCAACAGGTAGACAATATTGCAAATGACAGAGGAGAGTATACTTAGGGATGTACTGAAACATTGTTTCAATGAGTTGGAAGAATGGACAGACAAAAACACAGAAAAGACAGGCAGACAATGAATACATTATTATTACAATTCGTTAAATGATTTTAAGAGCTCATGCCATGCTATGTGCGCTATTTTAATGTAAACTAGACTTTGCTTGTCCGAAATGCAATCCTCAAACTCTGAGCCAAAATGTACTTGAACCATAAACCAACTGAAACGTAATGCCCAGGGCATGTTCATTTTGATTTGTAATTTCGAATTCTATATGTGAAAAAAAAAGAAATGATTGGTGATAAAAATATTGCTTAATGGCCAGGTGACATCTACTAAATGTTGATTTTATTCACAAATCAAGTGACAGGTAAAGGATAGAGGGGGGAAATGAAGTACAATAAAAAAGAATCTATTTTCATTGATTATATATTTAATAAATATATAAATATAGATTTTTATATTGTACCTCCTGTGTTTCCTCTGTTGTTTTTTGTTTTTTTTTCACCTATGAAACAAGTGGCAGTAAAATGCTCCTATCAGTGTACTGCAAAATATATACATAACTGCACCTTAAAATAGCAATTTCATATGTAACCTGGTATTGACCAACTGAAACAAAATAAGATTTACAATGAAATCATTAAAGCATTATGTTTATTTCTGTCTGTCAGCTTAGCAAGTATCTGTGAATTATATTAATAAGAGCTGCAGTAAATTCTTGGCATTCATTTTCAAATGTGTTTTTCTGGACTGATAAGCCTATAACAGGTCAGAATGAGAAAGTAAAATATACTACTTGACTAAAGTGGAATCATTTGGAGTTGTTTCCATGACATCTGAAGATTGCTTTCATGAACGGGCTTAAGTTTACAAATCAGGAGCATTCAGTATGTAAAATGTTACTGATCTTGACAAAGGCAAGCTAATTAAACAGCGTAGTTTGAAATATTACTAAACCACTGTCTACTCATGTGTATTGAGTCAGAAATCTTTATTTATTAAATCAGTGTTTCAACCCTTTACGGAGCAGTACCCCTACAGAGCTAAAAAAATTCCAAGGTACAACTGCCTCGAAAAAGTAATTTCTATTGATTTAATTCCCAAATTAAATGTGTAGACACTGATATATAATTCAATCCCATATTAGAGAACTAAATGTAGTAAAGAATATTTTTTAAATAAATATGACGTAATGTGAATATTTTGAATGTAAGGAGGAGTTTATGCACTATTAAGTATAACATAAGTATAAAGGTAACAAAATGAAAATATAATGCGCACTTTATAGTTACACACAGATGACACTGACACACACACATTGACACACAGAGGCACTGACACACACTTACATATACACAGTTACACACATAGAACACGGACACACACCGTTACACAGAGAGGAAAATTATAAACACACATTTATAGACAGACACACTCTCACTGATTTGACACACACTGTTAAACTCTTAGTACACTTATACACACACATTTACACACAGAGGACACTGACAAATACACATTTACAGACAGGAAACTGATTCACACATTTACACACAAAGGGCACAAACACACACATATACACACAGAGGGCACTGACACACACATTTACACACAGAGGACACTGACACACACACACTCACTGACAGACACACTTTCACTGAATTGGCACACACTGACTATATAACATATATGGTAATCATATGTATACAATGATCGCATGGATCCCACAAGCAAAGCAAAAATCTATAAATAATTGTGTAGATACGATGAAAACAAATTACTAGGCAGAAAACAAAACAAACAAAAAACACAATCACGTTTAGTCATTGATAATACTATACAAAAATAGGAAACAGTCCAAATACATACTAAGAAATAAATGAGCAACACAAGGATGGGGTCTGAGAAGAGAGGAATACCAAAGTAAAAAAACAGATTTAAATATAGAAATGTCCTTAACAAAATAAATAATCCATGTGATAGATTTTATTTTCTCAAAGTTATTTAATATTTCTAAAAATGTATTTATTGAAACCAATGATATCCCATCAACCTTTCCAGTCAGTCAGCTACTTCGTCTTTTTAGCTGTCAGATACCAGAATAATGCTTTGTTGAAACACACCCTCAATGTCTTGCTGATGTAATGATGCATTGCTGTTTTAGTCTATTTTTGCTCTATTGTATTGTTCTCATAGCACTCCAATGTAATATAAATGTGTGCTCCAGTTTTAATATAATTTTATCACTGAAGGAGTACATTTGCTCCAAGTATACATACATTTAGAATTTTACTATTTTCAAATGCAGTACCATTCATTCAACATCGTTTGCTTTAGTATGACAGTGGCACTACTATTTGCCAATTATGATAGCTGAACAAACCCAACACATCCTATTGTACTGATGTCAGGATTACTAATTGATCCCGCACACAGAATTGTATCACACCTAGGACTAAGGATAACGTCTAACCAGACCTTAGAATGGCTGGACTTAACATATCCAAGAAAAGTCAGAATACTTGCCGAGGTCAGGGATAGAGAATCAGACACAACAATGAGAAAAAGCCAAAAGTCAAGGATATCAGAAATTAGGGAAGTCAGAACTAAGCCAAAGTCAAATACCAAAAAATCAAGATCAGGAACACACTCTCGGATTACCATCAGGCAGAAACCACAACAGGGTAATGAGAGAATCTAAAAATTAGTTTAAATAACCCTCCTGTTATTCCGATTGGCTGTAATCGACCTTTGATCCCAAAACGTGTGCGTGCGTGACGTCACATACGCCGACATCATCCTCAACGTGGGCGGTCATGGGGCTATAAAGTGGCATAGATCCGCAGCAGCCAGCGGCCCTAGACATGCTGGGTTTATCAGGTATCTGGGCGCACGGCTGTAGATGGACACAACTCTTTCTGTCAGGACGGTAAATACCATTAAACACATTACCATAAGCGGATGAATTCGTTACAATTGACTGTAGACATGGAACGTATAAAAATTAAAAGCATCCAGGTATAATCTGTAAAAAATTTTATTCTCTTTTTGATTTTAAAGAGGTGAGTAGGGACAGACAAAAGGTTTTTTTTCATACCTTTGACAAACCATAACCTTTGACAAATCCATAAATTCCAATGGATTGTTACCATTTTAAGACTTTACCTAATGCAGTGGTTTCCTAACCAGTCCTAAAAGCACACCTACCATTCCAGGATTTAAGGGATTACACTGTTTTGTCAAGGTGTTTATTTTTATTTTTTTCTAAAAACACCTTAGGCACAACTGGGTAATCCCTAAATCCCAGACTAGTAGGCGTGCCTTGAGGACTGGTTTGGAAACCACTGTTTCATAGATGCAATTCTTGTATACTGTTTATGTGAGCTTTAGAGCAATGCTCAAGACCATGACTAAATATACAGTTGGATTGAGTGACACCTATATGTCTCCCTTATATGAACTATATAATTCTGGGAGATATTTAAAGTATAATTCTAAAACCCAAGCACTCTTTTCCCACAGCACCACACTCTAGCATAGGGGTAGGCAGCCTTCGGCACTCCAGATGTTGTAAACTACATCTCCCATAATGCTCTTACAGCCATAAGGCTGGCAAAACATCAAGGGCTATGTAGTCCACAACATCTGGGGTGCCGTAGGATGCCTCACATAAGAGAAAACATTTCCGCCACTATGTTCTTATATCTGCTAGTGACACTGGTGACTTAGAGGTCAGTAATGTGAAAGTCATTATTGGAATACAGTTCTATAAACATTATTCTTCTCTTTTATATCTCACTTTACAGCGTTTTCAGTATTTGACAGGAGAATGTTTCACATAGCATTATTCATTGAATCTCCTATGTCAGGATACTCACAGACCATGAATATAAAATGAATGGAGTAAGAGGTGGTGTGCGAAGAAAGCACTTTGACTGCTTTTGGCTTCAATTCCTCTCTAAGCTATGACATGTCAGTTATTCCGGCTTATGCCTACCATTTGTTATGCAAACTGTGCACCGGTTTAGGAGTCTCTCCATAATTTATGTTTAGGCATCTGGAGTGTTGCCACATAATGCATTAAATCTTAACATCCAGCTGATCTTTGAGAGTGTGTATTAATGTTTTCTTGTGATAGCAGTACAAAGTTCATATGGTTAAAGAGTGACTATTTACAAGCTAGCCAACAGTAAAACTGCATTAGTTTAATAATTTTTGCCATAGAAAGACAAAAAAGGCACAAAACACATTATTATTATTGGTGACACGGTGACAAAGTGATAATTCAAAGTTAATTTCAAATTTTAAGTAAAAGTATCTAAACTGGAAACATTATCTCAATCATTTATGCTTTTGAGTTTGGCTACTTTGGTCTTAAGTTTGAAATTCACTTTGAATTCTCACTTTATTGAATAACTGTGCGAGTATTCATCCCTTGAAAAGGAGAACTGTCACTTGTCTAGAATTCACATAAGTGAATTCAACTTGTGTCAAGAGATGCTCACTTTTCGTTTAAAATTATACTTAGAATTTATCAAATTACATCATAAATCAGTTCAGACAAGGCAAAGTCAGGGCGAACATTGCAAATAAATATGAGAAATAGAAACCTTGTGTTATCTCATCCCTTCCCTGTGTGCTTTCTCTAGGCTGATTGGCAGGTACAAAGGACCGAGCTTAGAACAGTGATTGACTGTAAGGTAAGATGGAGGCACAGATGGAGGTAAGATGGAGGCACTGCTATCAGCATTAAATTGCTTTATTCAGTCTGGAGGTGGATTTAACTCTGCAATGTTTGTAAGAAAACTATTTATTGTGATGAAGTGGTCTAGGTGACTTTAGTGTTCCTTTACTACTACTGCTCACTGTAATGGTTAAAGTGTCTGGAATCCCACCATTGTAGGTAGTCACACTGTTTTAGAATGGTTGGACTCATTACTTAGGGTTTAGCTGGAGCAGCACCCCACCTCCACTTCTAAAGATAGGGAGCTGTAAGCTTCTAAACGGGTACTTTTAGCTCCTGAGCTAAATCATGCAGTGCAAGGCTATCTCACTGGCTGAGCATCAACTGATCATTCTCAACGAATGAACAAAGCTCTGCATTGCTGGGATTATCTCAGACCAAGAGCAACGAGCTCCATGTGAGTAGTAGTGGAGGCAGGGAGTGGTGCATGACAGACCCCCGGTATGAGGTCAGACAGTTTTACTACTTATAATAGTGGGCACCAGAGCATTCCTTTAACCATAACTACTACAGTAATCTGTAATGTTTATGGTGTATGCATTGTTCCTTTAACATGGACACTACAGAACACACATATCATACGATGCTATTTTAGATGTTTTTCGTTCATATTAGTGCATTGTGTACTGAATGTATTATGAGTAATGCGATTTCATTAATTACTCTGTTTCAAGGTCAAGTATAAAAAGGTATTATCCTGAAGGCTGAAAGAGTCATTTCAGGAATTATATATATTTTATATTTTGCTTAGCAGAAGACTTATTGATCAGTAAATTAATTTTTACATGATGACAAAGCTGCATTTTTTTTATCTTTTTTTTTTTAATATAGTTTCCTGGTTATATTTTAATATGATCTCTAAACTGTCAGTTGTATTTAACCATGCATTTATAAAGAATCATTTTTAATGTATTTATTTATGAACTAGAACAAATGATGCCTCATCGTATATTTTTATGCCTTCAGCTACAGATCCTATAAAGTGCAACCCACAACTCTTTCTACTGAGTATACAACACCTTCTCCCCCCCCCCAAAAAAAAAAGCTGCAGTCTTGCTGGATTTCCCAGGTGACCCTCTTATTCATTTTAGCCAGCTGTATGTAATGTAAAACTCTAATTCCCATTACTATGGAAGTCACAGTATCTATGACTCTGCTTAGCTGACTATAGTACTATTAATATACTGACTCATAATTCATTTTGACTAAAGCATTTATTTGCACTTTTTAATATAACGTTAGAATTGAAAATTGCTAATTAATATTTTTATCACATCCGACCCTTAAGAATGGAAAGCCTAATGTAAATATTTGCATCCACAACAAAAGACTCAGGATTTTTTTTCAAAGATGACAATATAAACGTTGTTGATCACTTTTTGTTTTGTCAGAACAGCCTGACATATTTTCTCAATGGATTGAATAAAGTGCTGGGTTTTGGTGCACGGTAATTGATTTTTTGAAACTCCACTGTTAGAACTGTACTTCATCCCAAGATAGTTAAAGGGAAACTATAGGCACCCAGGTCACTTCATCTCATTGAAGTGGTCTGGGTGCAGTGTCCCTGTCCTCTTAACTCTGCAAGTGAAAACATTGCAGTTTTAGAGAAACTACAATATTTACATTTTAGGGTTAAGACAACCTCTAGCAGGCCAAATAGACACTGGAGGCGTTAACTGGCTTCTCACAGAGTTTAATTCCGTGAAATCATTTTGCATGAGGAAGTCCAGCGTCTTCAAAATCACGATAGGAAATTATCAATTGAGGGGCAGAGGGCTCTATAGTGTTAGGAAATCAGCATTAATGTTGGCTTGATTTTCTGTATTTGTGCACTTTATAATGTTTCCCCTGACCAATAATATATATCGGCCACTGGTTTTAAATGTCTTTCTTTTTAAAAATAGGAAATATTTGTGCTATTTTTTTTTTTTGTAATGTTTACGTATATGCATGCATTTCTGAACATAGATTTAAAAAAAAAAAGACATGGAAAAAGTGAGGCTTTATTTAATTTTCTGCAATAATATTTGCTTCAGGAAGAGGGACATGCATTTATAAACTAAAACCCAAGTCTGCATATCTATGTTTACAGTATTCATTAAAGGTAGCTTTCATTTCTGTTTCTGCATCATTACATGATTGAAAGTTTCCTGTCCTTGCTGTTTGTGCTTCAGGTTACAGCTGTCATGATGGCATATTCACTACATTTCAATTCTGCATCATTCTCTCAGAATCTGTGTCAGTAGATCTACATGATGCTGTGCCAGAGTCATTTCTAATAAATGACCTTTAGTTGTATAAGATACACTTGTATGGAATGCCATCAGCACAGATTAAATTCCTCCTACCAGTCTTCTTTGGAATAATTAAGTGTACCAGATTCAACTAATATACATATATATTTTGTCTTAGTAGTTACTATGCTACTGTGCTAAGCATTGTTCAAGTTGTGGTAAGACGAAAAAGTACCACCCCTTGAACATTAATGTAAATACATTTGTCTGGGTCCCTGTACACTGTGAAAGACATGTGTCTGTCCTCTGATCATATTTCCACATTCGACCTGCACCATCAAGACTTCTCAAGGGCTGCATCTTCCCTATGGAACTCCCTTCCTTGTTTCATTAGACTTTCACCCTGTGTCCATCTCTTTAAAATAAACACTATGATAATTGCTTGTTCAAGAAACCATGTCAGTAAAACTGTCAATGTCTTTCTCCCACCCTCTCCAAACTCAATGAAACCACTTCTTTTCTTTTCCTCTATCTCTGCCATTTAATGTTTTTAGATATAAATTTATTGCAAACTCACCTTGCAACCCATTTTAACAATGTAGAAAATGCATTTTTCCTCTTTTATCAATTATACCGCACTAAGATTAGAAATGTAATCTCAGTAGTAACCTCAACATCGTCTGTTCTTGTTCATTCAATTTGTCTTGTTGAAACTATATGTTTGTTAGTCCACTTATGATACATTACTGTGAAATATGTTGGTGCAGTATAAGTTACACTTGTAATAATCCTAAATATGCTACCCATACTACTTACAAATACTGCCAGACATATAATACTATTAAAGGTCCAGTACCTCTCACTATTTTAAACCACATATAGTTGTTCTCATGGAATCTATTTAGTGTAATAGAAAGCTGTGTGCTGTGTATTTTGGCTCACTAGGTTCATATATTATTCAATAATGTTGACCGATTCGAGGAAAACTGCTGTTAAACTGTCATAACACATACACACGGCACACAACTAATGTATTGATTTTTTTACTTTGCTTTGTGTATTGTATGTAGATATATTAACTGCACATATAATAAAGTGTCCGGAATTGTAACATGCATTTCACTGTGCTGGTGCACAAATAAAAATGTGTCTATTACAAATTCAGATGTCTAATGCTTTATGCTATTCTTGAAATTGCTTAATATTGCTTTGTTTCCATTATTTTTTAGAAATAATTAAAATTTAAACTTCAAGTAAAGTTAAGAGGCACATTTACAAACAAGGCCATTTGTTCAGAGGCACTAACATCTGTTCCCTAGATGACAATAAAACAATGAACTGTTGCCAAATAAATGATTTACAGAATTTAAGTTTTGTTCACACCATATGCAGGAAGAAAGCAATTCATAAGGCAATGGATAATGAAACACTGTTTATTGCATACTGTAAATAGATGAGTTATGCATCTTTCAGTACAACTCAGCTAAGTGTACGAACCAGATGGTAATATAAAACTAAAAAGCTAAATGCATATTCCCTAATTTGGTTAAAGCCTTATTGAATCATGGATATAAGAAATAAACGTGTAGAGCATGTTAACCCTGCGAGTACCTACGTTTTCCATGTCTGGAGATCTGTAGAAAGTGCTTATCAGTCCGTGTGTAGAACAATCTATTTACAGTTTAAATTACATTTAAAAATCACATGGAGGTCAACATTCTAGAAGCTTTGTGAAACATGGCAGATGTCTTATAATTGAATTTATAACAAACACACACATTAATATGTCCATTAATATTGCTTATTGGTCTGGTTCAAAACTCTTGTTGCCTTAGATAAATAATATACATTGAACCCAGCTTCTGTTCTTTAATCCATCAAGTAAAGTGGACGAGATGGCAACATGTTATATTGTTTCTATACATGTACATTCAAAAACATATATTTTATTTTATAAAACATTTACACAATGCTAATTATTGCTATTTATTTTTTGATGTAGTACTGTTGGTTATATGCACCTTCGTCTGTTTTACTCTTAAACTAGTAAATGTCTGCCAATGTGACAATCCTGTCTTTGACGCATAGCATACACAAAATCAGAGTGTCAGTTATTGTAGACACATCAGTTAACATTGTGGTGGTTCAATTAATGTCTCATTCATTTGTATTCACCAGTCTGTGTTTAAAGGGACACTGTAGGAACCCAGACCACTTCAGCCCATTGAAGTGGTCTGGGTGCCAACTCCCATTACACTTAACCCTACAACCCTACAAGTGTAATTATTGCAGTATTTACAAACTGCAATAATTACCTTGCATGGTTAAGTCCTTCTCTAGTGACTGTCTACCAGACAGCCACAAGAGGGACTTCCAGGTTGGTCGTCTGTGAATGCATTGCGCTGCAGTTGTTTCAAAGGTCTGTTGAGCCTCATTTACAGTAGAGTTACTATAGAAATTTCTCACACATTTACAGTTGCTTCATCAGAATTAGAGATGTAAGATTTTTGTATAATTCAATGACAAGGTAAGAAATGCATAGACTAAAAAAGTCACAAGAGAAATACCCACCCAACCCTATTTCAAAACACATTTGTTCCACAATACAATAATATTTGACTCCCAAAATATTGGTTATTACACAGCACCAGTCATAACAAACATTTCAAAACATTATTTAATTTAAGCTCAGCTAGACTAGTCTGTATGGACCTAATAGTATACTGGAGAAATAGACTTAGATATGTACTAAAAAAACAACTAAATCCTATAGCGAAACAAAGTCTATGCATTTGTTAGTTGACTAGTTGATGGATAGGCCCTGAATTCACTCCCAATCTTATTATTTGCACAGATCTGTAAATTACATTCACAATTCATATCATATCTTATATTTCTATCAAGGTTAGAAATCACACTTGTTTTTCTTGTTTTGTTTTTAAATAAATAAATAAATAAAAAATAAAACCTTGACATTTAACTTTTATATTCTTTACATGCTTAAACTGACGTATAACGTATAATTTATTATAATGACAACAACTAAAATACTAACAAACTTTTGTGAACTAATTTGAATAAAATGATAATTTAGCCACTGTAACGGGCATCTATAAATATTGATGCACAGGAAACACATAGGTCAATGTGACAGACTAGGACAGACAAGCCAATGGCATTGTCACTTTAGTAATGAATATGAAACTCTAATTTTATCAACAAACATCAGACTGTGATTACTTTTTTTTTCCATTGTTTATGTTAGGCATCTAAGAGTTGTTCCTTAAATTTATGGTTACTAAATGTTATGAGATAACTTCCCTGGCCATATTTATCCACTGCACTTTTGTAAATTCACCATTCAAACCAATACTTATTTGAACCAATTCAAGAAATCAGAGGTAGATCAGCATCGCACGGTACCTGTTGGTGCAGAATTACCTTCTATCAACCTCAAAAACAATCAAATAAACAGTTCTTTCCTTGATTTAATGAAGATGATCATGAGATATATATATCATTATAAACCCCCGCTGAGTGGACATATGCAAATAAGTTTAACAAAGAATGGCATTTTTGCCTCATTCCTTTTTAAACATGGATTTCTTTGAGGATGTGTTTGCTGTATACAACAGCTTTGAAACACAACTTAGGAAAAGATGCAAAACCAGTGAACCACTCATGGACAGCTGTTTTATTGTTAATGCAAATCATCATGAGCTTGGTTACTAGTTTGCTATTGACGCTTGGTAAGCAAACACAGACTAAAAGGAATAATGTTTAAAATGGATTGAGGCAAAAATGTGATTCTTTGTTAAACTAATTTGCATATTCCCACCCAGAATCCTTTGCGGTGGTAACATCACTGCAGATTTGGGATTTCTGTGTGTGTGTGTCTGTTAGTGTGTGTGTGTCAGTGAGTATGTGCGTGTCTGTTAGTGAGTGTTAGTGTGTGTCTGTTAGTGAGAGAGTGTGTGTGTGTGTGCCTGTTAGTGAGTGTGTTAGTGTGTGTCTGTTAGTGAGAGTGTGTGTGTGTGCGCCTGTTAGTGAGTGTGTTAGTGTGCATCTGTTAGTGAGTGTTAGTGAGTGTTAATGTTTAATTGCTGGCACACGCAACACTCTCTACCAATGCCACCTGTTCATGCACTGGGCTCTGGACATTTTAAATAAACTTACATCTGCATATCAAATCATCAAACCATACTCATTCAATTCCATGGCAGCATTCACATATTTTTTGCCACCTCAACTAGCTCACAACACTTTAAAGTTAACTTAAACTCGAATACAACCGTTAACATTTTCAGGTCATTCTAAAAAAATATGTGCTGCTCCTACTACCTCTAGTAATATCCCAGTTCATATTATCTAATGGCTGGGACAGTAGAGTCATCTGCATATGCCATATATATATCCCTCAACCTGAGAGGGAATTGAGACATGCATTTCAGTATTGGTTCTGTATTGTCAAGACGTATACAGTGTTAAACTGTTAAACTTTTTGCCCTCTTTTACAGGGCTACCCAAACGTCGGTTACGGCACACTACAACGACACACGACATTACCATTACTATAATTTGGCTTATTGTACACGACCACAAATGGAAAGGCTGAGCCGGTAGGCGAAGCCTGTAAATGTGGGAGGATTTACCCGGCCTATAAATATACAGACCTCCCCTTCCTCTAGGCTGAGACTACCTGGTTCAGCTGACCAACCACTCCCTTTATTAAGCCATTCATCTTGTTGGGTGCTCTTTTACAGGCCTACCCGAACATCGGTTCCGGCACACCACAACCGACTTACACCACCATTACGATAATTCGGCTTATTATATACGACCACAAATATATATATATATATATTCTCACATTTGTAGTGAGGAGAGGAACCTGTAGTAGAGAGACGTCTGTAGACAGCTACCTACTCTCCCTACAGGCAAATCCAGCCATTCAGGCAGAGTGAAAAAACTGCAAAAAAAGATAATTATGCCAATATTGTCCAAGATGGTTCCAAAGGTATTAAAACTCAACCTAGTGGATAGTCATAACACAATGTTAGCATGTGACAGTCTATAAAATGCAATTTCTAACACATCTAAAAGCATACCTGCAAGTTAATATATTTATATATAGGTGGTCCTGACATATTATATTAACCATAGATTCAAAAGATTATTTCTGCATTAAAATGACATGTATGCCTTTATCAGGAAGTGGACATGTTTAAAATGTTTGGTATAGGAAAATAAAAATAAAATGTGTCTATAAACAATGAGAGCAAAATTATTTTCCTGCTAGCTTCCAGCAACACATTTTGAAGAGATTTTATTTCAACATTATGCACGAAAATATTTTTGACATTCTTTCATTAGATCCAACCAAGTGTGTTTACAATTTTATGAACTATAATATGTCACAGGAGAGATTAGACTGAATGTGTGCGATTAGACTTCATGAAAAATCTATTTTTAAAGAATATATTGCAGAGAAAACTGATTTTATGCTATAATTTTAAATGTGTGACAAAGGAGTTTATAGAAAATGTAGGAGCCTGGTCTACTTCTTTGAAAACAATTTACTTTGAAATGAGTGCATGCATGAAATACTTTTCTCCATTTAAGTGTGCCTTTGCCTGTCCTCCTTCAAAACACAACACTAAGTGCGGCGCATTCAGATTTTCATGTTCTTTTCACTCTAAACAAGATTTTATGACAAGAAAAAAACATCAAATGAAAGCATCCTCCAAACCTTAGTTAATCACATATTTATCCAGTTATTCTACAGTCTTCATAATTCACTATCAAATTGAAATCCTTTGCTCAAGCAGCTGGAGAGTTAATTTGGCTTGCCAATAATAAGCTTTTGATTGGTTAGTGGAGAGTTATGTGTACGTAGATGTGTAGCTATTTATATATACTGATCTTGCTGCAAAAATAGCTCTGGTGCATCGAGACATGGGCTCCACAAAACCTCGGAACATGGCCTATTGTATCTGGCACCAAATCATTAGCAGAAGATCCTTTAAGTTCTGCAAGTTGCGAGGTGGGGTCTCCATGGATCAAATTTGTTGTTCCAGCACATCCCACAAATGCTCACTCAGATTGAGATCAGGGAGATTTGGAGGCCAAGGCAACACCTTACAAATCCCACAGATGCTCAGATTGATATCCGTAAGGAGGTGCCAACTAAGGTATCTAGGGAAGGATTAGGAACTAAGTTAAAATCACCTTGCATTATTAGGCATCACTCTGTGATACCTGATATGTCTTTCAATGTTTCAATGCTGCGCTGAGGAAATTATCCTGGTGACAATTGGGGAAGTATAGATTAGTGAACGTATACGGTCTATTTAAAATTGTGCCCTTTACCATGCCACATCTGCCTTCCTAATCCACCAGGGATTCATTGTGTACTTATTGGAGTGCTTTATGAAATAGTGGTGACCTATGGTAACAGCACTGGGTAAAGATGTAATTTTTTATTTTAGGTGCCTTTGCTTCCTGGAAATGGGTCTCTTGCAAATATACTATGTGTGGCCTTTGGCACTGAAATTGCCAAAAGCCCTGATATTTTTTTTCAGAGATATTAATACCCTTATCATTAAGGGAGAGTATTTAGGGCACATTGAAGGTGAAGGGTTGTGCAGTTCTTATTGTGGGAAGGAAATCACCAGTTGGGTTGGCGAGAAGGCTATAAGAGCCACGGTTATCCTGTTTTAATGCTGGAAGGTTGTTTGGACAATGTGTATCAGTATTTAATAGTAGTATTGAGCTGTAGTGTGGATGCAAAAATCAAACAAGAACTTATAATAAACAACAAAGTATGTGAAATTTGTGACATTGGTCACCAAGAGGCAAGTGTGCATCGAGAGTACTGAGCCAATCCTCACACCAGTTGGGGGACAGACACAGCACTCCCAAACCTAGGCACCCCAACCACTAGTGGGGGGGAGGGGAGGAGGCTGTGTTAAACCTCAACAGTAGCCCTGGAACCACACTTGTAAGCACCATACCTGAAGGTGTCAGAGTGTATGGAAAGGCATACAAGTGTCTTTCATACCTGACCCATGCCCAACACTGCCTAAGCAATAAAACCTGCAAAATGTGACAAACAACACAATGGTCTATGATCTACTGACCTACATATAGTAAAAATAAACAGGGCTACGTGATAAAACCAATTAGGGTTGTTTAACAAGTTGAATACCAGTTGGATGTGTATATTTCTTCTCTTTTTTGTTGTTTTTGTTGCTTTATTGTTTTTGGAAACATTTTTTTTTCTGACACACATTCTTATCTTTATAACCATACATCTAAAATCAATCGATTCAGTCATGAGAAATCATACCTGACAACCCAAGCCCATGACTAATTTATCAGGTAATCTTTTTGCCTAGAGTATATTATTGTTCCATGCCAATCCATACAGTGATTGCGTGATCTGAATTTCTGAAATTATGATACACATTTCTCAAAGTCAAATAGTCTCACTAGTAGAAAGACAATGAGAACTTAAAAATGTCTTTGACATGGTATAATTTATGTATCTTTATATAACTAGGGGCAAGTGCACTATAACTTTAGGAACATAGGTTTGTAGGTGTTCCTATATTAATTGAACTAGCTTTTTTTTTTTATAGAGAATTTTATTTGCAAGGTTAAAAGGTTCTTGTGACCATTCTCTTTAACTGTCAAAGACAATTTTACATTGTGTTGAGCTGAATTAATTTCCCAAGCATTTTCTATTCTCAGTGGAGGATACATAACAAATACATTCTTTGGCAAACAGAGTGTGTTTTGTGGAGTGCGTGAATGGGTGTGAAGTCAAAGACATTTGCAATTTTTGTATGCTTTGTATGGAATTAAGTGTCATTTTTGTATATTTTATGTAGTGACTGTCCCCTGACCATGAGTCATCTTTTTCCATGAATAATATTTTTCTTGGGATGTCATGAGCTGAACTCTAAATCCCAAATTAGTCTGGATGAGTCATTTGATAATTTTTACATCCATATAGCACTTCAGAGATAAGAAGTTCGTCAGGACAGCTGATTGGACTAAATTTGACTGGATATGACTCAATAGGACTAAAACCGAAAGGACAAGTCCATTGAATGCATATTATCGTGCCTTGGTATTTTATATATACGTATTCACAGATATATAAGGTATCTGGCCTGCTGAACACACACTATACAAAATATTTTGCTCATGTCTTTCTTTTTAAATCTATGCAGTGCATAAAATGTGACAGACTGAAAGGTATCATTTAAAACATATTTCAAATTCTGAACTATATGAATATAAAAACTATTATTGGGTAGCTCTTTGTGTACTAATTGTTTTCCAGGTGACAGAGCTGCTTCAGAGGATGTTGATTTTTCATAACTTGCCATTCCTAATTTTCTAACGTGTAATTTCACTGGATAGGAAATGATAAAATGATAAAATTGCTTTGAAAGCAAAATAACTAGTATTGGATGGAGTAGAAGAATGTGACACTCGAGACCAAGAAGTGATAAAGGTAGGATAGGTTTGTCTACAATGATTTATACTGCTGCCTCTAAGGTGCTGAAGTCATTGTCTTTTGATAAAAGAATGAAACATGGTGTTGAAATTCCTTGTAATAATTAAAACTATTTTGGAAAAATCAAATGCCTATAATAGAACTAAACTACTAAATGTACTAGTTCAGGGATAGGCAACCTTGGACACTCCAGATGTTGTGGACTACATGCTGCATAATGCTCTTACACACATAATGCAGGCAAAGCATCGTGGGAGGTGTAATCCAAAACATATGGAGTTCCGAAAATTGCCTATGCCTCTATAACTAGTTGCTTGCTGTTAGTGTGTGATCCTATAGGAATTGTCTTACCTGACAGAAGAAAATGACTATTACTGTATTTGAACTGTATTTTTTAAACAAATTGGAATTCTTGTCCAAAAGACTTTACCGCAGAGAATTGGCAAAGGGGCCTGTTGCGTGAATATTTACTCACTGCTAATAACGGTAAAGCCTTACGTCGCATATTTTCAGAAGGAAAAATGTTTGGCAGGTCAGAATTGCAGTATTAGGATGAACAAATGCATGCCCACTGTGGAATTTGTTGGTGATATATAAATAATAAAATAATAATAATAATAACAGACATTTTATCCTTGATAATATCATGGTCAAGGAGTTGAGGTCCTGGCACCCTTCATCTCTACTTTGACTAATGAAAAACAGCAATGAAAAGATATGAGAGATTTGTGCCATGTGACTCAAGATGGTATGGTGCCAGGGCCTTTGACTTATATAACCTTGTTACAACTCCATGCCCTGCAGAATGTTTAGTTATTGATTTTTGCAAAATACATTATATTTGAGTGTGCACAATATAGAAAAGTCAACTGTCAAATAATTTGTGGTTTGTAGTGTTAAACAATCTGCTTGTTCTTACAATAAGCTAAACAAAACTATACATATGTAAAATAAACAAGTTAAGTGCTCTAGTATTTAAAAAAAAATATCTTTCACAGTGATTTAGGAGATACTACCTAATAAATAAACATATACAATTTCATAGTACATAACATCATTGTAGATAATGAGGGTTCTTTCTGCTGCCAACAACTCACTTTTGGAGAGTGATGACAATATACTTGAACTTTAAATTCCTAATAGCTCTGAGGTCACAAAGTTCCAACGACAGCAGGAAAAAATATTTATAGGCATTAAAGCGACTCTGAGACAATTGTTTCCCCATTATGCATGCCCCAAATACTGAACTCTCCTGCCCATTTTTTATTCTATTTTTTTAAAACAAACCTTATTTTGAAAGTTATATATAAGGAACAGTCAAGCTCCTTGGACTTTGTCAACTTTGTCATTGGCTGTAGGCACCTCCTTCCAGAGTCGTGTCATTTCCAAGAGCAGTGTGTCAGTGACACTCTGCATTGAATCTTGTGCGTTGAATCTTTTGTGATTGTGAGAGTCAACATGGGTCCATTGGACGCCTTAGGCATGAATGACACAAAAATGGAAGTGTCAATAAAAAAATACCTAATGGATCAGCACAACTTTCAAAAAGGTAAGTTGCACTAATTCCAGTAGGGTCAGGAGCATCATTGGGTTGGGGCAAGAAAAAATGTTTGTGACAGAGACACTTTAGTCAGGAGAAATTGAGAAGAACATTTACTTTCTTCTTACTTGGACAAAATAGGAAATCTGATTAATTGTTCACAATGAACATTTCTTATTTTCATTTTGAAAATACAAAAAAATACGGTATGTGTTTATATATATATATATATATATATATATATAAATATGTATTGGGTCACAACTTATGGTAATTTGCATTTATTGTCTTATATTGTTATGTGACTTTATTTTACATTATTTTCTTGAGTTCTATTCCACTCATGTCATGAATAACCAAATGAAAACACATATAAAAACTCACATACGCATACACACATTACACAAACTTCTATGTATTTGTGTATATTTATATAATAACACTTTCCTCGGTTGCTCAATATATGTAAGGTAACAATTACTCAGCTTTCTGTTAGTTTTATCTGGACATACTGTCATTGTTTTGTTTTCTTTTATCTCTAGTGGGACCTAACTTTAACATGTGGAGCCAGACAGTTTCCTTTCATTTCCCAATAGCTGCCATAAAATATATTCAAGGTCAATTTATCACTCCCACCAAGAGATGTCAGATGTGTGGAAACGAAATCACAATAAATAGCTTTCTTTTTAATGAAAGCAAGTACTGTACAAGCATAATGTTAGCTTTTATATGTGAAAGGAATTAAATCACAGTAAAAACAAAAATACTTCATTTACACAAAGTAGGTGATATATTTTTAGCCTTCAAGCTGCTAGTCATACTGTTTATCTGCTGTGTGCATGTGTTTTATTTAATTAGCAATCAGCTGACCACATTGTGTTTTTTCATTTAAAATCCACAGGCAGTTTTTTTAACCATTCAAATTGTTCTAGAACAAGAATCTTAGAACACAACAGAGAAAGATGTGACCTACTACTTATAGATTTTAATGGTCTCATTATGTGTTTATAAACAGCTTTAATTATTGCTATTGGAAAAGCAATTAATTTTGTGTAAAGATAGATAGATAGATAAATAGATAGATAGATAGATAGATAGACAGACAAAAAAGGCAAATTTATCATTGAAATATCTATCTATATCTTTCTCTCTTTCTTGCTCTCTCTCTCAGAGTGGGAAAACAGTAAGTGCTAAGCAGTGGACAGTGTCATCAGAGGTGAATATAAGTAAAGCATTGTATAAAGAAACCTGTGAGCCACATGTACCCTCAATGTATAGGAGGTTTTATGGGGCTTTGGAAAGTTACATGGTCAAATATACAGAATGCCCGTCTTAGAACTTACACATTGAAATTTGCCTTTGAGACCATAAGACAGCCGAGGAATAACAATTACCTCTATCATGTCACCCCATTTAGAAAAGTAGACAATCCATGATATTCAAAATAGGGTATATACAGTCTTTTTTAGTTGCCACTTAGTCAAAAATCCTGGCCAAAGGAGAGTTGACCTGGACTCTCCTTCAAGAGGACTGCACTCACCTAAACATGCATATGTATCCAAGAGGACTGCACTCACCTGAACATACATACGTATGAGGGTGTCCAGGCCAGCTCCTCTGTGTTGCAACTCTTCCTGTCACAGGTGCCTCATTTTTTAAGGGCCCTATTTTATCTTGCCCTGCAAAGAGTCACAGGAGGAAGGATTTCCAAGATCATCGAGCAAGGTAAGTCTACATTATTGGGAAGGCTGCTGATCGTTAGTGCATTCTATGCTGTCTTAACGAAATTAACGCCCACTTTTTCAGGGTGGCATAGTACGCCCTAACGGCCTTAACAGGTTAAGAAATCGTTAGTTGCATATGTTAACACACACTGGTAGTGGGGCAGTCACTTTTTCATCAGAAGATATTCTCGGATTTACAGTGGAACGCACAGCCATCTTGTATTTCACACGGAACACACAGAAGTACATGCTGGAACGCACGGAAGTACGTCTAAGACAGTACTTCCAATTTCTTCAAACGGAGGAATTGAGAACAGCTGGCAGAAGGGCTATTACAAATTACACACTAAGGAGCAGGTAAAGCAGGAGTTGAACTCTCCAATGGATTTTAGAAGAAACGAAGACATCCATTGCAGCACCAATGAACTTGAGGAAATAGCTCTATTTAAGGGGATTCATGGGTAGGAGGAATTAGGCTGCTTTATGGGAGCATTATTATTGTTACTGTTTTTACATATATTGGTCTCTGAGAAAGTTCCAATGTTGGGATGAAAGGCGTAAGACTGACTATTTTTTTGTTATTTTTTTATTGGAAATAAAAGCCATTTTAAGTTTATCTACCTGTTAAAATCCAGGCTGGTTCTTGAGTTATGGTGATAACTTCAACATTAAGAAGGAGATACTAGCCCCCATCTACTTTGGGGGAGGCACCCTTGGAGCACTTCTTATTCCAATATCTTCTGAGTGCAATCTATAGCAGAGAGTGTTTCTTGTATTTTACTGTATCACACTATATTTGGTTTATTTATTTTCTTTTAGAAATACCAGCTGAATCCTACGTGTATTGTGTATATGACTTAAGCTATACTTACCTGAAGGTAAACTTTGTACATTTTGTGTCTGACAAATATACTTTAAACAACCATTATTATAATAGTAGGTAACAATTCATAAACTACATGTATATAGAAATGTACATATTCCATAAATCTCAGTATTGTATTTAATATGTTAGCCATGCTCTTAGGACACATTAACTTCTGGCCAAATATTTCCTTTCCCAAGTTTTCTTGTTCGATCTCTCTGTTTCTATTATAGTTCCATCAAATATCCTTTGTCACGCTTTTCAGCTAGATAAGCAGAATCTATGTACATCAATATCATTTTGTGAGTGACTGACGAGGATACTGTTGGTAAGAATAGTGATTATAACCAGTCCCACTATTAGAGAATGAGAACATCTATTCAGTAAGTCCCTGTCTTGTCTGGCTCCAAGCCTAGAGAAGTGATTCTTTTTCTGTATCAAGAATTGCCAGCTGGAACAGCAATCATATTTTAGTATACCAGAAGGCTCTGCATAAAGAAATATTTAAATCTATCACCCCTGTAAAGAAACCGCAGCTCACATTTTATAATTAAACTGAACAAGGTTTGCTAGGGATATCATTTCAAACTTTTTTTTTTGCATCCAGCAGAAATTGAAACTGGTCCAGTTTAATCTAGTTAAATATATAATTTTATCCATCCAGTATGTCTTCTTGCTTGAGAGGAAGCTTACCTGGATACATTCACATCTTTCTACCCGTGGAGTACTGTCATTTGCAAGCCTATCTATTGACATGTTATAAATTAAATAATGTGCATTAATTCTAGCTGCAAACCCGACATTTATACTGATGTCAACATTTATAGTAGTCGTGTCTATATGGGTATTTCTCTGTCTTGCACAACAGCCAAACCACAACTGACTTATACTGTCTATCTGTTCTCGTTTGTTTAGAACACGGGTGGGGAACCTTTGGCCCTCCAGATGTTGTGGACTACATCTCCCTTGATGTTTTGCCAGCATTATGGGAAATGTAGTGCAGAACATATGGAGGGCTGAAGGTTCCCCACACCTGGTTTAGAACATTCTATAGGCTTTGTTCCACAAACATTTGCACCCAAGATCACCTTAAAGATATTATCACAGTTTTCATATTTTAAAACATACATATTAATAAATCACATCAAAAGACACCAACCAACATAAAAGAAGCAACCAAAAATTCATATAATATAATAGTTTTTAATTTTTTTAAATGATGAGGTCAATAACAAAACAACCCGTAGATCATCTAAGCATACACCACTTAAATTAATAATAAACTACATATAACACAGAGGTTTTTATTAATCAATCAGGAAACCAAAAAGCTGACTTCTCTAAATTTAGGCTTAAGTAGCCATATAGGTTATTAGCAGAGATGGAGCAGTGTAGCCGTTTTGCTATAAAATTAGCCAATTTGGTAAATATACACCAGCAGAATGTTAGTAAGCATTAATATGGTTGGTAATAACTATCCAAGTAGAATATGACTAACATACCTTTCCACTGTCCTATTTCCTTGCAATTTCAATAATATTCATGCAATGATGTGGGCTTTTTATATTCTGGTAACAGACCATGGCAGTGGTATTGCCATAATGCCATATATGAACAGAATAACAAATATTCTTTTGGTTTGGATTTGGCTTCCCGTTACCATATTCCTTTCTTTTTTTTATGTTTTTATTATTTTATACAACTTTACATTCTCTGAGAGTACAATGCACATTTTTGATTCATTCATAAGATTTTACACTTTTGTCACATAATTTTACTCATAAATGATAATAATCTCATTCATGTGTAAGATTCATAATATCCCCAGAGAAATAACAATAACATATAACCGAAAAATAAATAAATAAGTAAATAATTAACTCAACATTGTATTCTAAGCTGTAAATGAATATCTTGATAAATGAATACTTCCATTAGTCTAATTCTTACTCTTTAACTAAATCGATAGTCAAGATTCCTAGTTCATAAATCGCAGATCGCAATTGTAGATCCAAACCAAAATGAAAAAGAAAACTCAAATAATGCTTAAACCTAGTTCAACTGTGGTGATTATAAATTCCCTCATAGTCCCTCATTAACAATATCTAACGTTCAGCCACAATGACTCAATACTAAGAACCAGACTCAGTGAAAATATACAACTGGATGTACATTTGTAGTGGTACTCACGGGTCATTGATGCACACGTGAATTACAAATGTCCCCCAACCCCACTTTTCCCTCCTATATCCCATGATGCCAAGGTCGACATAGCAGGTTACAACGGTACTAGTTGTTAATATAAAGAAATGCTTGTTTGTCAGGCAACACGCAAAAAGATGGTAACTTGTAATATGCAACAACAGAAATATGTAATTTGAGACGCAATGTTGACCACCCCCTCCCCTTTTACCTTCTGTACCCCCAATCGAAGCGAAAATAAAAATGGTCAAATTGAAAAAAAAACAATATCTAACGTTTTATGTTGGTGTTAATCCCAATTTATTAGTAATTATAATCTCATCATAAATTCTGAAAACCTTAGTAGATACTCCCACCTACTTTCCTTTCCCAGAGTTCCAATAAGTAATCCAGGGTTCCCATTTTTTAGATATCTGTGTTTTTTATTATTTGCTCTCCAATGTAATTCTTCCATCACACTTGCTTTCTCGATCCGGTCTACCCATTGAGCCATAGTCGGTATAATTGTCTTTTTTCCAAAGGGTAGGTATTAAGGTATTCGCTTCATTTAGAAGGAGCCATACAAGTTTCTGCTTAGTAATATCTAAGAAAGAGTTTGGTCACCCCAACAGTATCTGAGAGCGTGATAAAGTGAAAGGTAACGGTAACACCTGTTTTATATAGTCAATGACCTGTTACCAGTATACTTGAATTTTTGGGCAGAACCACCAAATATGTTCATAGGTGCCTATTTCCTGTCCACACCTCCAACACACCTTACCTAAATTTGGAAAATATAGATTGAGTTGTGCTGGTATTTTATACCAACGTATTACTCTTTTATAAATTGATTCCCTTTTAGCTTGACCTACGGAGTTTTGCATTACTCTGAAAAATAAAAAAACAGTCTTTAATTGTAATTTGTATATGAAGGGCTGCTGGCAACTTCTGAAAATGCCTTAATTGTTTTTCAGTTACCCATTTCTGTATCATAGAGTATACTGTAGATATTGCCCTGATTCCCTGTTTTTCAGAGCATAACTGTTCAAAAACTGAAAACTCTCTAGGTTTCCATTTTCTTAAGACTTTCTTCCGTAGTAAGCTTAAAAGCTGTGAATGCTTAAGGTGATCCATTAAAGTTGGGATTCTAACGTTAGATATTATAGGGTGTAATAACAGATTTAATCTTTGCATGTGACATGTAACCCATGGCAATGATTTGAGCATAATGTCTGTGAAGCTCTGCTCCAATAGGTACCATGGTCATTGTTGTTTAATGTTAGTCCATTTTCTAATTCTAGTGAGGACTGCTGCGGCATAATAATGAAACATATTGGGCAGTCCCAACCCACCCAAGCCTCTATGACCAGTTAGGATATTGAAAGCTAACCGAGGTTGTTTATAATTCCAAATAAAGGGAACAATGATTCTCCTTAGATTTGTAAATATGGATCGGGGTATAGCTATCGGAAGTGTTGTAAACAAGAATAACATTCTAGGCAATATCATCATTTTAATTATATTTATGCGCCCCAACATAGAAAATAGGGGTTTATTCTATCTACTCAGATCACTTTTAACATTTTAGAGATCCCAACCCCCATCATTTCACATTTGGATATATTTACTTTAAAATTAGAGACCTCTCCAGATGTATTTAATATAATATTCACCTGAGCCACGGAGCACATAGGGTCAGTTACTGTTAATAAAACATCATCAGTGAATGTTGATATTTTTAATTCTCCTGCTGAGAGTCTTTTTTAGTAGCCTCTTAGTTACAAACACTGGCCAAAGTTAGCATTCATGTTTGTTTTTGTATGAAAGTAGCAAAAAACTAATATTTGGCCAGTGTTTGTGACTAAGTGGCTACTAAAAATTACAGGACATACCTCATTTGCAATACCTTGGGTTGACTACTTTTGCAAATGATATGCCATCATGGGGGTTATTCTCATTCCTGGGCTACCATACGGTCTTACAGGCAACATTACCAAACTGGCAAATTTCAATGTAAAAAAAATGAAATGCAAGCCTTATATGTGACTCTCTAACTTTCAAAAACACCATAAAACCTGTACATGGGGGGACTTCACTGAACACAATCACAAGTGTTTCAAAACAGTAAAACATATTACAACAATAATATTGTCAGTAAAAGTGCCGTTCGTGTGTGAAAAATGCATAAAACTTCACTTTTACTGAAAATATCAGAGTTGTAATACAATTTATCATTTTGAAACACTAATATTTGTGTTCAGCGAAGTCTTCTGCGTAAAACAGTACCCCCCATGTACAGGTTTTATGGTGTCTTGGAAAGTTACAGGGTTAAATATAGTGCTTGCAAATTAAATTCTATGCATTTTCTGCCTGGGTTGTCAGGCACGCCAATCAAATTTTAATTAATTAAATCACATAATTATGTTAAAAGATTAATACAATATACAGGTATAACTTTCATATATACATATATATGTATTTAAATTTACATGTATACTTATGTTATAATTTATGTAATTATATATATTTATCTATATATATATATATTTGCGGTTATTTGTATTTTATATATAGATAGATAGATAGATAGATAGATATATAGAATGTCATTCTAAGTGTATTTTGTTACCAATATATATATATATATATATATATATATATTAATAACAAAATAAAATTTGAATGAAATTACATATGTATATATATTTTATTTTGGTTTTTTTAAATATTTAATTCATTTATTTTATTTATTTATTATTGTAATTATACACACATATATATAAAATATATATGTATTATATAATATATATATATATATATATATGTAACATCATTCTAGTTGTATTTTAATACAAATATACGTACTTATATTAACATTAAAATACACTACATATGACGTTACATATATATATATATATATATATATATATATATATTAATACATTTAATTTAACATGTTTAATAATATAATTTTTTACACTACCCACCAGCAGGGGGACTGTCTGACAGCCCAGACAGTCTCCCTGCTGGCAGATCCACAGCCAGCTATAGGGGGCCATGTGATCGCTCTTTGAGAGCAATCACATGGCCCAAGGTGCCTGATTTGCCAGGGGAGGGCTGCCTGGGCTGTCAGGCAGTCCTCCCGAAGCGGATTGGCGGGAAAGTAAATATTCCCGAGGCTCCAAGGAGCGGAGCCGTTACGGCATTCTATGCTGCCGCAACGGCTTTAAAGCCGATTAGAATGGGGATGGCATAGAACGCCATAACGGCGTTAAGGGGTTTAAGACACAGATTATATTATTATTGATATAGCGTCAACAAATTCCGTAGTGCTGTAGAATAGGTGGACTAACAGACATGTATTTGCAACAAGACGAGCTGGATGCACAGGGACAGAAGCTATTGAGCTTACATTCTAAAGGGAGTGAGGTAAAGGGACACCAGAGGTAAGGGTAGAATTTATTCCATGTATGGGAAAAAGTAGGTTACTAAAATAGGTTACAATGAAGGGTTAATTTTCTGATGACACAGTTGCAGGAGAGGAAACAGGGTGGGTTACAAAGGTGCGGGAAGGGAAAGTTATTAACAGTTTAATTGATATGCTTTCAGAAAAAAGTGAGTAAATTCATTTTGGACCATTATTGCTTTGGAGCTCTGTTATACACTCAAACAATACTAAGCTGCTAGAAAAGAGGGATATTAGGATAGATAAGAGAGACAAGGGGATTTAGGCCCAAAACATGAACTGTCTCTCCTAAATATAGACACTTGGGAGGTTTGAGAAAATATCTCTGTTATTTTGTATGATGTGTGTAGTTTTGCTCAAGAATGCTCTACTATACTGTGCCTACATTGTACAGTTGTTGTTTTTTTGACTATTTACCAAAAGGCTTTACAAACCGTATTACCCCAATGTTGGTTTTCTATTCCAATTTCCTGCACAAACTAAGTCTTACTTATGTAAGCACTTCAAAATGCAAGAACAAAACAAGAACTGACATAGAACTCCAGAGTTGGGTATATCTCTTCTGAAAAAAACAGTCTGAAAAGAGAATACATTATTGGAGCTGTCAAATTTCATCCAACAAATGCAACTGTCACTTATCTCATTATAGCACTTCCTGTTGTGAGTGTATCTGGTTCAGTCTTCTTTCAAAGATCTATTTTAGAGCTGCTATAGAAGGAACGTTCTTTAAAAAAAAAAAATCTCTTGTAATATTTTTATCAAATGTAACCTTTATTCTCTTAACATATTGCTACAGACTCTGTGGTCATATAGAATACATAAATAAGTCATATTGGTAGTAATTAAAGAAATTACATTAAATACGGCAAGTTCTAGTTTCTCACAACGTGTCAGTGACATAGGCTGTATGCAATAATTTAACAAAGCTGCATTTTAATATAAAGAAAGACTATTAAAGAGACACTATAGTCACCAGAAGCTTATTGTATTTCTTCTGGTGAGTAGAATTGTTCCATCCAGGCTATTTGCAGTAAACACTGTCTTTTCAGAAAATGCAGTGTTTACATTACAGCCTATAGATAACTCCACGGGCCACACCTCAGATGGCTACTAGAGGTGCTTCCTGGGGCAGTGCTGCACACTGTGCAGTACTACCATTCAGTGTCTCAACCCTCTGCATGGAGACACTGAACTCTCCTCTTAGAGATGTATTGATTCAATAGATCTCTATGAGGAGATGCTGGTTGGCTAGGGCTGTGTTTGACTTGTTCTGGCTCTGCCTCTGAGCTGCCTCCTTGACAGATTTAGCTAATCCTATGGGAATTGTGATTTGGGATCAATAATCATTGTGACTGGCTCATAGAATCACTTCTGATGATCTCAGGTATGCAGGCAGGTCAGGGGCAGGGCCAGCATCAGAATGGAATACAAGAAAGATTTTACATTATTTAGGGAGGCCAGGGGAGGAGCGGGGGAGAAGGAAGGGCTAGATGGTGGTTTTAACACTATAGGGTCAGGAATACATGTTTGTGTTTCTGACCATATAGTGTTCCTTTAAAAGTGGGAGGTGAGCTAATTGGGCATAGACTGGGAGGAAACAAAGGGAGTAACCTCAAAAAAAGAACAAAACTAACACAGAAACATATTTGCTCTTACATAGGTAATTATATCCCAGTTGCTTTTGTAGACATTAAGACCAGAAAAAATCAAGTTCTAAAAAAATACCAATCTTGATAAAGGACAGTGATGATTACATTTTACATTGACTAAACCATTATGGTAGGGTACCTCTAATGTGTTTTAATTAAAGCATGAGTGTGTTATTACAGGTCTCCAAGGCAGACTAAGAACTCAGGTACATTGGTCACGGCCCAAGCGACCAATGCATCTAGAGGAAAACATTAAACCAAATAGTATAAAAACATTGAAACATGGTGTCTACTTCAATATACACTGCAGTCACTTCAATCTAAAACCCATTTATGGGTTTAAAATTCAAACAAAACCACCTTAAAATGAACATACACAAACAAAGAAATGCTTGTTTGGCATTTTCTTGCCTCTGGCAAAACAACTAGAACAGTCTTCTCTTATAATACAGATCCTTACTCTACAATCCTTGCGTTGGCAAACTTCATAGACCCCAAGACTCTATCTCTGCGGGTATGTGTTTTCTGATAGCTATATCCTGTGAGTGTCCCTCCAACATGACCTCCACCAGATACATGGTGCTTGGGAGATATGACTGTTTTAGTGGTTTCTGTTGATAAGGTTCTGTAATTAGGCCCATCATAATTGTCAGCATCAGGCCCAATGGGCTCGTAATCTGGCATTACTTTGGTGGTGGGAGGGTTAATAATGAAATGTTAAAAAAACACCTATAGGGATCAATATGACCCCCACATTAGAATAAGGAAGATGTAATACCTCCCTTATGCCCCTCACCATCACTACCTACTACACAGTGAGCAGCCAATGGCTGCTGAATATAATTAAAAAATTAGCAACCATGTGCTGCTATTAAAAATAAAAAAAAAGAGCCAAACTGGAAAAACCCAATTGAAAAAATAAATAAAAAAATAAATGCAAAACAAATCCATCTTCACCCGATGACGATGACTGAGCTTTCAAAGTGGAAAAAGCATCTTTGAAATGTCTGTAGTGCAGGCAAATCATGAGACAGGCGTGGGAATATATCCGCATAAGTTTCATGAGAGATTAATTGCCAGACTGAGTGAACTGATTGGTTGACCTGTGCACCCCCTATTTTTTAATTTTTGGCCATCAGGTGGGGACACGGGGGGATCTGTGCCCTTGGTATTTTACAGGACCCACGCCCTCAGAATTGAGCCTTTATAAAGAAGTTGGTGGTTTTAAATTACAGTGAGCAGCCATTCAAAACCAAATGCATCTTTACCAACAATAGTCTTGCTTCAGCTAGACTGCAACTGTTCTGCTGTGGGTGTTGTATGATAAAGATTGATATACAATCTGAAGCAATATGAAGTGGTATCATGTTTCTGTCCCTTTCACTCAGAGTCCTTCTGTGGCATGCTGGAATACTGCCACTAAGGTATGGCTACACAAAGAATAGTCAGGGTTGCAAAGCCAGCTGCATGACCATGCAAGAAGGGAAGGGGAGAGAGAGCAATACAAAGGAGACTAGGAGAGAGCAGTAGGACTGGAAAAAGCTATACAATGTGGGCTGGTGAGAGGAAGACAGACAAAATGTGGTCATCTATAGTCTGTTAATGCAGGTTTGACTTCAAAGGGCTTATAGCCTAATTCAGCTGGGGGCACAGATTGCTGTAAACATGGCCCTGCAGGTATCTCTAACTAAAATCATAGTCTGCCAACTGTTGCTTCTCCTAGGAACCTGAAACTGGAATTTCAGAATATAACAATATAAAATGCAACAGAGATTTCACATTATTTCCACTTAAGAATGAACATGTGCATTATAATTAATTATTGTGAAAAATAATACACATTTTATTGGTGTTTTTAGATATAAAGAAATATATCATATGGTTAACAGTTTAACAGTGTAATAAAACATGCAAAAAAGGAATACAGATTGATTAATGTGCATAATATCTTGGAATTTCCATGCCAGCTAGTACTAACAATTTATATAATTATGTCATGCTACAGGAATGCGGCATTGAAATTATATATTTCTTTTGGAATTTAAGCTTTTGCAGAGAATTTAAGTTGCTTGATGTTTTAACAATTATTCACAGAGATAATTTAGAGAAGCTACAGATTTAGCTCAATTTCTAATTTAGGCCTCAATTTAATATTGGTTGGTGAGCTTTCCTAATAATTTAATATTTTTGGATAAACGTTTAAAATTAAATTTCTCTAAAATTAGTGAATATTAAATTACCAAACAATATATAAGGTATATTAATATATACAAAATATAAAAAATATTACAAAATTTACATATTTCTAATATCAACTCATTTAAAAGTTTGTTCAAAAATATTAACTCATTTGGAAAGCCTATCCAACAATATTAAATCAAGACCTCACTCACCAGACAAATAGAAAGAAGAATGTTTTAATGGTAGGGAATCTTTTTGATGCATAACAATCTATGTATCTTATGGATGGATAGATTCACAGACAATGATATATGTCTAGCATTCAATGGGCTAGTCATGCTGTTTATCTGTTCTGTGCACATATTGTATTTAATTCATTATAAACTAACCACATAGAGTTTTTACACTTAAAGGGACACTATAGTCACCTGAACAACTTTAACTTAATGAAGCAGTTTTGGTGTATAGAACATGCCTCTGCAGCCTCACTGCTCAATCCTCTGCCATTTAGGAGTTAAATCCCTTTGTTTATGAACCCTAGTCACACCTCTTTGCATGTGACTTGCACAGCCTTCCATACACACTTCCTGTAAAGAGAGCCCTATTTAGGCTTTCTTTATTGCAAGTTCTGTTTAACCCCTTTAGGACACAACTTCTGGAATAAAAGGGAATCATGACGGAATATTTCCATCATGTGTCCTTAAGGGGTTAATTAAGATTTTCTTATCCCCTGCTATGTTAATAGCTTGCTAGACCCTGCAAGAGCCTCCTGTATGTGATTAAAGTATAATTTAGAGATTGAGATACAATTATTTAAGGTAAATTACATCTGTTTGAAAGTGAAACCACCAAAGTGAAAGCCAGGGGAGGTGCGGCTGGGGCTGCATAAACAGAAACAAAGTGATTTAACTCCTAAATGACAGTGAATTGAGCAGTGAAATTGCAGGGGAATGATCTATACACTACACCTGCTTTATTTAGCTAAAGTAATTTAGGTGACTATAGTGTTCCTTTAAAACAACTTTAGCTTAATGAAGCAGGTTGGGTGTATAGATCATGTCCCTGCAGTCTCGCTGCTCAATACTATGTCATTTAGAAGTTAATTCAGTTTGTTTTGCACACTAGTCACACCTCTCTGCATGTGACTTGCACAGCCTTCCTAAACACTTCCTGTAAAGAGTCATCTAATATTTACACTTTCTTTATTGCAAAGTCTGTTTCATTTCTTATCTCCTGCACTGTTAATAGCTTGCTAAACCCTACAGGAGTCTCCTGTATGTAATTAAAGTTCAATTTACAGAGTAGGAGATAAAAAACATAAAGTAAGTTACATCTGATTAAAAATGAAACTTTTTTTATTTTCATGTAGGCTGTGTCAGTCTGCATAAACAGAAACAAAGGTGATTTAACTCCTAAATGGCAGAGAATTCAGCAGTGAGACTTTAGGGGCATGATCTATACACCAAAACTGCTTCAATATGCTAAACCTGTTTTGGTGATTATAGTGTCCATTTAATATCCACAGGCAGTTTTAAATTCCATTCAGAATGTTCTATAACAAGAATTGTGGAACACAACAGATATTAAAAAAAAATTAAAAAAATATAGATAGAGAGATATAAAATATATTTACTGACTGCTATTGGAAACTGATTAGTATGCAAAAACAATTCAATGTATATATGACCTAGATAGCTATAGATAGATAGATAGATAGATAGATAGATAGAAATGTGTGAGCCCTCCTTGTTTATTATTGTTCGTGCAGTACAAATTGAAAGGATAGGTGTGGTTAAAATCACAAATTTATGTTTTGGTCTTTGATAGAGAGAAAAGAGAATTTGTGAATGAAATTTCTTTATTATCCCAGGTTTAATATACGAGTTACAAGACATGTCATTGGCATTCCCACTGTGTCTTTAAGTGTTAGAGGCATGGTGAGAGACTAATGAATTATGCCTGTGACAGGAGTTTATAAACCAATGGGACATTGGAATTATTGATCCAAGCAATAAGTTGCCTTCTGAAGAGAATGTAAGGTGATATCGAACATCATAGTGCCCTCTGGATCTTCTCTATTTCTATAATCTTTCTCAATATGTTGTACGGGGATAAAATAACCTAGAAACAAGTCGTAGGATGTTATTTGGGAACTTCACTATTCTAGGAAAATTGTAATGTATACTAAGCTGACCATTTACAGCGTGGGAGACATATAGCTGCTTTGCCATAGCAGATCAAATACTTACCTTGATAAAATGCATTCCAATAAACCTTATAAATGCAAAGACCTAAAAGAGCAATTTGGTGAGGAAGGCTCAGGAGAGCAACTAATGTCCCTTTAAACAGCTAACAACTGGATGTATGTATACAATTTCAATTCAAAGCTTTTGTAATTTATATGACAATAAACAGGGTGAGTGACTTTTTACATATATGTCCTTGAGGTTCAGAAGGGATAAAATAAAGACAAAGAAATATAACTTATTCTCTTGTCTATGTCAATTGGTTCTTTTAAGATTTAATACTTCTCTAACTCAAAAGCACCAACATAAAGTCAAGTTTCTCAGAGGAAAATCAGCAAGGGATTTGAAGCTATCCTTGTTTTATATTGTATTCAAAGACAAATCTTGCTGATATAAGTGGTATTTAAATAAAATGTTTGCAAACAGAAAAGGACAGAGACATAAAGATGAGACAGATCCATCTTACTTTAAACAGAGATATTTGATTGTGCTAGAATAAAACCAAAAGATGTCTAGAAGGTTAATTCTTTTTGTATTGTTTATGTTGTCAAACTGCTAAATTTTGTTAAAATAAAAAGGTCTGGCAAAATATATTTACTAGTAAAGTAGATGAATATGACAAGACTTTTTACAAGAACACTGAACAAAATTATAAACACAACACTTTTGTTTTTGCCCCAATTTTTCATGAGCTGAACTCAAAGATTTAAGACTTTTTCTATGTACACAAAAGGCCTTTTTCTTTCAAATATTGTTCCCAAATCTGTCTAAATCTGTGTTAGTGGGCACTTCTCCTTTGCCGAGATAATTCATCCACCTCACAGGTGTGGCATATCAAGATGCTGATTAGACAGCATGATTATTGCACAGGCTGGCCACAATAAAAGAAAACTCAAAAATGTGCAGTTTTACTGTTTTGGAGGAATCTGGGGGGTCCGCAAACCAGTCATTATCTGGTGTGAACACCATTTGCCTCATGCAGTGCAACACATCTCCTTCACATAGAGTTGATCATGTTGTTGATTGTGGCCTGTGGAATGTTGGTCCACTCTTCTTCAATGGCTGTGCAAAGTTTCTGAATATTGGCAGGACCTGGAACACACGGTCGTATATGCCGATCCAGAGCATCCCAAACATGCTCAATGGGTGACATGTCCGGTGAGTATGCTGGCCTTGCAAGAACTGGGATGTTTTCAGCTTCCAGGAATTGTGTACAGATCCTTGCAACATGGGGCTGTGCATTATCATGATGCAACATGAAGTGATGGTCGTGGATGAATGACACAACAATGGGACTCAGGATCTCGTCACGGTATTTCTGTACATTCAAAATGTAATCAATGAAATGCACCTGTGTTCATTGTCCATAACATATGCTTGCCCATATCATAACCCCACATCCACCATGGGCCACTCGATTCACAACGTTGACATCAGCAAACCACTCACCCACACAATGCCATACACGCTGTCTGCCATGTACATGAAAACAGTGATTCATCCGTGAAGAGAACACCTTTCCAAAGTGCCAGACGCCATCGAATGTGAGCATTTGCTCACTCAAGTCGGTTACAATGATGAACTGCAGTAAGGTCAAAAGCCACTATGAGGATGACGAGCATGCAGATGAGCTTCCCTGAGATGGTTTCTGACAGTTTGCGCAGAAATTCTTTGGTTATGCAAACCAATTGTTGCAGCAGCTGTCCGGGTGGCTGGTCTCAGACGATCTTAGAGGTGAAGATGCTGGATGTGGAGGTCCTAGGCTGGTGTGGTTACACATGGTCTGCGGTTGTGTACTGACAAATTCTCTGATATGCTAGAGAAATGAACATTCAATTCACGGGCAACAGCTCTGATGGACATTCCTGCAGTCAGCATGCCAATTGCACGCTCCCTCAAAACTTGCAACATTTGTGGCATTGTGCTGTGTAATAAAACTGCACATTTTAGAGTGGCCTTTTATTGTGGCCAGCCTAAGGCACACCTGTGCAATAATCATGCTGTCTAATCAGCATCTTGACATGCCACACCTGTGAGGTGGATTGATTTTCTCGGTAAAGGAGAAGTGCTTACTAACACAGATTTAGACAGATTTGTGAACAATATTTGAGAGAAATAGGTGTACATGGAAAAAGTCTTAGATCTTTGAGTTCAGCTCATGAAAAATTGGGGCAAAAACAAAAGTGTTGCATTTATAATGTTGTTCAGTGTATATTGTAAAAATATATTTATACTGCAATAAAGAACCTGGACTACCGAAATCCAAGGATACAAAAATTGATCTAGATTACTTATCAGATCACAGATGCAGTATTTTCACCTAAAATGGAAATATCTGATTACAAAGAAAACGTGTTTAAGTTTTTTTTTCTTTTTTGCATGTTTAATTTCTAAAAACTATGAGTTTGATCATCCAGTAAAATATGTCATTGTCAATGGAGAGAACATTTTTGCATAAACAGAAAAGGCAAAAATATGCGAAGAAATGCCCATGCCCATGGATATACTTTGAGTACAACTAAAAAAAAGTATATCAAATTAAATATTTTTATTTATTTATACATATTAATACTATAATCAAAAGGAATAAACTCTCATTTTAGAAATATATTTCATGGACCATTTAGCTAAATGATGTAGAAGTCAATAAATAGATTTATCCTTATTACTGTACCACAACAATACTTACAGCTTTAAGGTAAGGTTATTTTAGCTGAAGTAATATCATTTTATATAAGGCACAGAGAACACATCAAAGTTACAGCTGTGGGTTTAGATTCTGCACTTGACAGTAGCAAGTCTTAGAAGCCATGTGACACATTTCTTCCATGCTTTGTTCAGATGTCATATCCTGAATCTTCAGCTTTGAAAACTGACATCCTAGCAACATAAAAATAGGCTATGGATTATTTCTACAAGTATTAAGGGATCAAAGGAGGCAATCAAACCAGAGACTTTGAGAGTGTCCTCAATCAAAAGATTTTGATCACATCCACATTTTATATTAGATTATTACAAGGCTTTTGAAAATGAACAAGGCCACAAACCTATGAATCTAGAATACAGATTTGGTGACATAGATGCTAAATTCATCTTAGTCATTTCATGTAAGTAAAACTGAATAATAAAAAAAATTATATGAATGCAATATGGTGCTTTAAAGGGAGATTGTGCACTGGGCGCACTTTCCTAAAAACCAAACGCTGAAATATGTATTTTTCAAAACTCATCACCACACTAAATTATAAAATAATACAACATGCTGGTTTCTCACAATTTATTTTAGAGATTATGTTTGAGACCATGTTGTTGCAATACCGCTGTGTTAAGACCTATAATATGGTGTCAGATCAACATGCTGGTAATTTGCTCTGTCTGAAGAAAATGCTCTGGATTTAAACATTATCTGCTACCCGTGGTGCAGTTTATAAGGATATGGGGCAGGACTCAAAATTTGAAGTCCTATGCTACTAGGTATGTCTAAAACGTTGATACACAAACAGGTAGAAGGTAAATAGGACGCTAATTTGAAAAAAATATATAAAGTGGTGCAGCTTTTCCCACCTCAGTGTAAAGTCACTTAATACACTGCAAAATAGAAACCACGGACAAAGAAAGGTGATAGCGCACAAACACAGTAATATTTTTCACCTTTTTACATGCAAATGTCTTGGTCCTATTGACAGTTATAACTCTTTAACTGTGGACCCTATATATAAGAATAGAAAACAAAGCATAGTGTATACTGCTTAAACACATATATACTGTAGTAAAGGGAAAAAGGTACACTCACAATTTCCAGAGCCACATAAGTTAGGCTCTGGACTTTAGAAGCATTTCATCCACTTAATGGGATATACTGGATCTTTCCTCCTTGAAGGTCCTCAGATTTTCAGTTTCACAGGAACCCAGAGATCCAACGAATTATTCAAAAGTGGGAATTTTATTTACATAAATATATACAAAAACAAAATAAAATAAAATACAAATCTTCAAATAGCACAACGCGTTTCGACCCAAATTGTGGTCTTCCTCAGGTGCAGCATGTCTTTCCCCTAGGCCAGTACACCTATATATACCCCCTAATAGATATAGGGTTACAGGTGTATTGGCCCAATTAAGGTAATTGTATGCCCAAATATGGTCATAACCGGTCGTACGCCGCCACCACCAAGATGGCGATGCTTCCAGTTTTCGGCATATTACAAATATCCCCATATACAGTTCTTCCGGGTTATAGTTGTTCCTATTGCGTCCTCTCCGGATGACGTCTACTTCCGGTTTTTCGGCGGGGATTGCGTCCTCAATTGATGACGTCCTTCCGCCCTTTCGCTTGTAGGTCGGCCATATTCCTTACTGGAGTGGGAGATTCTTCCCATACTCTAGCGTTATAAGACGAGCAGAAAGTCCCAGGGGGAGTGTCCATTTGTTCCGTACGGAGAGTTCATTCTACATTACACATCTCCGTTTTGGACTAAGGCATTTCTCTCAAAAGTGTGTATAAAAGAAGAAATAAAGTGTATATTATAAAAAATGATAATTTATATTCACAATAAAATAGTAAAATAATCAAATGCAAATTTATATTCCATACAGAAACAACATATACTAGACTTAGTTTCAAGGACAATAACCTTCTTTTAAGGAGGGAACTACTTAAAAGAGATAGAATAAGTAGTAAAACACATAATATTTTCCTAGAAAATTTAGAAAGGTGTATAAAAAATTGTAAAAACTAATTATAAAAATGTATATACATTTTTTACATATAAAAACTAATTATATGAAAGGGTAAAATATAGACTTTTTAAAAACATCTAAGTCATGGGACTTTTAAAAAACATCTAAGTCAAAACATAACTCTAATCCAAATAAAATGGAATTTTGTGCAATCGAAAAAGTTACCATGCATTGGAGAGGGGGGGATTTTAATAAAAAATTAAGCCTACAAGAAACAAAATGGATTTTTGAACTACGCACTTTAACATCAAGAGGGTTGAATATAGATTTCGAGATTAATTCCATTTTATAACTTAGATGTTTTTAAAAAGTCTATATTTTACCCTTTCATATAATTAGTTTTTGTGAAGAATCACCCTCAATTCGTTTGGACTATTTCCCTCCCTGCTGTTGTATTCGTGAGATTTATTACCTGTATTACTGGTGCATTCGTTATTTTCTGTACGTTCAAATCCCTTGTTCGGTAAAATATCTATTTTACCGAACAAGGACCACCCTGGGTAGCAATTAGAACATAGAACCGTGTGTAACAGCAAGTTAATTGAGAGTTCCCGGGTGGCCGCCATTTCGGGAGCCGAACACGTGGCGAAGAACAATGGATGGCGGCCATCTTAAATTCCCGAACGACCAGTCAGCGGGACTTAGGCGTCGACCGCCTGGAACTATTTTCGGCGTAGCCCTCCAGCATGACCCGGTTCCCCATGGAAGTCCCGCCTGGCTTATTTCCACGAACTTGACACGAATGGCGTTCGGGCAATTCAATCTACCAAATGAGGGGAACACTTTCCATGAACTCTCTATTTCTTAACCCTGGTAGTTTTCATGTAAATTGACGCGAACGGAGACCGGCTCCTAGCCCCAATTTCATGGAACTCCAAATCGGATACCAGCATGCAGGGAGCCGGTCAAACTTCCACACGACGCGACGCAAAAACTACTGAATGGATTTTCGTGAAATTTAAGTATGTTGCTTCCCAGACCATCAGGTCTACTACCCAGGGATGTTAAAATTATGTTTGTATGTAATATAAAAAGTACTTTTCTGAAATTGTCAAAAACTGTAATGTTTCTGGCCAGCAGATAATTAAGGTTTGTGTATTGTAGAAACTCAATTATCTAGCCTGGCCCAGAGGAGGAGTTTTGTATTGCAGAAATTGTGAGTTCTGTGTGCCAGTAAATCAGTCTTGTTCCAGCATTAAGCCTTGGCTCATGTGTAGATTATTTGGCGATTACAGCGATGTTCTTCTCGTGGATTATTGGGATTACTCTGCTATTGGGAAAAGGAAAACTAGACAGTGATATTGACTACTACAGTCACAGTTTTTATATGTAAAAAAAAGTTTACATTTTTATAATTAGTTTTTACAATTTTTATACACCTTTCTAAATTGTGTTTTACTACTTATTCTATCTCTTTTAAGTAGTTCCCTCCTTAAAAAAAGGTTATTGTCCTTGACTTTCTGCTCATCCTATAACACTAGAGTATGGGAAGAATCTCCCACTCCAGTAAGGAATATGGCCGACCTACAAGCGAAAGGGCGGAAGGACATCATCAAGTGAGGATGCAATCACCGCCGAAAAACCGGAAGTAGACGTCATCCGGAGAGGACGCAATAGGGACAACTATAACCTGGAAGAACTGTATGTAACGGATCACCTGGCACCCCGACTGGGTACCTCCATTGAAGAATGCTCCTAGTGCTTCCTGAGGACTCCAAACACTGCAGCAGACACCACAACCACCACACCGGAGAAGCATATACCTTCTCTCAAGCATATGAATGCTGTAGACAGTTGAATAGGAACCATACGAATAGGTTTACTCTCCAAGCAGTCAAACTGGAACAGCATACAATGAATCCTTCACCCAATAATGAGACGACACTTCACTTTGAGTATTAAAACAGGAACTCTCTGTACTGTCACATACAGTCTCTTTTATTCCCAATCCACAAACATAGTACAGCCCACAGGGCGTTACAAAACAACCAATCAATCCGTACAATACACCCAGACACTCCCACACAAAATCCTCCCCTCTGCCTGTGATATGATTACTGAACACAATGGGTAATCTCATTATCACCGGCAGAGGAATACAGTTTTTACACAATATTTATAACTTTTAAAATATACATGTCACAAACATAAAACATACATTTTCACAATCAATCCATTCAGGGGAACAACATATTAAAAAATGGCACGAATCAGACCAGGGGTTCAAAAGTTAAGGGAAAGTCCTTTGTGACTAAATGAAGCATGGCTTTCCGGCCCAAACCAGTTTCAGAGTCTTCTATCCTGGAGATAAGTGAGAAGTAATTCAATTATCTCCCAGGACAGACACAAGACTCCATTATGCACATGGTGAGCACAAAGCATTAAAATATTATAAAATACACAAAGTCACATTTTATACATAAAACACAGACATGTCACATATCCCCAGATAGCTGGGATCTGAGCGCACAAAACTACCGAATAGCGCTCAGATCCTATTCACACAGTTCAATTGCCATGGAGCCGAAGTCTTTAACTACACGAATGGGCTCCATGGCATAGCTATCTGGGTTAACACATTCACATAAAGTCTGGTCCATAGTCCAAAGGCAAGAGGCGGGCAAGCAGCCCCCTCCAAGGACACGTGGCGAGGCCGGTTTCGCCACACTGTATATGGAGATATTTGTAATATGCCGAAAACTGGAAGCATCGCCATCTTGGTGGTGGCGGCGTGCTTCCGGTTATGGCCATATTTGGGCATACAATTACCTTAATACACCTGTAACCCTATATCTATTAGGGGGTATATATAAGTGTACTGGCCTAGGGGAAAGACATGCTGCACCTGAGGAAGACCACAATTTGGGTCGAAACGTGTTGTGCCATTTGAAGATTTGTATTTTATTCTATTTTGTTTTTGTATATATTTATGTGAATAAAATTCCCACTTTTGAATAATTCGTTGGATCTCTGGGTTCCTGTGAAACTGAAAATCTGAGGACCTTCAAGGAGGAAAGATCCAGTATATCCCGTTAAGTGGATGAAATGCTTCTAAAGTCCAGAGCCTTACTTATGTGGCTCTGGAAATTGTGAGTGTAACTTTTTCCCTTACTACAGTATATATGTGTTTAAGCAGTATACACTATGCTGTGTTTTCTATTCTTATATATAGGGTCCACAGTTAAAGAGTTATAACTGTCAATAGGACCAAGACAAAAAGGTGAAAAATATTACTGTGTCTGTGCATTATCACCTTTCTTTGTCCGTGATGTCTAAAACGTTACTACATGCCTGGAGGATGCATGGCACCAGGAGTGAATTGCTGTTCGCCAGGCCTAAAATTTCACTTGCCAATGTCTAGTGGGTCAGTGGACATTCTGAACTTTTATCTGTATTACCTCTAGATGGCTCCTCTTAACTCAGTTTCCTAGTGGTGCCTATACGTTAAAACTGGACAGTTCACATGTTATGGGGTTCCTCTGATTACATTGGGTGAGACTTATTATTGTCAGGTAACTGACACTCATTGACACTATCCTTATTGTTTTTCCCCTATTTTTCTGATAATTCTTCATTATCATCCTATCTATGCCATAGCCTTATGCACTGTGATTTGTGAAGTTATTGATTATAGCAAACCCTTCTTTCTATGCCATACAAAGTCTTACTCCCTTCCTAGGATTTCTCAGTCCTAGTTTAGGCTCATATCATTCTACCCATCTTGTAATTAATTAAGCATCCTGCGCCATGACCTCTCTCATTTCTTTTTGTTACCTTCTCACTATGCCTTGGTACACTCCCACTACAAATCCCTTTTCCCTGCACTTGCATAGTATATAGAATTTTCCCATATAACTTGTTGCTCTGTGACATGTTCCTTATAGATATTGACAGATATAGATAAAGACATTAGATTTAGTCTCTTCCCATCTCTCCCAGCGTGGCACTACTGATAAGCCTGGGCTTTCATTTTTTTTTATTTTTAGCTTGTGTGATTTCATCTGTTTCTCTGCTCTTCCTTTTGTGCTTATCTTTTCCCCTTTTTTTCTTTTCTCACTCCCTCTTTTACTTCTCCTCTATTTTCCTGGAGCTGGTCTGGTTGCTTACTTTGGTAGTTTACTCATATCATGCAAAATTAGAGTAAAACTGCTTTAGAAACAGTCTATAGTAACACATCTAGCGTAGCTTTCCTTCATAAGAAGTCTCAACATCTCTGTGGGTTACAATATCCTTATTTCACACTCAGAACGCTCCCTTTCCATCTGGAGTGCCTTATCTTATTATGGGTTGGATTTATGGTAATGTCGATTAATCAAGACAGTATATAGGGCACCATCATTGTGTCACTATACATGAACTCTTATATGTACTTGCACTAATTTTATCACAGACACGGAGGCTCATATTGCATATCCCTTTCTTTACTGTCCAGAATGAAAAAACAATAAACATACAGTAGCATAGGCCCCTCCCTGCACAGGTCCCAGTATAATAGGCAGCACCTCCCTTCCATTTCCCTCTTTCTTTGCTGCTCCAAAGATAAGTAACAGCTCACATTTTTTCTCTCACATATTACTTATTATCCTGTGATCTATTGTCTTGATTTTTACTATTTATTTTCATTTATTACTCCATTGTTTATTCTCTGTTGATATATTCAGTATTATTCAGTTTTTTGTTTAAGGAATCTTTTTTTCTGTTTATTATTTATGTTTGCTCATTACTATGTATGTATATTTATTGCCTCCCAGGGTTCCAGATAACAGGGTTATCTCTGTGAGATAGTTGATTTTCTCTGGTTGCTCTTATCTCCTTTCAGTCTCTTATACCCTTCTCTGTCTCTCCCTGTACTTTGACGCCATTTGCACCTCGTTTTTCTCCGTTCTGTTAGGCTGTTTTGGTGCATGAATTTCGCCGTTCGGCTAAATTCATCACGAACACGTCATTCGTTAGTTTTACCGGCATATAGCATAATTCGCCTATCTGCCGCGTTCGACTAATTTGGTTTGTGCGTTTTGCTCATTCGTATGTTTCTCCATTCACTTGTTCTATTCACACTAATTCGTCTATTTTACCGAACATTCGGCTATTTCTTGACGAATTCTCAGGTTTTTGCCGCGAATCTCGCAAGATTCTCGGCAGCCATTTTCTGACTTCCAGTCTCTCTTCCTACCTTGTTGTGTGTGTCACTGGTCTGGGCCCTGGTGAGATCTCTTTTGTTCATTGCTCTTATAGTTTGGGTGACTAACCCTTACTACTCTATAGTCTTAGGTAATAGGGATATTATGCATCTTTCATTATGCCCAAACCCAGGATGCCTTCCAGCTCCCCACCCTCTCGGGAGATAGATACTCCATTATGCATGGGAGAGGCCCCTGTCACCCCAGACATACCACCCACTCTGACAGACAGGCCAATCCACCCTGCAGGGGAACAATTCTTGGCGCTCCAGCACTCTGTGACAGATGCCATTATGGCAGCCATGGGGTCCATGTCCTCTACCCTCTCCCATACTATCTCCCAGGCTCTTCTGCCACGTCCTTTGGTCGCGCAAATGTCTTGTTCCACAACGCCTATCTCGCGTCCTGGTGTGGACCCGCCTGGGGACGCACCCAAGAAGGCGACACATAAAACCAAACATCCCTCTGCCTCCAGAACTACTAAGACTGGCGTACCTTCGGTCACCCCAGAAAGCGTGCTCCACACACGCAAAAGAGCCTTTCCGCACCAGGCAGAACGGGCGCATCTATGGAAATGTGCCAGAGCACAACCCGAGAGTGACTCCGACTCAGAAATAGGGTCTGGTGAGGAGGCTATGATTGAGTCGGATGACGACTCCGATGTTGATTCCGCTGAGCTGGGCCTTGACCTCCTTCCCTCTGCTCAGGCAGAGATGTCCGGAAGTGACACGGAGACGTCTCACCCCGCAACCGCGGGGTCCACCACTTGGAATCCGTTGGGCAAACCTCTCTTCGACCCAGATAAGCTACACCATCCGAGGTCGGCGGAGTGGCTCCCGGCGGACCATATATCCAAGTACCTCGAAAATTGGCTATGACGCCTGCTCACTAAAGCAGCACATAATAAATTGAGGGCTGACTGCCCAAGGCCTATGGTGCCAAATAAGGTCTGCGATACCCCTGAGGTTGACCCAAAAATGACCCAGTTCCTGGAAAAATTGGGCTGGAACCCACGTAAAGATCTAGACTCTGCCCTAAAAGCATGTCAGGATAAGCACCTAGACATATTTGGCCCACTGGCAAAACTTTTTGAACTGGTGGAGGATGCCAGAGTTGGAAATCGCATGGTTGACCCCGAAGACCTCCGTGGTTGGGTCCAAAGGGCTATTTGTATTGCCGGGAGTGTCAATACCTCCCTCTCTATTGAACGGAGTAAAGCCATTTTATTCAAAATAGAGCCTAAATTGGCCAACTTTGCCCTCACAGAGGCTGGGAAGGACGCCCAAGGTTTACTTTTTGGCGACTCCTTCATTAAAGACCTGGGACGCTTTGTGGGAGCGTTTACAGCTCCAGTTTATCGTCTCTCTGGGGCTTCCCTGCTCAACACCCAACTCCCACGCTTCTTCAGCTGGCGGCAGGACCCGGCAGTGGAGACAGTGGACGCCTTCCTGCAGGACTAAAGCGGAGGCCTCCTAAACGCCTTCCATGATCCCTGGCACCCTTGTTCACTCCTACAGACACCTAGCCGAGCTGGTCCTAGTGACCCCATTCTGGGAAACACAATCGTGCTTCCCCCAGCTTCTCGGGATGACAGTAGATTATCCCTGGCTGCTGCCATACTTCCAGGAACTTCTACTGGACCCGTTGGGGTGTTGCCACCCCCTCCTGTTGGAGGGTTCCCTTCCACTCCTGGCGTGGCGTATTTCAAGGGACCCTGGGAGGTCCAGGAAGTTCTCACCTATCTCGACCGCCCAGGCCATGCTACACCGTGACCTGGGATGTATCGGTGGTATTATCCTTCCTCACTTCTTGACCCACTAATTCCCCGCTCTCCCTACGACAGCTATCAGCCAAGTTGGTCTGTTTGTTTTGTATCATCTCCTGCAAAAGGGTCTCGGATGTCTGTGCACTGGACTTTGATGCCAGATCTTATACCCCTGATGGTGTCACATTTAATATCAGCAGACGCACCAAAACGTCTATTAGGTCAATATCTTATCCGAGTTTCCCCTCTACACCGGCGCTGTGTCCGGTGGCCTGCCTACGCGAATATGAGGATCGCACCAAAATACACCATTCCGCATCCTCTCCCCATCTATTTTTATCTATCCGTCCTCCATTTAACCCCGTCACTAGCACCACCTTGTCTCGCTGGGTTAAATGGCTACTCTCTCAAGCCGGTATTGATACTGCGGTTTTTGGCGCCCACTTGATCAGGGGAGCCTCGGCAGCTTCAATGATGGCTTCAGGTGCACGCCTGGAAGATCTCATGGAGATGGCTGACTGGTCAAGGGAATCGGTTTTCCGTGAATTTTACTTTAGACCGGTTCTTCATACGTTTGAGGCAGTGGACGATAGGCTTTAAACTTGTAATATGAGCCTCCGTGTCTTGTGATAAAATTGCATGATTTTGCTATTACATGACGAAAAGTCATGATTTTATTAAAGACACAGAGGCGAGTATTGTCCCACCCATTTCTACTACCCATGTTAAACATAGAAACATAGAAACATAGAATGTGACGGCAGATAAGAACCATTCGGCCCATCTAGTCTGCCCAATTTTCTAAAAACTCATTAGTCCCTAGCCTTATCTTATAGTTAGGATAGCCTTATGCCTATCCCATGCATGCTTAAACTCCTTTACTGTGTTAACCTCTACCACTTCAGCTGGAAGGCTATTCCATGCATCCACTACCCTCTCAGTAAAGTAATACTTCCTGATATTATTTTTAAACCTTTGTCCCTCTAATTTAAGACTATGTCCTCTTGTTGTGGTAGTTTTTCTTCTTTTAAATATAGTCTCCTCCTTTACTGTGTTGATTCCCTTTATATATTTAAATGTTTCTATCATATCCCCCCTGTCTCGTCTTTCCTCCAAGCTATACATGTTAAGATCCTTTAACCTTTCCTGGTAAGTTTTATCCCGCAATCCATGAACCAGTTTAGTAGCCCTTCTCTGAACCCTCTCTAAGGTATCAATATCCTTCTGAAGATACGGTCTCCAGTACTGTGTACAATACTCCAAGTGAGGTCTCACCAGTGTTCTGTACAATGGCATGAGCACTTCCCTCTTTCTACTGCTAATACCTCTCCCTATACAACCAAGCATTCTGCTAGCATTTCCTGCTGCTCTATTACATTGTCTGCCTACCTTTAAGTCATCAGAAATAATCACCCCTAAATCCCTTTCCTCATATGTTGAGGTTAGGACTCTATCAAATATTCTGTACTCTGCCCTTGGGTTTTTACGTCCAAGATGCATTATCTTGCACTTATGTTATGTTTAGCTTGTCCCCCCCCAGTTTATTTCACTGTATAGGTGACATGTATTGTCTTGCTTGGTACGGTAAGTGGGGCCTGTGTTGGATGGGATTTGACTATGTAACTATGTCAGTTTGGGTCTATCTGGTTCTTTCACTGCAGATATTGGTGGGGCCTTGCACTGTCTGGCCTTGATGTTAGTCTCAAGTACTGGTTTAACCCCTGGGCTCCTGTTCTTTATGTTTTCACAGCCTAAACCGATCCTGCGGAGTATCTGGCTTCAACATGTATGGACCTTTCCCTGCGAATTAAGTTTGGTTGGAAGTTATCCAGTTATACTTCCCTGTTTATTGACGTGATGATCCTCCTCTTGGCTTGCAGTTTATACGTCTTTTGGCTTCTCTCTGGACTATATTGCTGTATAGTGTCGCAACTTCAAAAAGAGGGAAATGGAAGGGAGGTGCTGCCTATTATACTGGGACCTGTGCAGGGAGGGGCCTATTCTACTGTATGTTCATTGTTTTTTCATTCTGTTTGTATCCTTTGCTGCTATTGGTGGCCAGTAAAGAAAGCGATATGCCTCGCCTCCATGTCTTTAATAAAATCATGACTTTTCGTCATGTAATAGCAAAATCATGCAATTTTAATGTATAACAGGTAAAGCAAAAATGTTGCAATGTGGACGATAACTACACAGTGCTTTGCTCAGCTGTACAATGTTTGCCATGCTAATTGACTGCAATTAATTTAACATCCACTTCCCAATGGTCATATCCTTAGAGATGTCCAACCTTGATTTTTCCTTTATATAAACAAAAGAATAAAGACATTGCGTCACATTATCAAAAAGATACTGTTGCCAATCTATTAAAAATACATTTCCTTTGTTCCAAATGGATTAAAAGCATTACATAGAGGAAACAGTAATCGCTTAAAGACTCACATAGATGCTTTTCGTAAAGAAGGTACCGTGCACTCTATGTGGGGCTTTGTGTGATAAATTGTTCTTACACTACTTTTGGCATGATCCGTGTTACTACCTCTCATATTCCATAAAATGTGTTCTTTGAACAAGGTGTTATTAAACGTTAACTGCTCAATCTCTGAACAACGCAAAATAATTTTGCCAGAAAAAAAGCCCCATTCTCTTTCTATTTTAGGCACTGCTCTTTTATTTTAAGCCTACAAACTTGGTTTTTATTTGATCTACCTCTTCCTGCATTCCAGAAAGTAGAGTATACAAAGGCAACTGGCCCATCAATGTTCCCAGTTATGCAAATCAGAATTCTCCAAAATGGACTTCGGAATGATCAATGTATTTGATGTGAATGTGCAGATTAAAATAAACTTCAGGACTGATTCACAACTCAAATTTTTCCTGTTCATTTGCTCACATCAGGTTGCTATATAAAACAGGAACATCCTTAATTTATTCATACAGGATTAGAAGTATTAGAATCATAAATCAAGACAATGCTGCTGGATATGGCAACAGATAATCCTGGCTAGATTCTGGAGCCATTATATTAATTTGTAATATGTTATTTATACTGGATATTAGCTTTTAGTATGATGTCAAGCTTTCCTTTTCCAAAAAAAAAAAAAAAATGCATAACTGTATGTATCCTGTACTCGTGATATTTGATAATTTTATCACAGATAATCAGAATCAAAGTTAGGAGGAGATAAGAGGAGATAAGACCATTAAAGTCAACAAGGCCACTATGTTTAATTAAGTGGTCTACGTGCAGTTGTCCTTTCCTTTTAAACATTGCTGGGTTAAAAGTCAACCTCTTGAGGCTGCTCGTCAAATCTCAAATGCTCCTCTTTGAATAATGTCCTCTATCTAAGACGGGAGGCGGAGAGGTAAGCAGCGATAAATGAGTCTCGGTGCTAGAAAAAGATAAGTAACAATTTAATTTAGAAAAGTATGTTGCTATGCAATTTATGCACTGCAAGTTCCCACAGTGGGAGTCTTGTCAACCCCTACAGTATGGGACTTGTGTATACACAATCCCAAAGATATACACCCATATCCTGGAATCATGCAGACATGCATAGGCGTGCGCACAGGGTGTGCCGGGTGTGCCTGGGCACACGCTAATCCCCGCGGCACACCTATGGATTGAGACCGGCAGGGGAGATCTCAGGATCTCCCCTGTCGGCTCATGCAGAGCCGGCACTATCCGAGCGCCAGCTCTACTCTAAGCCTCCATGGGCCGGTGGACCCACAGCAGCATGGAGGGAGGCAGGAGAGGACCTAGGGAAGTCTTGCCAGCAGCTCCGCTGGTTTCCTCTTGCGAGGTCGGAGCATTGCCGCGGCAACGCTCAGATCTCGCAAGAGTGAACTCTAGCCCTGCAGGCTGTGGGGCTAATGTTCACTCACCACTGGACCACCACAGATGGCAGCAGCATGGTCCCCCCTCCCTAGAAAAGGTAAGAAGGGAGGGGGGATATTAACTAAACGGCCCCCTCACCCCACACAATACACACAAACAGCACACACACACATACATCACCCTTACACACACAGCACCCACACACACTGCACCCCTACACATACACACACAGAGCACACACTAACAGCACCCTTACACATACACACACACAGCACACACTAACAGCACCCTTACACACACAGCACACTCACACACACACACACACACACACTAACAGCACCCTTACACACACAGCACCCTTACATAGACACACACACACACACTAACATCACCCTTACACACACATACAGCACCCTTACACACACAGTGCCCTCACACACACAGCGCCCTCACACACACACAGTGCCTGCACACACAAACAGCGCCCTTACACACACACACACAGCACCCTTACACACACAGCGCCCTTACACACACACAGTGCCTGCACACACACACACACAGTGCCTACACACACACACAGCACCTTCACACACACAGCACCTACACACACACACACACACATCACCTACACACATCACACACACACACACACACAGTAGTATATGTGTGTGTGTTTGTGTATATATATATATATATACACACGGCATGTGTGTTTGTGCTTTAGGGTGCACACCCTTATACAATAAGCTGTGTATGCCTATGCAGACATGATTTTAAATACTGCAAGCAAAATATGTTTTATACAAACAAATTTAATGTGTCCCTTTTGGGATGCCTTACCATTATAGCGACAGCTTTGCTGTGACACCATGTGGCTGCACAGGCAGAGACTGAAAAAGAACAGGGGTCTGCACCAAGCTGGAAGTGCAGACCTGTAATGACAGCCTACTGAAGTGGGGAGACCACAAGAAAATGGATTACTGCCATCCTCTCTGCTGAGGAGGTAAGCAATCAACATAAAATATTTGAAAGGCATACATAGACATATATACATAGACATGCAAATTTTTACAGACATGCATTCACAAACGAGGATACTAACGGCCATGAACACATTCTCAGGCACATACACTGGTGCACAGTGCAATACTATGTGCCCCCCCCCCAAAAAAAAAAAACAACAACTTTGTGTGTCTCTTTCTTCTCCCTGTCCCTTTGTGTGTCTCAATCTCCTCCAACTCCTTGTGTCTCTTTTTCCGCTACCTCAACCCCTCTGTGTGTCTCTTTGTCCCCACAGCCCCTCTGTGGGCCTCTTCCCCCCCTACACCTCTGTGTATCTCTTTGTCCCCCAACCCCTTTGTGTGTCTCTTTTTCCCCTTCCCCAGCCCCTCTGTGTGTGTATGTGTGTGCGTGTATAATAAATGAAGATGCAGGATAGATAGATAGATAGATAGATAGATGCATACATAGATGCAAAGATAGATAGATAGATAGATAGATAGATCAATGCATAGATAGATAGATAGATAGATAGATAGAAATGTGTGAGCCCTCCTTGTTTATTATTGTTCGTGTAGTACAAATTGAAAGGATAGGTGTGGTTAAAATCACAAATTTTTGTTTTGGTCTTTGATAGAAAGAAAAGAGAATTTGTGAATGAAATTTCTTTATTATCCCAGGTTTAATATACGAGTTACAAGACATGTCATTGGCATTCCCACTGTGTCTCTAAGTGTTAGAGGCATGGTGAGAGACTAATGAATTATGCCTGTGACAGGAGTTTATAAACCAATGGGACATTGGAATTTTTGATCCAAGCAATAAGTTGCCTTCTGAAGAGAATGCAAGGTGATATCGAACATCATAGTGCCCTCTGGATCTTCTCTATTTCTATAATCTTTCTCAATATGTTGTACGGGGATAAAATAACCTAGAAACAAGCCATAGGCTGTTATTTGGGAACTTCACTATTCTATGAAAATTGTAATGTATACTAAGCTGACCATTTACAGCGTGGGAGACATATAGCTGCTTTGCCATAGCAGATCAAATACTTACCTTGATAAAATGCATTCCAATAAACCTTATAAATGCAAAGACCTAATAGAGCAATTTGTGTCTCTTTATCCCCTTAGCACCTCTGTGTCTGTCTTTGTCCCCCAACCCCTTTGTGTGTCTCTTTTTCCCATTCCCCAGCCCCTCTGTGTGTGTATGAGTGTGCGTGTATACTGTTAACAGATAGATAGATAGATAGATAGATAGATAAACATATAAGAAAATATTGAGGCATATAGAATAGGTTTTCTATCCAACCAAAATGTAAATCTTTGTTTTCACTGTAATAACAATGATGGACTATCTATACCTATTGAAATGTAAAATACACTTAATAAACATTACTTTCCAGGACACCCAAAATATGTATTCTTGTGGTATTTTCTAAGTCGCTTAGTAGTGCAGGAGTTAAGATACACATAGTGCGTTTATCTGTTATGCCAGTGTTTTCGAAAATGTAAATTAATTCATAAATACAGCTCATGCTCATGGGATTCCATGAGCAGAATGGATTAGTAGGATAAAAGAAAAATTATAAATGATAAACAGAAACAACAGAACAAGAGAGGAGGAAAAGAGAGGGAGATTTGTTCTTATCCATTTCATCTCTATCACCAAGGGCAAGATTAAGCTTGTCTAAATAGGATAGCTCATTCATGGAAAGATATGAATGAAGTCACTGTTCAAGTTAACAGAAGCTGCATAGCAATCCTGCATTCATTAGTCAACACTTCTATACTTATACACATACCTATAGATTATTTTGAATTATTAAGGCAGGGTGGGCTCAAAGTTTCATGGAGTTGTTGACTATATTGGAAATTCAAAAATAATTTCTTGTCCAAAATAGCTTAAAGGACCACTATAGGCACCCAGACCACTTCAGCTTAATGAAGTGGTCTGGGTGCCAGGTCCATCGAGGATTAACTCTGCCTGCTGTAAACATAGCAGTTTCAGAGAAACTGCTATGTTTACAAATGGGTTAATCCAGCCTCTAGTGGCTGTCTCATTGACAGCCGCTAGAGGCGCTTCTGTGCTTCTCACTGTGATTTTCATAGTGAGAAGACGCCAGCGTCCATAGGAAAGCATTGAGAATAGGAAAGCTCTTGCCGCGCATGCGCATTCAGCCGATGACGCAGGAGAGGGAGGAGAGTCCCCAGCGCCGGAAAAAGGTAGGAATTTAACCCCTTCCTCCCCCTAGAGCCCGGTGGGAGGGGGGCCAAGAGGGTGAGGGGGACCCAAGGACCCTATAGAGCCAGGAAAACGAATATGTTTTCCTGGCACTATAGTGGTCCTTTAAATGAAAATATAGCTGACTTGGAGAATGTTTCCGATTTGGTTATTTTGGTCTGATGTTTAACATTTTGGTTGAAATTCCATGCGTTCTTACTTAAGTGAATAACCCTGGCTGTGATTTTTGCAAACTGTTCTAGTTGTAAGAAACGGAATCATACGAAACAGACAGAGAAACATTTGCACTATAACCCGTGCAAGGAATCCAGGTTGCTATAGAGTTTATTTTTATCTATGTAATCTCCAAGTTTTATTAGGTTCATGTTTCATCATTCATTTTGTATGAATGGAATTATATCATGTGGTTATATCAGAGGCGCAGACTTTTCTTTAATATTCTGAACACTAATTGAATTAAGTATAAAAAAGAAATTCTGCGTTAAAGTTCTGAAATTTGACTATCCGCAGGAACATTCCTAGAATTTCTATAGTGACTACTAACCATTTGGAATTATCCCGTAGTTTTGCCCTCCATATATGAAACCTTGAAAGTGGAAAAGATATTCAAATGGTAATTATGCTTTTACAAGCAATAAATGAATTAAAAATATTTTGCCAGCAATATGCACATTGATATACATCTCACGATTAGCCATGCTTGGTATTCATTACATTGTATACATCATATTAACATTTTTGGCATATAGCTTAATAATAATTTATGCTGGTTTTCAGTGGAAATGTTTTTGGACAAGAGATTTATTACTAGTTACATAGTGTCTATAAGGCAAACAGAAGGACATTGAAGAAACTAGAATGTTCTGCCTTCCTGCCAACCTGCAATAAGGACATGCTAGCTAGTAGTATTCCAAATTTATGCACAACAAATAAATAATTAGGATGTACAATTATACTCCAAACACAGATAATGCATGCTTATAGATTAATGTTTAAACACCTTAGTGAATTGAAAACTGAATTACACTCTTCGGGCAAACATGTCTGATCTGTAAAAAAAAAACTACACTATTCAGTTATAGTTACAACTTAAATTTTAATATTTGGTTTTCAATTCACCGCAGTTCACTGTTTAGCGAATATGCCCCATTACTTTTCTACATGATTTGATTGTCAGTCATAATTAGCTAAAATAGCTAATGTTATTTTACGAATCCCTAATGATACGATTGCTCTTAGTACTTCATAAAACATGTTTTTAATCAACCCAATCATCTAACAACGGTATTTAATTATGCAGATCATTTCTAAATAATTACTGAAATTTGAACATTCTCTCTTCGAACTTATTTTGATATCCTTGTATTGCCTCCAATAAAATGGCTCCGGGATATATAGCCTGGTTGTTTTAATGCAAAACTTGGTCATGTCTCCCACTAGCATGTTGATGTGAATGAACAAGGGGCTTAGCTAAACATTTTGCCATTTGAGAATATCAGATTCTAGCTACACCTCATCATCTGTTACTTGTGAAAATCAAATGCTACATTCTAAACCATGCAAACCAAGCACAAGGATCGACTTATTTAAGCATAAATGTACAGCTTGTGAACACTTCCCAATTTATAGATCATGAACAAAGCTAATTTGTTTCTAAAGATTCAGCATGTCAAACTAAATTTCTTTATTAATAATATAAATAATAAATCACTCATACTGTTTATATATATATGTCCTTTACCTCTGTTCCATTGCTCAGTTTACCCATGATTAATGTAATAGTAATATTTATTACGAAACACATCACATCTCACTAGTGGGAGTACTTCAATGCTCTGTTTTTTTGTTATGCGTGTTTAATTTTCTTGCTTTTATACAAGTTTTTTAAACAAGCGTATTTATATATTTGTCACAATTCCAGTTTTATTATTTTAGCAAGTGGAATCCCTTTCTCTTATGTTTTGTATATTTTATTGTTTTAAATATATATTTTGTTTTATTTAGAGGACAGCTGTGGCACTCTTTGACTATCCAAGCCTTTTAGGTCTCCATTGTACTTGTACTTTATTTACCTTATTCAATCACTATTCTAACCGTGAGCAATATGAGTATGCATTTTGTCTATTGCATTTTTATTTTTCCTCTATGCTGGTGTATGCCTTAAACATATTATCTAAAACAGATATAGACCTATGTAGACAGCAAATAGAATTGTCATTCATCTGAAATAATAAGAATCTGTTAATAGCTTTGAAAGTTATTTTCAGGCAGTGATACACAATATTATAATGTGTAATATAAACACATACATGTTCCTATTTACTAGCACAATTATTTTGGTATATAACAACTAAATTGGATAAATAACAGCAACACTACGACATTTTTCAAACCTGGATATTTTAGTTTAATTAAGTGAATAATTCCCATAATCTTTATAGAACCAACATGATAGACTATTGAACAAATGCAATTGTAGAAATTAAAATGAATTCAAATTTTGGGTATTATGTATGTGTTCTATTTTATAATGACGTTTTTATTATTCCTTAAGGAAAAAAATCTCTAATTAGGCAGAGACATGTCATATACGCTTGCTATTTAGATGTCAAATCCTTCGCAAAATGTTAGTTCATTTGACAATATTTAAAGAAGAGCGCTTTAAAAATCTTGAAAAAGAAAATTAATATTTCTGGATTTATTTAGCAGCATCAATTAGAATTAAGGAGCTTCAGTCTGCATCATCCAAATACTTTTCACTAGATTTACTGCACTTTGGATTGGTGCAAGGATGTAATATTTTTAGGTCAAGTTTTATAAAGCCTTAAAAATAAGGGTATACACAAAGACACAATATTACTTTACAATATTTGTACCACATACGCACACACAATCAAAATGATTCTGACCAGGATAAGATTTCAAGTCTTGTCTAGGTTTGGCAATCATATGTTCCCTTTAGCCCCAGCTAAAGAGAATGTGATTGTGTAATTCTAGACGTTTTTTACAAGCCACTGTGTAGCGTTGTTATTTGATTATGTTGTGTTCATTCCACAGAATACCTCTTACCAAGCGGCAGCGCTAGATCCTACCCCCAAAATTTACACCATGCTCACTTAACACCATCCACTCAACCTCTGAACCAGCAAGATATCGTGCCCTGCTATACATCATAAATCTATACAGACGCATATTTGAGCAACAACAACCATTTTATAGTGGTCCAACTCTACTTGTGAATGACGTTACCCAATAACAACAGTTTAAGATAGAACAATAGGCAGGCCTGATTTTTAGAGCATCCGTGCAAAGCCTATAGAGAATATGTCATTGTAAGTTGCATTTTCAGTTATTTGGGGAAACCACTTGAAGCATTTGTTGTGTTGAGCTATTTTAATTGCTTTTGTTTGATTTGTTCATTGCAAACAGCTGAAAGTCTGTAAATTTTTAAATAAACCTGCTTGTCAATTGGGGTTAAATATTTTTGATCACAACTGTATATAGTATGTTGTATAAAACTAATACCAGCAAAGCAGAGACATACACTGATCAGTACCAACATTAAAACCACTGACAGGTGAAGTGAATAACATTGATTACATTGTTACCCTGGCACCTGTCAATTAGTGGAATATATTAGGCAGCAAGTGAATAGTCAGTTTTTTAATTTCACATGTTGGAAGCAGGAAAAATGGCTAAACAAAAAGATCTGAGTGACTTTGACAAGGGCCAAATAGTAATGTCTAGATGACTTGGTCAGAGCATCTCTAAAACAACACATCGTCTGGGGTGTTCAAAGCATGCAGTGGTTAATAACTACCAAAAGTGGTTGAAAGGACAACTGGTGAACAAGTGTTAGTCCATCTGGTCCGATCACAAAGGAGCGCAGTTATAGATCAAATTGCTGAAAAACTTAATGCTGGCCATGATAGAAAGGTGTCGGAACAAGCTGCAGACCAGTCAGGGTGCCCATGATGACCTTTGTCCACTGCTGAAAGCTCCTGCAATTGGGATCGTCGGAACCGAACCATGGAGCAATGGAAGAAGGTTGCATGGTCTGATGAATTATATTTTCTTTTAGATCAGGTGGATGGCCGGTGAGTGTGTTTCATTTATCTGTGGAAGAGATGGCAGCAGGATGCACTATGGAAGATAGCTGACGGTAGAGAAAGTATTATGCTCTGGGCAATGTTCTGCTGGGAAACCTTGGGTCCTGGCATTCATGTGGATGTTACTTTGACATGCACCACCTATCTAGAGATTGTTTCAGACCATGCACACCCTTTCATTGCAATGTTGTTGCATGATGGCATTGGTCTCTTTTAGCAGGATAATGTACAATGCCACATGGCAAAAATTGTTCTGGAATGGTTGAAGATCATGACAAAGAGTTTAAGGTTTTGTCTTGGCCTTTAAATTTCCAAGATCTCAATCTGATTGGAATGTGCTGGAACAACAGATCTGATCCATGGAGGCCCCACCTTGCAACTTTCAGGACTCTAAGGATCTGCCTCTAATGTATTGATGTCAGATACCACAGGACACCTTCAAAGGTCTTGTGGAGTCCATGCCTTAACACATCATGTTTTGGCAGCCAAGGGGTGCCTACATGATATTAGGCAGGTGGTTTTAATGCTGTGTCTGATCAGTGTATTTTCCAAAAAATGACAGTTAAAAATGTTTTTTTTTTTTATAAATTAATAAAACTGAAAAATATTAACAATATAGAATTTTAGGGATGTATCAAACTCCTATTTAGTTTAATACACTCTTTAGTAGTGTAAGTTAAAATGGAAATATGATTGTACTAAATGTCACTGGTAGGTTTTTGTGTAGAGAAACAAGACAATCACACAACTTAGCATTTTATCTTAAGAGCACGGCATACAAATGAATGTAAACCAAATATCAATGTTAGGATTTTGCCAACCATTCATTATTTGGATTTACATGAAGATGAAATATAAGTACACACAAAAATCAGTTCTATATGATTATGTTTATTTTGATGAATGCATTTTTAAATATAATTATAGTAACACATTTATTTTAGCAGACAAACCATATATATATAAATGCGGGTAATCAATCTTATGTCCCTCATTATGTAAAATTCTCTGTAAGACATTATATAAGTCATTAAAGAAAAGCAAGTCAATAATTGACTCTTTTTCTTAAATTGTAGTATATGTAGGACTTGTGCATGGATCATGTGACAATGACAAATGTATTGCTGTAAACACTGTTTTTTTTCTACATTAGCTATACAGCAAGCATAGCTGAGCTGTTGGTGCTTAGTAGATGACAGTTTACCTGGCCCACAAGCTACTATTATTTATTTCTGACATTTATAAAGCACCAACATATTCCTAGCACCATAACCACTACAATTGGATGTAGTGGTTATGGTACATAGACTGCCCCTTTAGCGTGTGAATGCGGGCGAGTTTTTGTTAAAAATTTCACTGTGATGTCTGTGTGTTTTATATGAGAAAGGATACTTTACAGTATTTGTGTTGCAAACGTAATATTTTTCCTCTCTTGAAGTGGTCTCGGCATTCCCGTTCCTCTCTTTCACTCTCTATATTCTTCCATCTACTTTCTATCTCAGCCCTGCTATGCATCTAATCTCTCCCCACCCCTTGTGAGGTATAAGCAGAAAGAGAGTAACCTAGTTCCAACAGATTATTACATACTACGCAGCTACTAGAGAACCAGGGTCCATCCAAGGATGAAAGTACATGGCTGGATTTTCAGGCTTGAGTTAGACGTTTGAAAAGCTATAAGATTTCCTCACTATATGATGATTTATTTTTATATCCTGAAATTTTTAGCTTTACCGACAGTCATAATAATTATATAACAATTTAAAATCCTATAATAACTAATATAAAATATATGATATAAAACAGGAGGACCATTTATATACTAAATGTGATTTAGATCACAATTATTTCATGTTTAATGATGTACACTAGAATCACACAACAGTTTTCAAAGCAGTCACAATTCCCATTTCACAGGCCACTTTACTTCTATTGAAGTTGAACACAGAAGTCAGAGCATGTCATTGACCTAAAACTGGGCTATGTACAAAGCTCTAAAGACACTCTAAAACCACTTTATCTTAGTGAAGTGGTTTTCCATAGATGTTGTTCTTATTTTCTGTCGATGTATAACATTGCTTTTTTGAGAAGTTTAAATTTTGTCTAAGCAATGCCTCCGGTGATTGCCAGACTGACAACCAGTAGAAGTAATTGCTCCTTAATACCTTAGAATTTTAAAAGCATTTATGTCTAGCATCATCACACATAGCATGATGATGCCAAAAACACTAAATATTTATCATAGAGAAGCACTAGATTCAGTTCTATTCAATGGCAAACATCAGATTGGCAGAACTTGGCTATTGTCACCTGTGGCGGAACAGGCCTCGCCACGTGTTCTTGGAGAGGGCTGCTTGCCCGCCTCCTACCTTCTGACTATGGCCCTGGGATATATGGCATTTGAAAACACTATTGGTGCCCTGTGACAAAACTGGAGATTGTGCACAAATAACACTATTGTCCATATGTTTTATGATTCCCTTCATTTGTTGCACTGTTCCCCATGTATTTCATCTGTTGGTTTGGCTGGATAGACTACAAGACAAATTGTGGAGTTACTGGGTGGCCACCATTTCATGTATCAGAGGCACATGGTGAGAACAATGGATGAAGCACATGGTGAGAACAATGGATGGCGGCCATTTTAACTCACAGACACTGTTTTGACTTTTCTACATGGTGCCATCTCGCCGGTATTTGGTGCACAAAGACATCGTTCAGTAATTTTAAACTACAGAACAGGGGACACATTTAACAGTAATTATTTTTCATATAGCCTGTATATGTTCTGCGGAATCTGCATTAAACCGTATCTCCCAAACTACTGAACGGATCTGGGTGAATTTTGGATATGTGGTCCACCCAGATCCCCCGTTTCTGAGGATATATAATATATATATATATATATATATATATATATGTATATATATATATATATATATATTATGGGGTTATTGCATGTTTTGGGGTCTCTGTGATATGTTTTATAATACTGTATTTTCATGCCTTCGATAATTAAGTTAGTCTATTGTGTTGAGATAATTGTATCACAGGCAGAGGGGAGGATTTCTGATGTAATGAATGGGAGTGTTAGCTGTGTTGTAATGTGTTGATTGGTTGTTCTTTAAAACCCTGTGGGCAGTACTATGTTTGTAGAATGTGAATAAAAGAGGCTGTATGTGCCAGTACTGTCAGATCTTCTTGACCCTCAACACGTAGTCTTGTCTTGTGATTGGAGGGAACTGCTATATTACACTGGGGATTGCTATGCTCTGCATACTCCCCTGAGCTCTAACCACTTAGCTCTTTTTACGGCTTGTTCCTGATACGCTCTCCTGGAGGAGAGGTCTTCACCACACGGTCCTGGAGGACAGAAGCTGATCCAGGGTGGAAGGAAGACGGCGAGACTCCAGTTAAGCTACAGCAGTTGTGGAGTCTGCGGTGGTTGTGGTGTCCGGTGCAGTGCTTGTGGTCCTCAGCGCAAGCTAGGAAGCGTCCATCAACGAAAGGTACTCGGTTGGAGTACGGGGAGTTCCGTTACATCACCCATGCACCCTATGTATCCAATGCTTCACCAAGAGAAGCACTGGACTTGATAAAAGTTATTTGAACTAATAACTTTATTGGAAAGGTTGACTCTGCAGTGAGGACTCTGTCCCATCACTGGATTAGAGGTAATTTAGGATTTGTGCCAGTAATCTAAACTAGGAATGAAACATTTTACTTATAAAAATAAAAATAGCATTTTTAACATTAGTGTTTTTCTTTAAAGGGATACTATAGTCACCGGAACAACTACAGCTTAATGTATTTATTCTGGTGAGTATCATCATTCCTTTCAGGCATTTTCATGCAAACCATTACATTTTTACCTAAGGACACCTCTAGTGGCAACTCCTCAGATGGCCACTGGAGGTGCTTCCTCAGGCAATGCTGCACAGTAGGCAGCACTACCGTTTAGTGTCTCCATGCTCTGCAGAGGTGCTAATTGGACAAAACAACGTTTGGCCCCACCTTGAGCTTTCCAGTGTTTTTCCTATGGGACTGTTTTGACTAAAAATGGTAAATTCTGATGATATCACCAAGGAGGCAGATCAGTGGCATGGCCAGCACCGGCTGACCCGCGCGACACTGGAAATAGGGTGAGTTTTAACCCCTTCTAAGGGGGCTAAGGGGCGAAAGCCATCTAAAGTTTGGATTAAACACAATAGGGTCAGGAATATATGTTTTTGTTCCTGAACCTATAGTGTTCCTGAGTTTTATTAGCAAATTCATAGATTACATTTATTTTCATTTTCTGCTTGGATCCTTCTGAAGGTATTTTGCATCGGCAATATTTAACAGTGACAAGCATGGCATTACATGCTGGCTGTTGTGTGACGCTACACTGGACATTGTTGACATGCACAGACTAAATTCTTTGATAAATGCACTTTCTTTACTTTCTATTTGTTTGACAAATGCACTTAAAGAGTATCGGTCACTTCCCAGGATTTTTAATATTACGTTTGCTTATCCTCTATATTTTAAGGGTTATTTTAACCACCATGACCACTAAAGCGATTCAAAGTGGTCATGGTGCCTGGTGTTGATATTTGCAGCATTTTGCTATGAAATGCTGCACACACAGAGTTTAACCCCTTTGCTGCCAGCAATATAACCTCACATCTGGCAGCGTCATTGGAGCGTTGTTAGCAGGCCCTTATCGAGTTCGAGACTGGTTAATGTCAATATTTTGCATAATTCTAAGCACAGATGCTCATTCACTTGCTGAGAATACTTTAACTGCATTGCAATTTCACTTGCTAGTCTGAGATATACATTGTGAAAAAAAAACCTAAGCATCCCATGAGAAAGGTTAACTCAAGTTGCTAATTTCAAGAAAAGTCACAGTTCCTCTTTAACTCTAGTGTAATTAGACTTCCCTGTTCTCTGAACGTGCTACATTCTCTCACTTGTGTTCAAGCTCTCTGTTGTTTAGAGCATTAGTACATATGTAATCACATATGGCAGTATGTGATCATAATGCCTTCCTCTCACAGCAGTCATTCACATGATTAATCTATAGTACTCATAGTACTCATTTATTATAAATAGCAACAATTTGATCTAACATTTAACGTTCTCTGAAAACGCCTAATAAAATGTACTTGTAAGATTAAGTTTATATGAACACTGGTATTTTTTCTAATTACTGTATTTTAGCAGTAGCTCCTGTTAGTCTAGCCTTGGGATCCCAGTGGATTTTTCTATAACACTCAGTAGTGTTTGAAAGAGCCGTATAGAACGCAGGCACCACTGGGTAATATTTACCAGCTGAACAATATACTCTCTGTTGGAACCTTAGCCAGATGTGCAGTTTACCAGTTCTACAGGCTGCTTACAATGTGCACCTTTACATTTTTGTTTGTTTTTATTTTTATGAACTCCACTAACTATATACTATTAAATATATCATTTTAATGAATGTGGCTCAGTAAATACAATGTGTCAGTTATGTTCGAGACCTGCTGTTGAGACAGTTGTATCATTATTTTTTCTGTCCCAATATGAATGCATCCTTAATGAGATGTAGACAAACTGAACACTAAAGGTTAGGAATTTGGCTTTTTCTGGGAGCTGCAAATTAGTTTTCTGAACAAGTACTGTCATTACATTTTTCAAAACACATACACACTCTCTTTCAGAAAATATCATGAGTCTCATTCTTGCTTGCATTCGGATTTTGGTATGGGAGCGAGATCTGTTCTATGATGTTGTTCTGGTGGAAGTGGCAGTAGGTCTATGCAAAGGAATAAGAGGAATAATGTTACAATGCTGGCACACAGCTCTTTCTCCCTTAGAGTACACATCAAAACACTTTATTTTTATCTAAACAGTCTATGTTTATTTCCATGGTTTAGCCATCAATCATGTTACATAGTCAATGTGTGTCAACACCTGCTGGTCAAAATTTCATTAAAAAACCATGGCATTCATATGGAGTTAGTCCTGTCCAAGATATCCCAGTCCCCTTTTTTTCTGGGAAGTCTTTACGTTATTTTATGGGACAATTAATATATTTTGCAGCAATTTAGCCACAGCGTCATTGAAGGGACGCTATAGTCACCAGAACAACTACAGCTTATTGAATTTGAAAATGCAGTGTTTAATTACAGCCTAGTGATAACTTCACTGGCCACTCCTCAGATTGCTGTTAGAGATCATTCCTGGGTCATGGCTGCCTAAAATGCATCCAAACATTCAGTGTCTCCTCCCTCTGCATGCAGACACTGAACTTTCCTCATAGAGATGAGTTGATTCAATTCATCTCTATGAGGAGATGCTGATTGGCCAGGGCTGTGTTTGAATCATGCTGGCTCTGCCCCTGATATCAGCCTCTTTGTCAGTCTCAGCCAATCCTATGAGGAAGCACTGTGATTGGATCAGGTTACCACTTCTGATGATGTCAGCAGATTGCGTGTATTTTTTTAGGCAAACAGCATGCAGAGTTACAGCTTCTGGCTTGAATACAGTAAGATTTTGCTATATTTATGAAGATATGAGAGGCCCAGGGGGGTTAGATGGTGGTTTTAACACTGAAGGGCCAGGAATACATGTTTGTGTTCCTGATCCTATAGTGATCCTTTAATTAGGTTGGGCTATTATTCTATGGAATAAAAAATGGTAACACATTCATAGATGCAATTATTATTTATGTGGCAAGTACAAAAGAGGAGATGATAGAAAAAGTTTCTATTTGGATTAATGTTGGTCTAGAACACAAGGGGGTGGTCACTTATTGTCTTCATAGGTCCACCTTATCTCCACCACTAGGCCAGGCTTGGTAATCCACACGGTATATATCTAATGATTCTGAAATTTGTTTGGACTTGCTTGGGGCCAAAATCTAATTTTGAGTGAGTCACCATCTTCCTTGCAAGAGACCCCCTGGGAAGAAGTTTTACTTTGAAAACCTGAGTAAGTGATTAGGACTTCTGTTATTTTATCCTTTTTGGTTTTATCTGTTGTTGGTGTAAATAGTTTGTTTATCATCTATTTTTTGTATGCACTGTGCATTGTTTGCTCATAATAAATATTCCTTTATTATATTCTGCCTTTGTCTGGTTAAGAATCACGTTACCTGAAGAGACTTAATTAATGAGTGTTTTGCAATTGCATAGGTATTGTGCTAAGTTGTATCTGGTGAGTTTTTATTATTAAGTTACCTGGAGAACCAAGGCAACCCATTTATACATTTTCTTGGTGGTGGCAGCGTTAAAATAGTAATATTTATATTATTATGGTTAAGTGTGGGTAATGTTAAGTGAGATTTAATCATTATTTCCGGTCTAGTGCAGACAAATAGTGAACTTTAACCCTTTCAACACCACAACTACGTCACGCACACTCTTGAAGTAGGGTGCGTTCATGACAGTAGTCACTACGAAAAACAAGAGCCAACGTGCTTTGAAATGTTGCTATTCAACGGGTAAAATTACCACTGTATTCCCAAAATCTGTGCTTGCTTAACTTTTTTTCTAATGTTTGATTTAAACAGTAGCCGAATGAGTGACATAGCTGCTATTTTTATAGCATTTCATGAAATTCATTATCTACATAGCTAAAATGCATTTTATAAACCAGACAGCTCAAAAGTCACATTAGATTAGATTTTCGTGACAATTTAGTGCCCCTATATGCCCTTAGCTTACGGCTACACTGTATTTACTGTTTTGATTCCCCTCTTTTTATGACATACACATGTTGGCTCTGCGTCTTGTTGTCATGACAACTGGATACTGAACAGTCACAGCTGATGGCTTTCCAGCTGAGTCACGTCTCCCTATGACCAGGTGTATTTAAATGGCTGGTCTTCTGTTGAGGCTCCCTTGAAAAAAGCATTGTGACAAAACATTGCCTTTGTCATACATTTAAGGTAAAATTATATATGAAGACCAGTAACATTTTGGTTCCATGTATTTCTGACCTATTGATGTTATATAGTGACTATGCAACACTGCTCTATGTGTATAAATGTTATCTCTTGGTACAGGGTATTACTTTGCCACTATGTGGTGATGTAGTTTTGCTACATATAATAGAGTTTAATTTTATTAATGGAATACTATAGTGTCAGGAATACAAACAGATATTCCTGTCACCATAGTGCTGGTGTGGCTGTTTAGGTGACCGCCCCACTCCAATCACATTGAAAAGGTAGTTTTACCCACTTGGCTCTGTCTTCATGGTTGAGGTAATCAATCATGGTGATCCCAGCCAACCCAATGCATTCCTACAGGCAAAATGCCACACTGCACCAATCAGCATTTCTTTATAGAGATGCATTAAATCAATGCATTTCCATAGAACAAATCTAGAATCTCTGTGTACACTGTGCAGCACTGACCCAGGAAGCACCTTTATTGGCCATCTGAGTGACTGCCACTAGAGGTGTTACTAGGCACCAATGTAAACGCTGCCTTTTCTCTGAAAAAGTCATGTCGTGTGCAAGAATAGCACAGGTTTGCAGGTAGAAGGAGGCTACTGCCCTTACAGATTCATCACAAACTATCATCTGGAATCACTAGGGGATGCAAATAGCCACACTGCTACAGAATTCTGTATGCACAAAAGTTGGTTTAAAAGAACAGTTCAGACATAATAGTTATTACAATCAGCAGTAGTGATTATGGTGCAAGGAGTGCCCTGGCACCAACTATTATAAGTAGACTAACCATTTAAGAAAGGTTTGACAACGTATTTGTGTTCCTTCAGATGGAATCTCTAGCACAGTCATGCAGGGCTTGCTCATTGGGTAGATAAAAGCTTCTTACAAGAGCTTCGACCTGAAAAAGGTGGTGGTGGGAACCCAGCAGATCCACGTATGTTGTTAAACCATTCTTAAATGAGAGTGCACCAGGACAGTGGCTGTAGAGGTGATAGTGCTTTGAGTGTTAATTTAAAGATCTGTCATATATACTATAACTGCTCGCAGCCTGGCTTCCGACCATAAGTGTACTCAGGTAGTGGATCTATTTCCCTAGTATATGTGCTATGAAAGAGCGACACTAGGGACACTAGCAGGCATAAACCTGTCACTTCTACCTACAAACAGCAACACATCATTGCTGTTCATAGCTTTAAATAGAAAAAAAACAACAAAAAATACATGCTAAAGCCTGTGACATAGGTGTAACTTTGCTGCAATGCCACAAAAAAGCCCTGGGCTCTATTTAATAGAGCTGTGCCATGTATTTTAGGACAAAGGCAAAGAAAAGAAGGTTACCTTTATAATTTTTTTTAATAATATTGACATTTGATCAATAAAAATAATCCATGGTCAAAGACAAAGACTTCGAAAAAAAAACAAAAACTGAGATTTATTCACTAATCTCAGAATTGTAAAATGTGAATGTCAAAACTGAAGCTAAAATAGCTTGTTTTAGCTTCCGTCTTACCATTCTGATTTTAGTTTGCTACAATTTACATTGTGCTTTTGGAAGGAGGGTAGAGTTCAAAAAGGGAGCTTCAAAATTTTAGGATTCCAAAAGCAACCCCTCAAGTTATCTAAGAGAAAATATGACAGGAAACATTCTTAATTTTAACCATCATGGTTCATTCATGAGAAGCAGTTATTAAATACCACAAATTGTTTACATGCTTTAATGTCTAGAAGCAACGTCACTATTAAGTTCAGATTGCCTTATATGGGATGTATAACAATTCGGAAAGTCACTTTAATCTGATGCAACTGGAATAATTATTTGTTTGAGATGTCTGATGGATAAATGTTGGTTTTACTTAAGTCTCTGTCCATAATCCACAGAGCTGTATTTGCAATCCACTAGTTTTGCGATAATATGTAAAAAGCTGGATAGCTGAAACGGGACAGCAGCTTAACATAAGCAGTCTTTTTCTTGATGGAAGCTTTATAATTCTGATACACAAATATTTGCTTTAAGATGAGAGAATCTGAACGTTGAGCAGATGTGCAGACTACCTTCTGTCAGATGTTCTATTTAAGTGTCCATGTTTCTCTACAGTTTCTTTCACATGAATTAAATGTGCAAAATGTGCATGCCGAAAGAGGTCCTGTATTACATAGTGTAAATATATAGTTTAAACAATTTTACATTATCAAGAATTTTAGTGAAACGCAATGCAATGGAGAAAAGAGACACATAGGACACCAGATAAGCTTAAAAGAGTTTTTGATCAGCCCTTAAGGAGTCAACATATTATACACCATAGGCAAGGTGGCATGAGTGAGACAAATGTCACTAAACAGCACTTTGGTTCCACGTAGTCACATGTGCCAAAAAGGATGAAGAACATACATTTTAATGTCTTCATATGTATTAACCTTTAATTAAAAACCGTAAGTGGTACATGTGGGATGATCATTGTCAATGGTGTTATAGATTGCCTTATTACTAGTCTCCACATTACACCGCATATGCTTTTAAAGGCTTTACCTGAAGTAGATTAAAGTGAGGAGAGACAATGCAAATTCATAAGAGGTGTATAATGAACATTACAGAACATTGTACATGATGACATAGTTTAAGCTCAAGTGAAATAGATTTCAGTGATTTGTGGCTTAAGACCAGGCGATCTAGGCCAAGGATGCAATAATATAGCATGATCAAACATCAAAGGTGAGGAAGGATGATGGTAAAAAAATGTAAATTGAATTTTGCAATCTGAAGGAAAACTGTTTGTTTTCATATTGGATTTTCTCTGCATTCTATCTAGATAGTTTGCAAGGCTGATTGATAGATGTTGCACACAATGACCCATGACACAGGCTTGTGTTCTATGTTATGCTGTCAACCAATTTTAATGAATAATGCAGAAAAAAAATTCTCTGCATTAGTGGTAGAATGTAGGAAACTATTAGTCAGCAAGTAATCTTACACTACTTCCTAAAAAGGTGAATTGCATGCCTTGTAAGTAATGTAATAATATCAAAAACAAAAATATGTTTTCAAAAATGCATTAATCCATTGGAGCTAAAAAGAAAAGTACATTATCTTAGGTGATGCTAAATTTTAAAGCATATTTATGCATCAGTGTGCAAAACACACATGCAAACACATACATATATATATACATTCACTCTAGACTGTAAGCTCATTTTGGGCAGGGTCCTCATCTACCTAGTGTTTCTGTATCATTTTGTAATTGTCTCATCTACTTTTCACATTGTAAAGTGCTTCGGAATAAGTTGGTGCTATATAAATACTACTACTACTAATAATAATAATTCATACAATAAATATATATGTAGTGTGACCGAAAGCAAGGAATTGTGCGGGAGGGAATCTATATATCCCCGCCGATTTTGCAAGGTTCCTATTTTGTGTAATAAGCCCCAGGGAAATGTATTATGTTAAATTGAATATTGCACTTTAACCCCTTAAGGACTGGACTGTTTTTGCGATGTTGTACATTTGCGACCAGGTCTCTTTTTACACTTTTGTGGTGTTTGTGTTTGGCTGTAATTTTCTGCTCTCTCATTTACTGTTCCCATACAAATTATATATTGTTTTTTTCAGGACAAAGGGGGCTTTCTTTACATACCATTATTTATATAATCTCTTGTATTTTAATTTTAAAAAAAATAAAAAAATATGATGACAAATTTAAAAAAATACATGTTTTTTTACTTTTACTTGAAAAATCTTTTACTCATCTACAAAAGCGAATTAAAAAACTGCTAAATAGATTCAAAATTTTGTCCTGAGTTTAAAAATACCCAGTGTTTACATGCTTATTTGCTTTTTTTTGCATGTTATAGGGCTATAGGTACAAGTAGGATATTGCAGTTTCAAAAGATACATTTTTAAAATGTATCAAGAGTGACATTGTAACACTATTATCTGTCATAAATCTCTGAATAACACCCCACATGTACATATTTTTTTTAAAGTAGACAACCCAGGGTATTCAATATGGGGTATGTCCAGTCTTTTTTAGTAGCCACTTAGTCGAAAACACTGGCCAAAGTAAGCATTCATATTTGTTTGTTTGTGAAAAAAGTAAAAAAACTAAATTGAACTATAATTTTGGCCAGTGTTGAACTATAATTTTGGCCAGTGGGGACATACCCCATTTGCAATACCTTGGGTTGTCTTCTTTTGCAAATGGTATGCCATCATGGGGGTAATTCTCATTCCTGGGCTACCATACGCTCTCAAAGGCAACGTGACCAACCTGGCCATTTTCAATGTAAAATATTTGACCCATATATTTGACCTTGTAACTTTCAAAAATGCTATAAAACCTGTACATGGGGGGTACTGTTTTACTCGGGAGACATCGCTGAACACAAATATTAGTGTTTAAAAACTGGAAAACGTATCACAACAATTATATCATCAGTAAAAGTGCTGTTTGTTTGTGAAAAATGCAAAAAAAGTAACTTTCACTGACAATATCATCGCTGTGATATGTTTTACTGTTTTGAATCACTAATATTTGTGTTCAGCGAAGTCTCCCGAGTAAAACAGTACCCCCCATTTACAGGTTTTAGGGTGTCGTAGAACGTTACAGGGTAAAATACAGTGCTAGCAAATTAAATTCTCTGGACTTTTGGCCTGGGTTGGCAGGCAGGTCCCTCAAATTGCAATCAATAAAATTACTTAATTATGTAAAAATATTACATAAATACGCACGTAGAATTTAAATATATATGCATATTTATATATTTGAAATCTACGTGTACGTGTATATTATATAATTATTTATGTAATTTTGTATATGGACATATGTATATTTTGTATTATTTTTATTTATTTATATATACATAGATATATATACAAATTCATTCTAAGTGTATTTTGATATAAATATATATATATTAATTTTAAAATACAGTTAGAATAACATTCCATATAGATATATATATATATTTTTTCAATTTTTATTATTATTTAAAAAAAATTAATTTAATTTAAATTACTTATTATTTATATTTTATAATATATATACAATATATATAGTTATTATATATATATTATATATATATGTGTGTAATTTAATTATAAGTGTATTTTTATATTAATATAAGTACATATTAATATAAAATACACTTAGTATGACATTATATATATGATATATAGACATATATTATATAAATATAATATATGTCTATATATCATATATGTATACACATATATAATTTTTTTTATTTTTTATAAACACTAACTTTATTTTATTTTTTTATTTTACACTAGCAGGGAGACTGCCAGTCAGAACAGGCAGTCCCCCTGCAGGCAGACACATGGACACCTATTGTGTATTCAGTGTGGGGAGACTGCATGGGCTGCAGGCAGTCTCCCCACAATGGGAGCAACGCTGATCGCCGCCAGGGGAACGACGGCGATCAGGTAAGTAACTAGGACCGTTAGGACGGTTCAGGACCGTCATCGGTCGGCAATGGGAAAATGCCGATGACGGTCCTGAACCATCCTCGGTCCTTAAGGGGTTAAATATGTGTATATTTGGGCCCTGGGGTGGAGCACTTGGAGAGTAGGGTGGGTCAGTGCTACACTCCACATTTTGGTAGTTGTTTGGAACCTACAGGTGAGAAGCCCAGTTCCAGAGTTTCAATCCTAATTTACCTCACCTGAGAAGGATTGTTAATTGCAGGTGCTATTAAGTACTCCCCTGCCAAAGGAGGAGGGAAATTGTGTTTGATTTCTGTGAGTGGAAACAGAGAGCTGAAAAACTCTGAAACAGTAAGGTTGTTGTTTATGTTTATGTTGGGAAATGGACAAGCCATCCAACCCAGTTAGCTAATTATTTTGTTTAGTTAGTTCTCAAAAGAGCAAGGATTTTGTTTTATATATTTTGTTACAACCTTTTATACCTTACTGTGCATTTATTTTGGAACCACAATAAAAAAAGCAAGTCCTTTTACCTCATCCAGCGTGTGAAGTGTCTCTAAAGCCTGAAAAGACTGTAACACCCCAATCCCAGGACAAGATACCAAGGGAAAGGAGTACTTTTGTCACAGTAGACACATGTTCAACACTGAAGAAAGATTTTTAAGCCTCAACATAACTGAATGATAAATTGTATATATAAAGTATAGAAGGTAAATGTGCAAATGTGCAAAATATATAGGTGCTATGAAGAACCAACATTATTTTAACTTAAAAAGTCCTATATTCACACAAAACGGCTTCCCTGAACCTTTGGCACCCCCAGCGAGAGCGCTCTAACCATGACCCACCAGGTACTTTCAGCATGCCGTCCAAGGCTCAAGGGGGAACTAGCGCTACTTTGATGCTGGCTGTGTGGAACTGTTTTTTGGTCAAAACTGTAGCTGGTGGCATTTCCGCAACAGACTTTGGATCAAAGCACTATTTTCCCAGTTGGGGCGCATGGGGATGGGCTACTCAGAGACACCACATGTGTTGGGGTCACCACTGTCTTCCCTATGTTTTTGGAGCTTTTGCGCATATTCAGGGGATAATTGTATTAAGTGCATGTGTGCTTGGGAATTAATTGAATTAGCAGTATGTGTTGCAATCCTCTCCCAGACACAGAGGCACCTGGGTGGACTTACCAATGCTTTTGCTGGAGACCCCATGCTGGGGGCCTGTGTATATAAACCTGCATTTCATTTAATAAAGAGTTCACTATTTTCACCCTTCAGAACATCTTGGCTGATGTTTTGGTGAGTGCTATAATCACCAACAGCTTTGTGGGATCAAGAAGAGGTTCTTAGCGGAGGTACTCAGCCAGAGTACTAGAACTCCACTACAGGTGCCTTTCAATGGGGTAAACTAGCCGTGTTTACTAACTTAAGTTTGCCAAGTATACTAAGTGTTTCTGTGTGTCTGAAATATGGCCTAATAGGTACATCAGGAAAATGATAGGCCTGTTCACAAAAATATTATTATTACTAAAGTAGTTCAGGGAGGCTCACACTATTGGTGCAGAGCAATGAACAAGCCAGTCAAACACGTTTCGCAATGGTGCCAGAAGACCCATGAAAATATGCACATGAGAAAGCTCTAAAACACAAATATCTGCAGCTGCAGTGGACAATCGGACCCGGGAAAACCAAGGTAAATATAGTTTGTTTTAAAGAATTATAGTTATTGCAGTCTCAGATCGATGAGAGGACTCCACAAGCACATGCATGGTGGTAAAATCTTCCCAGACACCAAACTGACGTGTTACAGTTTGTAATGAATACTGCCGCCAGGCTGATTTTTCTCTTCTTTCGCTCCTCTCACACCTTGCCCCTCTGTCAATCCTTACATTGGCTTCCTAAGCCCTGTAGTTCTTTTACATGACATTCACTGATAAAATTGAAAATGTTAACATTATTATTATTATTAATATTATTATTATTTATAAACCACCAACAAATGTGGATTAACAGGCAAGTATTTTCAACAACAGGTGTTGGACATTCAAATGAGCTTAAATTCTTGAGGATCAACCAGGATATCAAAAATGATCAAATAACTGTGGATTCATCAATCAAGGATGCTCTGTTTTCAAGCACATTAATAAGAATTGCAAGCAGCTAAGCAGGGAATCATGTGACTGCAACATAATATATAAAGCATGCAGACATGCTCAAGAGTTTTAGTTGTTTCACCAGATTTTAGAATGTAGTAGATGTGTGTAGGAGGCTTAATCAGCTTTGACCAAAGTGAGGTTATTATTGTCTGATATTGAGGTTCCAGCAGCTGGGAAACACTGACTAAATAAAATATCTTTCTGCCATTTCTAGAATTCACAGAGAATTGTCCTCTGACAAAAACACTGACCACCAGTTATATGTTATGAAAATGTCCTTAACAATGGATGTTGGAAACAAATGGTTAGACTGCAAAATGACAGCAACTCTAATACACAATGATTTGTAGTTTTCTTAAGCCCTTGTATTTCAAGTCAATAAGGTACAATGATTATTAGGTAGTAATTGAGTTTTGCATCAATAATTGTTACATCTTGCATATTGCTGAATGCATTCCATTAGTATTTCTGCTCTCCCTGACTGAACAAACTTTTACAGAAAAAATAGGTTGATGGGGACTCTGCTCAAATGACCTTACAATTTAGAGGAGATGGAGAATAAAAACACAATAGGAAAGTCATCGAGGGAGATGGCAGCCAAACAACAAGGTGGGAAAGGTGGAGAACTGGAAGATGAAAGTGGAGTGTGGACCTTTTAGAGAGAGCAAGAGACAGCTTTGTGACATATACGTCACTCTGGGAGGCCATAAGCTTTTCTAAATAGATGAGATTCGAGAGACTTTTTTAAAATTGTTGAAGACTAGGGGAGGTTCTGATGGGGGTAGTCAGGCTGTTCCAAAGGAACTTGGCCACCTGCAAGAAGTCAAGGAAGCATGACTTAGCAATAACGGTCCACGCAGCAGACAGGAGAAGGTCACCGGCAGAGAGACCAAGAAGGGGTGTACCTATGAATTAGTGAAGAAATGTAACAGGGGCTAGAGATGTTTAGAGCTTATAGGTAAGGATTAGTGTTTTGAATTGACTCCTATAGGGCACTGGAAACCAATATAAGGATTGACAGAGGGGCAATGTGTGAGAGGAGTGACAGAAGAGAAAAGTCAGCCTGGTGGCAGCATTCATAACAAACTGTTACAAGTCAGTTTGGTGTCTGGGAAGATCAATTAGGAGAGAATTACAGTGATATTACTATGAGGTGAGTGGGAGGGATGTGGGGTAGGGAATTGATTATTCATCTGAAAAGGCTTTGGCTGCACGAGTTGGTACTAAGTATGGATACCTACTAAAGTGGTCACTGAGTATAAGCACATAGATTTGTTTTGTTATTTTTTTAAGTAACAGACAAGCCATTGGTATTTATTTTATTAGGAAAAATATATCATGCCAGGCTTTTTAACAATACACATTTGTTCATTTTGTTTTATTCCCAGAAATGTAGCACTGAACATGTACTCCTATTTAAAACTCATTACACTCTCTACAATCATTGAACTTTTCCATATTATAATCATTACGTTTGTGGGTCATTTAACATCCTTTTGGTTTCCGAACTATCGATGTGTGGGGAGCATGAACGCATTCTTAAATTATTCATTTGAATTTCTGCAAATAGGCTGTAATTTAAGTGACATATATTTTTCCATTTTGATTAAAAAAAGCCTCAGCGATTCTCTTCTGTATAAATGTGGTAATAATTTTCAAAACACATGGTCCATTTGGCAGTATTTCAATGCGACTGTTCTTGGGAAGCAAAACTGGAACCTATCAATGATTTCTGATAATCACAAAAGATCTAAGGACAAACTTTAGCACTCTGTGTGCATCTACACATATACACAAATACTCTAACACACATACATGTGCACATACACAAACACATGCTGATATACACACATCCACATTGAAAAAGCTGACAACCTCATACATGTATTCATACTTCCTGTTAATAAACATGGTAACATTCATAATAAAATGATTTGCAGATTAATATTACAAACAACTTAAAAATGTTATGATTTAAAATAGTGAAAAGACAACTGGTTTAACTGGGTTTATGCATGTAGTTTTTTTTAAAGAAATTGCTAAAAAAAAAATAAACTATTCCAGACTATTTTACATCTGAACACATGAACAACCCATTAGGTTTACATATCTTCACTGTAAGTCAATACATAAATGTATACACTAGCAAGGAAATATGGGGGCAATAATATCTATAATTGTTTAGAAATGTTCAAATAACTATATTATGAATATAGAAGCATTATTAACACCTGGCAGGAAAATGTTTATTAAGCGATCATTGCCAATGTAAATTAAACATTTAATTGTTTTGGTGTCTATTTTTTACAGTTAGTTCTAATATTATAATATGCTAATTTATAATATCCCAGGCTGTAAAACTGTGAAATATACAAACGAATCATTCAGAAGATGTACATTTGCAAATCATGTGGTCTGGAGAATTCTTTAACTACAGAGTAATCACCCGAAGATGTATTGTGGTTTTTGTCTCACATGTCAATACAAAAGATAAATCCATATATCAAGCTGTTATATCAACTGCACTCCAGAAAATGCATTAACCATCATAAAAATGATAGTTATATTCAGTAAGGGGACAATATCGTGCAACTGTTGCCAACCAAAGTGACTCATTTTATTAGAAAAATGTGTTCTGCAAAAAAAAAAAATCTGAAAAAGGTCCTCCGTAGACGCTGTAAAAAGGCAAACGCGTATTCCTCAGCTTCCTGGAATACAGTGCAACTTTCCTGGAAAGAGGCCATGCAAATGAACGTAATGAGAATAGCCAATATTTGGGAACATGTGTAACTGAGGAAAGAAATATTATTCCTCCAGTTTTGCAAATGTAAAAAAAAAAAAAAAATAGGACTGCCTAAATGCCAAGTTGCCATTCATTATGGACAAACATAATTAAACATAATATCCAAGAATTATATCTATTATAGTACTATAAATATAAGGTTAGTGCTGGTCAACAAATTGCACATTAATAAATTAGGGGGAAATGTTTTAGGGCACAAAATTTTAATTTATGGATAGGCCATCAATACACTTTACACATTTGCACATTACACATCATTACAAGATCCTACACTTGACCCTTGTTAATTTCGTAAGAAGCAATTCTAGACAGGCTTGTTAAATTCATTATATCAAGCTTTAACCAGTTTGTTATTCCCCTACCCTGACACAATATATGTATGCAATCCTTAGTGGTGGCTGGTGATGTTTTAAGGTGGTGGGACACCAGACTCCACCCATGGCACACCAATGTGACACTGAAAGGGTTAAAACCATATAAATATGTATTACTTTGTAAGCACGTAATTAGGAAGTAGGTCTAATGATTTGCATTCTTCCATCTCTGAAACAAAAATGTATATTTATGCTTAAACTGTACCTGGGGACTTGGCATACCCTGACAGCATGCTTCAAAAGACACAAATTGCTAGCATTGGGGGCACTGCTAGAATTGGGGGACATATTTTCATCAAGCACACAATACTACCTTTAGTGGACACATTTTTGGTAGTTTTGTCATAATTGAATGCAATTGCCTATATAACCCACACATTGCTCACATGCCACTTTGACAACACAAACATGTACATAGACAGACACATACTACTAGATCCTACCCAGACACGTGGTGAAATGAATAGAATTAAATCCAGGCACTAAACAAAGAGATTTGCTGGTCTCATTAAACACCATATCTCTACACCCAGCACATGGACAGATGCTGATAATCCTACTTGCACCTTGGCTCTGTGACCTGAAGATAAGGATTCTTATGTTTTCATCAACACACTAAAGCAACTTAAAAATTATATTTATGTAAAACACATTTATAGAATTATAAAATGAAACAGGTCTCCCTCATCACCTATTTTGCACTTGCTAGGCAGCAAGTGTCATATTTTGTCTACTTCCTTGTCCAACCAGGCAACTAGACTTCCAGTTACCTTCCCTACCCAGTCAACAAACTCTCCACCCTCTTACCTGCTTTCCTTCTTTAGCCAGCCCTGCAATCCATTTCCTACTTCTATCACCTTATCGTCAGTCCCCTTATGCCACATCCTTAGAAGTCACTGTATCACTGGCCTCCTTCAATCTTCTTCCTCTGAAGCCACCTTAACACTAGACCTCTTTCCACCCCTCCCTTTCTATCTTATCACTTTGTTGTGTGATACATTTTCCTCCTCTCCCTCTGCATTCTTATTTTCACCAGACTCCATTCCTTCTTTCTATGTTGAAACACCTTATTTGCCTATCCCGTTCCCTCTTGTCACTGGTCAGTGATCCTTTTATGTTCATGTACCTCTACCTAGCCCTGCTGCCTTTCACTCTCCTTCCTCACACATTCAAGCAAGCCAACAGTGAAAAACCTGTTCCATGTGTGGGAAAAAGTAGTAAGGGCCGCAATACACTTCTATACAACGTATGGGATTGGGATGCATGACATCTTTACATTATGGCAGATTGGTGACCTGCATTACTTGATCGACATTTCAGTACACACGCAAAATTGAAAATAACATAAGACAAATGTTTTAGCATCTATGAGCACCCTAGGCCTAATCACAGTTAGTGTGGTGCCCTGTTTAAATTAAACCATAGCTATAATTCAATCCTTACTGTCACCAGGCTTTTCCATATGTTACTTCCCAAAACTACCACACATGTTGGTAGGATAACCTGCCTTTTGCATTGGACACCACCAGGGTTCACATCCTTCCATTTTAAAAGAAAAAACATGAATATATTACTCTGCATTACTGCAATTGACCTAGTTTCATGGAATTAGGAGGAAACAAATTGTCTTCAGCTAAGCCTGTTCCGATTTTAACACTGCAGCTTAATATTAAGTGATATATTCCAAGACAGTGTTGGCACGCGTTCACGAGCTCGCATTACAGATCCTTGTGAACCGCACTGAAGAACAAAAAAGCAATCACTAAGCTTGAATGATCTTTTGCCAGGTTTGGTTATTTACATCTAAGCTATGCCGAAATGATTTACATACTTAAAACTGTCCATGTTAACAGCTTAAAGTACATCCTCTGTAATGCTTATAAAGGTATAGTGGTTTCACATGTGGAAATAAAGACACTGAATTAACTGGATTTCTACTAAACAGATATATCCAGCCTATTGAAGTGTTAAACAGCAACAATGATTAAAAAGCATGTAATTGTTTTAGATTGACAACAAAAAGACAGATCAGACACAACAGAAAAATAACATAAGTAGTGCCACGACTTTCTCTCTTCTATTCTTAGACATTGTTTTCCAGTTTTACTACTCACATAAGTTACTATGTGTCAAGGGATAGAACAGTGGGAATAGATGAATTGATTAACACTAATTGATCAGTTTCTGAGAGATGTTTACTTGGAATGCATGATAGGATTTACAAATGTGTTAAAGCAGAACTTCACTTGGGTGGTCATTGCTATACCGTAAGAGACCCCCAGGTAAAGGACTGTGTTTTAGATACAAATGCTTCACATTCAACATAGTAGAACAAGAGAAATATTTTATTTCTCATGTTTATTTTAATTGTGTCCCCTGACTGCCTGGACTGAACTGGGCTGTGATGCTACTTACTAAAAGAAATTGGAACATCACTTAATATGTTATAGGTGATTTTCAATGATTTTCTTAATTACAGTTCTTCTTTAAAGAACTATCATTCTTAAAAGGGACACTATGAGTACAAGAACCAATACAGCTTAAAGCTGTGGTTACAGGATCAACACCAACCATAGCCATGCTCTGCATAGAGTATATTTAGTATTTGCATTTTAATTAGGACATGCTGATTGGATCAAACACAGCAATTTGCCACAAATGTGCATTAGTCTCTCCGTGTTTCCATAAGCAGAAGTATTGGATTTGATGAAATAATCATTATTGATGATCTCAGCCAAAAGAGGAGTGGTAGTTGCCATGAGACCTGTATGCAGGGGGAAGTAAAATAAGTAAACTGCCGTTTATCAATGAGGCTAAAGGGACCAAAGAGCAAAGCACCAATCCATTTTACCATAAATACAATTTAGTCACTGGCATACATACCGTGGTCGCAGGGGTCGCAGCTGCGATTGGGCCCGGCCCACCAGGGGGCCCAGCCACCCTGCGACCCGGGTATGTACGTCAGTTTGCCAGCCTCTTCTCCTGGGGGCCCGGGAGCTGGCCACCTCAGGGCCCCCCGAGGCTGGCAGTGGTGTCATTGGGCAGGCGCGTGGGCACGTGAGGGAGTATTCTCCCCTGAGCACTCTCTGCCCAGCTCACTCGCGCGCACCGCAGTGATGCCAGAGCCGGAATATGACATCACTGAATTGGTGAATTGAGAGAGGAAATGGCTCCAGCATCAGTAAGCGGCGCACAAGGCTGCTGAACAGGAGGATCTTTCGCCACCTGCAGGGACCAGCTGCCCAGCAGCCCCACTGGACCCCAGGGAAATCTGGAATCCTCTCAGCACTCCCAAAGGTAGGGAGGCTGGGGGATTACATTTAAAAAAAATGTGTGTGTGTGTTAGTGTGTAAGTGTGTGTTAGTTTTTGTGTGTCTCTGTGTGTGTGTGTGTGTGTTGCTGTGTGTGTGTGCCGGTTACTGAGTGTGTTAGTTGTGTGTTAGTTTGTGTGTGTCTGTTATTGAGTTTGTGTCTGCTAGTGAGTGTCAGTGAGTTTGTTAGTTTTTGTGTGTGTGTTAGCTGTGTGTTAGTTTGTGTGTGTCTGTTAGTGAGTGTCAGTGAGTGTGTTACTGTGTGTATCTGTTACTGAGTGTGTTAGTTTGTGTGTGTCTGTTAGTGTGTGTCTGTTTGGTGTCTGTTAGTTAGTGAGTGTGTGTTTGTCAGTGAGAGTGTATGTTTTGTAAGTGAGTGTGTATGTGTTTCTGTCTGTCAGTGAGTATGTATGCATGTCTGTCACTAAGTTTGTGTCTGTCAGTAAATGTGTGTGTCTGTTAGCTAGTATGTATGCATCTGTTCATGACAGTGTGTGTGTGGTTAAAACCCCTTCAGCACTTACCTTCCTCCAGCGCCGGGCTCCCTTGACGCTGGGGATCTCTCCACCCTGATCCGCTTCTCAGCTCCGAATGGGCATGCGCAGCAAGAGTCGCGTGCGCATTCAAACCACCCATAGGAAAGCATTACTCAATGACGTCCCGCGTCTTCTCACATTGCGAAAGCATCTCTAGCGGCTGTCACTGAGACAGCTATTAGAGGCTGGATTAACCCTCAGTGAAACATAGCAGTTTCTGTGAAACTGCTATGTTTTCAGCTGCAGGGTTAAAACTAGAGGGACCTAGTACCCAGACCACTTCATTGAGCTGAAGTGATCTGAGTGCCTATAGTGGTCCTTTAATTTATGTGTATCTGCATGCACTGCGACCCCTGCGACTCCTGCAACCAGGTGCCCGACGCCATGTGTTGCGGCCCCGGCCTGCGCAGAGTAAGCACGGGGGGTGGGGGGCACGGATCAATTTTTGCACCGGGGCCCCATGGATTGTGTGTACGCCACTGAATTTAGTAGCTATACTCCCAAAGCAAATTTGCATGTAATTTGTTGTGCTTGTTTTCTTTGGGTACATATTAAATATTTGCTTTAGCTGTAGGTCTGGTATTTTTATTATTATTACTATTATTATTAGCATTTACAGTATATAGCACTAACCTATGCTGCAGCGCTTTACAATGTTCTAAAGGGGGACATTTAACAATAAATGAAACAATTAGAAAATATTACAGGAACATGAGGTTTGACCCTGCTCAAGCAACGTTAAGATCTATAGGATGTGTAGTATAACAAACACAATAGGAAGTTCAGAGTGGGTGACCAAGCAACAAGGGGAAAATGTACCATGACTAGAAGGTGAGAATGGAGTGTGACACGTTAAGAGACCAAGAGACAGGTTTGTGTAGCCACCTTCCATTTAGTAGCTGAGGATAAGGCCTGAAGAGTACAAAAGCACAGTCCAAGGGAAGGTGAGAGAGAGAGGAGCGAAGGGGGTGGGGAGTGGGGGGAGGGGTAGTTCTTTACTACTAAATCTTGTCAGTAAAGTAGCATGCAAAGCCATTAGCTGAAATGTTAGTTTAGGATGTGGCCACAGCAGGGCGAAGAAGAGAGTTGAAGATATATAAGAGACGTCTGGACTTGAGGGAACATGAATTAATGAGAGAGGTTAATTGTCTAGTAAGTCTGAGGGCTGCACTGTGTTCAAGATGAATTTGTAGTGGAGAAAGTCTAACAAGGTGCAAGACTTCTTCCAGCAGCATTCAGCTGAACAGGAGTATCTCTGCAGGTAGCGTGTTGACGTAGTGAGAACCAGTTGGTGACGCATCCTCCTTGAAGTGCATGTTCGGAAAGGGGCTGCAGCATCCAGGGCAGATATGAAGGAAGCATTATTTGAGGAGATAGACAGAGAGGGACAGGAGATGGTAGGGATGGAGGAGAGTTAAGAATGGACAACAAGTGACAGTTGGAGTTTAAGAGAATTCAGTTTTCTCTTCAATTCAGAGGGGTTGGGCTGAAAAACGTGGGTGAGGGGGCTCTCAAGAACAAAAGATAAGAGTTGGTGAATTGAGAGAGGAAATTGAGTGTTACAGAGATTAGAGACCATGCATGAATCTGAAAAAAAGGGATCAAGGGCATTGCCAGCTACATGTGTAGGAGAATTAGCCCATTGTGATAGGCTGAGGAAAGAAGTACCGTAATTGAAAGAAGGTTTGAGGGTTCTGCGGTCAAGGGTGGTTTAATTGGAATGTCCAATCCCTAAGAATTAGCGATCTAATATTCTGTTCTTTCTTCCCCAGCACAGACTTCCTGTGTGCTTAGTTGTCAACAGTCCTGTTTTTGCCGGGACAGTCAGGGCAAGTTGGAGACTGTCCCGAGTAATTCACTCTGCCGGGACAGACCTGTCAAAAAGTACTGGTGGGCAGTATTAGTAGTCCTGCTGCAAGGTACAGAGAAGCCCTGTTTACTGCATAAAGCAGCATACTGCCCACAGGACAGACAGCAGCCATATATTTTGTATTTGGAGACAATACCGTCCACTGTAAAGCCCTAGCTCCCCATAGGAAATAAAAGAGCTATTTGCAATACACAGAGCATGGTTAGACGAGTCATTACATACTCAGCCAATCACAGGCTCCGTTACATAGTCTGCATAGTATTAACACTTACACAATGGGTGCTGTAGAGAGTACCACCTGTTCTGCTGTTAGAAAGCATGCTGCCCTGGAAGTGACTAACCTGCCAGAGGAACTTCTAAGTAGGTACCTCAGCCCCTGCCAATAACCCCTCTGTCTTTTACCCTCTCTCCCTCATTCTGAGCTGTATACAGTGGTGTATTTTGGATTTGTGCTGCCTTAGGCACGACTAAATTCGGGCACCCCCAAAATCTTAATTTGCGCCCCAATTCGTGTCAAGGCCATTTTTTTTGACTGACAGACACATTGATACATGTACTGATATACACTCACTGACAGATACACAGTCATTGGCACACACTGTTTAACAAACACACATTTTCACTGACAGACACACACTGACACACCCACTCACTGACAGGCACACACTCTCAGATACACATAAAATGACATACACACACTGACACACACTCACAGGCACACCTATTCTCACTCACAGACACACACTGCCAGCTAAACTCACTCCCTCACAGTAAGGTGGACAGCCCCAGAACATGAGGCAAACAAGGCATTTGTCTGGGAGCTTGGGGTGCTCCCTCCCCCATCATCCCCCCCGAAAGTGCCGCCCTAGGCAAATGCCTTGTTTACCTTGTGGTAAATACATCCCTGGCTCTATATTAGTCCATGATTTATGTACTCTTACCCACTGACCATTTTGTTCCCTTGGTATTCAAATACCCCATTTCTCTGTGTGACTCTTTGCTCACACTCTAGAACAGCTTTTTTTTGGTCAGCATTAAGCACGACATTCTAACAGCCAGAGAGGGATAAGGAGGGATTAAGTAATGTAAAAACACATTACAGGCTGCCTTGTAGTTACTTTTATTGTGTCATTTTACTCTCCCAGGGACATTATTTCTTACTTTCTACTACATTTTAGGAAGCTCCTTTCCTAGAAATTCCATCAGATTCTTCAGAAGCCACTTGCAATCAGGGCATGGAAAGTTTTTCTTTTAAATAGTTTTTGTCACACTTTATGTTATAATAATAGTATTTCTGCTAATTTGCAGATATTTCAGAACATTTTTACTTCACTTATACTTGTATAAATTGTGAATCAAACATATGGAAGGTTGGGGGGCAGGGCCTGACCATCATGGCAGACAGTTGTGTTTTGCTCACGCTCCCGCACAATTCTGTCAATATAATAGGCCACTTCTACAACCCCACCAAGCAACCAGGCGTCAGTTTTACCGACTGACAACTCTCATTACTCGAGCGAGGTGCCCAAAACAGCGGTGGCGAGCCCTGAAGATAAAAGCGCACAAACGGATGCCACACAATCCTGAGACTAGTGAAGGTCTGTCAAAGCTGGATGGGATGAGACGTGCACGCTGACTGCTGACACTGAACCGACACTGAACCGACCGCCAACACCTTTGTAGCGGAGTCTGCAGGATGGCGATCCTGCCTGGGATAGCATATTCCTCATAACAGGAATCGGCTGACAGCCAGGCTGAGACTCTTATTACTTGTTTGCACACAGCCTATTGATTGCTCCTGCTGACCACCCATTGTGGAGTTATGTTATGTTTAGTACTAGCATACCCAGATGATTGCTGTCATCTTGCTATAATAATCTGTCTGCTCCTTGAGGTCCCTGAAGCTAATTGGGGTGGTATAGCTGCTTATAGTGTATACATATAGAATTAGTCTGCTTATCCTTCTATCATTTATTCATGCATACTAAGCCTTACTATTACAGCAATGATGATTAGTTTAGATCCAGTGGTCTGGATAATGTGTAATCCACGTCTACTTTTGCCTCACTATTTACAAGCCTAGTTTCTGCTCTGTGAGTAGACTTGTTTCTCCTTTCAGTTGTTATTTTCTTTCACTTTAAAAAAAATGCAAAGTTATCTATGTCAAACAATTATCAGTCTATGTCAACTGAAACAATGGCATCGCAAGAATTCCTGTAATATATACTTTCTATGCACGAAAAAATAAATACTTAAAAAAAAAAAATGCATTTAGATTTTTTTAAATAAATCATTTATAGATATCACTGAACAACTATTTACATCGAAAAACGCTTTTTATTCTACATTTATGTGAGTATATTGAGTATACAGTACACCATACTTTGCCATTTTGCTGAGGAGAAGAGGTGGGGCACTTTTTCATTAGTTTTTTTAGGCTGCTTTATGCTTCTAGTGTCTTACAAAATTTTGACAAAAACAAAGGGGACTGCACCAGTAGGCTCCTAACACTATTATCACTATAGTAAGCTACATAGTAGCCAACTGTCCTGAATTTGCTGGGACCGACCCAGGAATTTGGCTAGTAATTTGCGTTTCCTCTGTTTATCTGTGTGTGTGTCAATGTGTCACTTTATGTATTTGTGTGTGTCACTGTGTGTATCTATGTGTTATTGTGTGTGTCAATGTGTCACTTTATGTATATGTGTGTGTCACTGTGTGTGTTTGTCGCGGCGTGCATGTGTATCCGTGTGTGCATTTGTGATGTGTGTTTTATTGTGCATGTATCTGTGTGTGTTTGTTCACATCTGTGTGAGTAGTTGCCACATTGTCCCTGGACATTTTTTTTTTTTAGTTTAGTTCTAAAGAGCTGAACTACCAGTAAGTAAAGGACTGGTTGTCTGATTGATTGTTATAGTGTGTAGCAAAGCTTTATTTACAAAAGTATTATTTCTATTGAGATCTGCACTTTTCGGAAATGAAAAATAGAGAACACACTCTTCACATAGTCTGAACTGTGTCATGTGTTTTGAGCCAAAGCTTGTATTGTTGACCTCTGACAATATAATCAAAAGTCTCTTAATTGTCAAATTCGAGCAGTCTGTATTTTCATTGAATGTTGTATTTGTCTATCACTTTATTCTTCTGAAATCATGAGAAAAGATTGTGTCTTAAGTAGCAGATGGATTGTCAAAGGGAAAATGGAAAAATGTAATTATTGCACATCCCTCCTACTCCTGTTCTTTGCAAATGTCTTTTTTGTGTTTCAACCAAGACAAAATTGGATACACCACAGATGTTTAATTGGCATATCCCAGTGCACTGAAAGGGTTAATCTGTGTCTACATGGTACATTTAAATACAAGTATTTTCAAAATGAATGAGTAATAATCATGGAAAATGAACAACCCGAGGGATTCTTTGCAATCTGTTCTAAATCTGTCATAGTTTTTCATTTAAGTCCGCATTGTGGGAATTCAAATATTCAAATTAAATCTAAAGTAAATTTAAAAATTTAGATCAAAACAGCTGAACTGGAATCATACCTGACCTGGAGAATTTTTAAAAAGTAGGCTATGTTGGTTTCAAATCTAACATTCACTTTGAATTCACTTTGTATTCCTGACAATACACACTTCAGTAAATAATTATTAACTGAAGTGAATTGAAAACCAAACTGGTTTAAAAATTTAGGCTACCATAATACGGACTAAAGTGAAATTAAAAAAATAGCTGAAATGTGAAATTTACCTACGTCAGCTATGCTTTCAGTTTAGCTAGTCTGGCCTTAAGGTTCAATTTAGAGAGAAGGAGATTCAAAGTTTTGAAGTAAGTTACATCTGATGGAATCCATTTTTTTTTTCTTGCAGGCGTGTGAGTCACAGCCAGAAGAGGTGTAACAAGGGCTGCATAAACAGAAACAACGTGATTTAACTCCTAAATGGCAGTGAATTGATCAGTGAGACCTCAGGGGCATGATCTATACATAAAAACTACTTCATTAAGCTGAATTTGTTTTGGTGACTATAGTGTCCCTTTAAGTAAGTAAATTCACTGTGCATTCTCATTTTAGTGAATAGCCCTGTATATGATTTGGAGAATTTTTTGAATTCATTCATTGTTTCCTAAATTTCACAATTCGGTTTGTACTTCATTGCCAACAATGAAGTGTAGTGAATAAGCCCTAAAATGAATTGCAAATATTAGCCCAAAATACCAAAGTAAAATGAAAAAAAAAAGTCAGTTACTTCAATTTAGACAAAATATCAGTTTTGGAAATAACTGTTCAATTTGGTGTTTTGGTGTTTATTGGGTTAACATAAATTTGGTAAAAGGATACCAAAAGTCAACACAAACAAGAAATAACAATGCATTTGATGCCCAGTCTATTCCATATATCCTAATTTTTGGTTTTGCACCCAGTCAATGCATTTGCAAGTCTTTGAACCCCTAAAATACCTTTGTAATTAAACTCTCAAATGAAAGAATATTTATAATTAAAATATGTACCAGTAAAGCATTGGTGATGATAAAACCTGACATAACAATAAAAGGATAAGTAATGAGATTTATATCACACAATGTGTAATATTCATCGTACATTCTACTTGTACAGCAACAGCAACGGTAGCTGGATGACAAGGCTTGTTTAATGACATCTAAGTTTGTAAAGGGTAATTGAAGAAGACATTGATAGCATGCAGATTTAATCCCTGTATCTTGAAGCAATTACATCACTGATATGTGAAAGGCGGGCTTCTGGGGAAATGAATCCAAACTCATAGAATTTAGATTAGTTCATATATTACCGTCAGATGTGCATCTGGAAGATAGACTTTATTATGTGTTGCAAAAAGTCTAATGTGTCAATATTATATTATTGAAATATATATGAGGCATGGACTATATGTAATTCATAACATCAACGTGTCTCATTTTTCACAGGGGCAAAAACATTAGCCTTTATTGGATTTCTTGATGGTCTTTGTTATACATTGTGCACATCTGAAATGTACTTTCTGTGGCTGAGAAATGAGAATAGCTGGTTCAGAAAGAGCATGTAATTATGTGATTCACTTGCGTTTGGTTCCTCAGTTCATCTTAAAGGGACACTTCAGTATGGTGCAAAGTGTAGGTTAGGTTACAGATAGTTATGCTGATTGTGCTTTTAATTCACCTTATTTTTTTATTTATATATATATATATATATATATTTTTTTTTTTTTATTATTTTTTTATTTTGTATTTATTATTATTTTGTATTATTATTATTTTTTTATAATTTGTTTTGCGCTATAACGCCACTCTTTCTGGTCCTTGTTCACAACTTCCTACACTTTTCTTTATATTCTATTTTTATATGATGTAATGACTAGGATTTTATAAAATATAGCATTATAGCTCAGAGGGTTGTTTGTGTAGATGGTGCATATATGAGGAGAATTTGTTTTTTGTTTTTATTTACAAGTAATATCTATAATTTCAAGCCTACTCCAAAAATATAGAAAACATTCTACTCATAATATTGTCTATAAATATGTAATATATATAAGTGTATACACATACAGGGTTACTTAGAGTGATCATTCAAAGTGAATTTCAAATTTAAGGTCAAAATAGCCTAACTGAGACGAGTTCCTTCTACGAATTCAACCTTCAGGTTAGCTATACCACAGACGTTATAATAGCCCCTATCCGCCTAGAAGATACTCCTAGGCTATATGCAACCATGATGACAGGCGAACCTTGACCATGCAGTACACAGTCACTACCTAACTCGCCCAGAGGTGACACACTCACCCCTTACTGTACGACCATAAGATACAGATGTTTGCACATTTAATACATGTAACATAACAAAGTTTCCGATATTGATACTATACTACCTTCTAAGTGTTAATGCTGTTTTGGTTTTCATTTCTTTATAATCATATGGCTGCTCCCGATTTTGCGAGACCTGCGTGTCTCCTATTTTGCTATCCTATCGCACTGTTGTACATTTTCGATGAGACAAATAAAAGCCATTTGAAACAAAATAGCCTAACTGGAAAAATGTGCTAAATAAGCTAAGTTTTAAGTTCAACTACTGTGAGCTTAAATTTGAAATTCACTTTGAAGTCTCACTTTTGTAAATAATAGTATGCATATACATAAAAACTATCTATTAAAAAAATCTATTTAAACTTAACCCCTTAAGGAACCAAACTTCTGGAATAAAAGGGAATCATGACATGTCACACATGTCATGTGTCCTTAAGGGGTTAAAGGAACACTGTAGTGTCAGGAATACAAACGTATTCCTAACTCTATAATGCTGGAATAGATGTTTAGATCACTGGCCCCCCTCTCTGTCAAGTTAACAGGTGAGTTACTTACCTTTTCTCCATCGCTATGCCGGTCTCATCCCTCCTCTATGGAGATCTTGATGATCTCAGCCAATTCATTGCTTTTAAAAATGGCAAAACGCCACTCAGCATCTCCTAATAGAGATGCATTGAATAAATGCATCTCTATGGGAAATGTTCAGCGTCTCCATGCAGAGTATGGAGATGCTAAATGTAGGTGCTGCACACTGTGCACAGTTACTAGGCAGTAATATAAACACTGACTTTTCTCTGCCTTTCTCTGAAAAGGCAGTGCTTACATTGAAAAGCCTGCAGGGACAGGCTATAGACACCGGAACTACTACATTAAGCTGTAGGGTTTCTGGTGACTATAGTGTCCATGTAGACAATTCTCTTGCTTCCCCCTTTAAATTACATAATGAAAATGGATGTAGGTTTCTTGGACCCTCACAGATTTGATTGCAACAATGTCCTCCAGTAGTGGGACATCATCATAACAAAAACATTTTTTAGGGACATTTCATCTTTTTGGAAATGTGTACATCCAAATGAAAATTTCTATGGTGCCAGGAATTAAATTGCTTTGTAGTTGCCATGGTGCCAGGAGGTGCTTAGTGCTTCTTTACTATTAGAGGGTTAAACCATCACATATCTTTTTCAATAATCGGGAGCTACCAATTGGCTTGAAGCGTCCAAGGCAATCAGCAACATCCCTGCCCTATTATGCCTGAACCTTGCATTGTGAGCCTTGGCACTGGAGCACAGACTTTTTGGTTTAACCATCTGTCAATGATTGATCCCATAATGGTAATGAAGCATCATGGACCTCATGGCACCATAACAACTTAAATGTGTTGTTTCAGTGCCCAGAATGTTTCTTTAAGAGATTGCATTACAATGAGTAACATACCATTTTAATTTCCTGATTACTTTTAATAAATGTCTCATTTGAAAGAATGCTTCCTCATCTGAAAGTAATGTGTTTTAATGTTTTACTGTTCTCGTCAATCTTTTTCATATGACTATTTTAATTTCCATTCTTTGATTTTTGAAATCTTGAAGAGAAGAACTCAGGACTTTAAATTGCCTTTTTTAAGTAGTTAAAGGGAGAGAAAACAGTGTTAATTATCCCACCCTGTCAGTTATCCCTGACGGAAGCTACTTGCCTCAAGCATATTTTTGGGTGATCTATCACAATATCTTCAGCAATAAGCATCTGTACAGCTCTGTAACAGAGTTAGCCTAGACAGGAGATTTATACATCCCTACACAGACAAAATAAAAAACAGATTTTTTAAATCTGACTTTTCCAGCCACCACTTCCACTGCTTAAGTCATCCCCCGAAATACTTTATTCCACAGTTTAATAGTCTGAAGCAGACCTCAGCATCTGGAGATGAAACGCCAGCACTGAAAAAGCATAATAAGGGTGGAGTGCGCTCAAACAAAGCGATGTTTTAAATGACAAAAAAGGAAACTATTAATGGATATGCTACAAGAATAGGAAGTGCATGAATAATTCACTTTTTTTCTTCAACTGCTTTAACATAAAAGGCTGGAAGTGTTGTCCATTAACATTTGTATTGCAGTCAACCACACTGGGAATACTACATAAATGCAGATAAAACAATTATATGGCGACAGTACAGGCGAGAGTCATATACTATATCTCCCTATAAACAAAACACTTAAATCACAGGATTATATATATCTTTCAAGATAACAAAACTGTACAGAAAAAATGAACACAGATGGTTATTTTTTATTTTTTTTGTAAATATATGTTTTATTACTTTCTTTTTGTTGTTTTCAAGCATAAAGAAAATTCTTTCCAGTGACTCGCAGGTAATTTTGTATGTTAAAGCATATCGTGATATACAGAGACTCGCAGGTCTCAATTTTGCAAATAGCATTTGTAATCTGACAGACACGCAGGTCCTGTTTCATACACATATTTGTAACACAGTCAAGTAACATTAAAGAATGGGCAAATTTATTTACATGTATTCCCCGTTTAGTTTTATAGCTGATTATTTTAGCCTTTCTTTACCTTAACAGTGAATTAAGAACACGTACCAAATATTACCAACTGCAACAAAATGTTGAACGTTTCACCACTGTTATTACAATAGGTATAGACTAATTACATTGTCTGACAGCAGAGTAAACAGAGGCGTGGGAAGGCCTCTCTGCAGAGCCCAGAATTTTAGGCTAATTCTAACTGGATTGAACATAGTTAGGTATGGTTATGGCACCTAGAATGTTACTTGAACAACTACTGCACTGCTCTGTAGTGGAATCATAACTCAGGTAAGGCAGATCTGGTAGTTCATATGCAATTTTCTTTGATCCCTTAATCATTAAATGTTACATTTTGCTGAGATTACAATCTTGCCTCTAAAGAATTTACAAAAGCATCAAATGTCTTGCTTACTTATCTGTGGTGGATCTACGTAGGCCTACAGACTTTACTGGAATTAGTTATTGCACTATGACAGGCTTCCCCAAACTGGGAACTACAACTCCCATGATCCTATGAATGAAATAGGCTGAGAATCATGGGAATTGTAGTTCAGCAACATTTGGAGGGCCAGAGTTTGGGGAAGCCTGCCCTATAGAATAGTATGCTTAACAAACAGATGCTTATGATGAGACAGATGCAATAAAAATAAATCACTGTCTAGCAGATATACTCATATTCAAAACATGCATTTATTTAATTGTGCATTTTGTCTTTGTGGTATATTTAAAAACAGCTTGCAAAAGCTGCAGATATTTTGTCTGAAACCTAAGTCAGTCCAAACTGTCTGTGGCTGTAGAATTACAAACTTCACAATGCAGTTCAATAACAAGTCTTTACAAGGCAGGTAGGTGCTCTGGGCAATTAGCTGCCTCTTGAGTTTAGCTCCACTGAGCTAAACAACCAGGAAGTAATTCACAGTTAGGGGAGGTGTAGCAACCTAATTTGTAAAAGTGACAATTTCTAGTGAAATCTGCACTTTTTGTAAAATTTAATGAAAAAAAACAGGTGACACTCTTCACATATAAGGCACTTCAGCAAGTTGGCATGCTTTATGGATATGAATATCCCTTTAGGGCAAGCATGTCAAACTCGCGGCGCACAATGTATATATCTGCAGCCTGGTGAGCCGAAAGTTTGCAATGATTACTAACGCAGAGTAGACACTCCTTACATTGCAGGTGCCTACTCTACTCAAATTAAAGCAGTACCAGCCGGAGGAGAAGACCCTGGCGGCAGCGAGGGAACTAAGCCTTCCTGCTCTTCACTGCTCCCTCGCGCGCGCCCTCTGTAGTGATTTCGGGTGCCAGAATATGATGTCATATTCCAGCACCTGGCATCACTAAACTGCACGTGTGAGGGAGCAGTGAGGAGCAGGGAGATTGAGATTCCAAGAGAAGAGGCCCCACACCAGCTCCCAAAGGTAGGGAGCAATAATTCAAATGATGTTGGTGTGTGCAAGAATGTGGAAATGTGTGTGTGTCTGTCAGTTTTTGTTTGTGTCTGTCAGTGAGTGTGTCAGTCAGTGTGTGTGTGCCTGTCTGTCAGAGTGTGTGTGTGTCTCTGTCAGTTTGTGTGTGTCTGTCAGTGTGAGTGTGTGTGTCTGTCAGTGAGTGTGTCTGTCAGTGTGTGTATGCCTGTCTGTCTGTCGGAATGTGTGTGTGTGTGTCTGTCAGAGAGTGTGTATCTGTCTGTCAGAGTGTGTGTGTGTCTGTCAGAGAGTGTGTGTGTTTGTGTGTCTGTCTGTCAGAGAGTGAGTGTGTGTCTGTCAGTGTGTCTGTGTGTGTTGGTCAGTGTTGTGATGGCCGAGGCTGGACGGTGGAGGACCGCAGGTGCACGGAGGCATGCAATGCCACGTCACATTCTGACGTGACATCAACATTCTCAACCTTCACAGGTTTTCAAGGAGTAGTGGGAGGATTCGCTTTTGCACAGGGTGCGGACGGCGCCACTGGGGGTATAGCAGGCCGTACTCCAGAGTCGCATACAGGCAGCGACAATGTGAGTGAAGTCTGCTTGTTGGCTAATATATTAGGGCCGGTGTTTAGTAGAGGGGGGTGCTGGGATTTAGTAGAGGAGGAGGGACTGGGATATAGTTTAGGGGGACTGGGATTTAGCATAGAGGGGAGGACTGGGATTTAATACAGAGGGGGGGGGACTGGGATTTAGTACAGAGGGGAGGACTGTGGTTTAGTAGAGGTGGGGGACAGGGATTTAGTACATAGAGGGGGACTGTGGTTTAGTAGAGGTGGGGGCTGGGGTTTAGTAGATGCTGATTTTTTTATACTGGTTTTATACAAACCTATGTTTCTAAGAAAATGTAAGTTTTTTTTGTGGTCCACAAAAACTAAAACCTTGTTTATGTGGCCCGTGCTAGCCTTTGAGTTTGACATGATTGCTTTAAGGGGTTAAATCAAGGACATATCAGAACTATTACAGTGATATAAGATAGTATGGGGTTTGTTTTACTGTGTTCCGTAACAGGGTTGATCCATTCAAACTTCAAGGTCTGGCATACTGATGCATATATTTTATTGTTCTCGACACCATGACACATCCAATCTCCATATTATGGTATACTGATGCATGCATTTTTATTATTATGTTGCATATGTATGATATGCAATAAACAGTGGGAATGTCTCAATATAAAATGAGCTACAGCTCTGTGATGGCTAAGAAAAACACTTATCCTGAGTAGATGAAAAATGCAGATAAATATGTTGTAAAAAAGAGAGGTTAGATAAACAGAATCAGGCAGGTAGATTGAATGGATGGATGCATGAATATATAGAGAGAAATACAGTCAGATAGCTCTGTCAATGAATCTATATCTATAAGTTCTATAGCATCCCCTTTGTTTTTAGAATCAACAGTACAAAACAGTGCAAGATGTTTCAAAAGCTAGTCACTTTAGCAATGAAAGGAACATATTAGATTGCGGCTGCACGTTTTAAACTCATTATGTCACTAAAATAAAACATTATACCTACACAGAGACAACAGATAATATCTCCAAACATAATATAAAACATCTGAGATCTTGAGGCCAGTGCTGGTAAATGCCCTGGTCTGGGCAGCAGCAGTTATTTGTGATTTGTCCCTCAAGACCCTCAAGCTCTGTGATATGGGTGTTGAGAAACTGGGTAGAGATAATTGTGGTGTCTCCGTAGCTCCTCTACAAGCAAATCTTAAATAGAAGTGGTGGTGAACAGGGCCAGGATGTCCTATAGGCCGATAATAAGTGTGGGACACATTCTATATTGTGAGCCAGAGGTGATGGCACCAGGTGCTAGCAAGTACTTACATGGCGGCAGACTAGTGCCCGGTGCCTTTAACCTCCGCACGCAAAGATCAGAGAGCCGCCTCCCCTACAGACCTCTATGCTGTGTGAAAGTACATGCCTTGCCAAGTATTGTCCTTTCTGTCATTTATGTTGGACTTACTTTTTTGTGCTTAATAACAATAATTTGTCCTATTTTCCAGTTCTCTCTGCCTACACCATGCAGCCTTGATCTTGACAGCATTGTTTGACCCCTCTGTGCCCAGTACATGTGCCATAGAATAATATTAAAGGGACACTGTAAGCATTTTAACAACTTCATCTCATTGAAGTGATAGTGTATGGGAACCCGTGGGATCCCCTCTGTGCTGTTCAAGCTAATGAGTAGCTATAGATGCCTTTGATTGGTTAAGGGTGTCAACTGACTGCTTTTAGCCTATCACAGTGCTTATGGCATGTATGACTTGGTATGGTTAGAAGGAAGTGTATAATCTCTGTTTTAACCACACCTCAAGTAGAGGCCTGACAGTGGATGGCCAGGGGTCCTTCTTCAATGTTAAACTGCTTATAAAGGTGTCAGAGGATCCCAAGCACTATAAGCAATTCAATTAGATGAAGTGGTTGTAGTGTCTACATTGTCCCTTTAAAAGAGTACTCAAATTAAAAAAAACAAATAATATATATGTCTATATATATTTTTTTTAATGTGTTCCTTATTTTTTTGAATATTAGGCATTAAAATGACTATTAAACTTGGACCTTTGATCCATCTCCACGACATGCTCCTAAATGCAGCACTGCGGACATACAGCACACATACAGTGATTACTGTGATCCATTATTCCAATGCATCTCTCTTGGCACTTTGCCCAGCAGGTGTGCCAGAGTGACCCTACTTCACAATGGATTGCAGTAAGTACCATGTTTCAATCTATTTTTTTTTTTTTTTAATAGAACTGAAATGCTAAAGGGTTTGTGTGAAAAATATGTAACAAATATGTGGAAAAATAATTAGGGAACATAAACCCTAAATCTCATGCATAGACTGTCTCCTGTATGTGAACTAAAAAAAAAAATATAGCATAAAAAAAGAAAACACAGTAAGCCTGCTACAAACTCTAAATCAGACTGCTATTATACAGCACTATCGAATATGTTGCATCCTTACAAAAAATGAATACTTGACAAATATGTTTATGTGTGCCGTGTATTTATATGTATTCAATATATATGTGTGTACGCATTCATACATATGTGCAAATGGATGCATGTGCAATATTTGATTGTTTGACATGCCAGTGCTTTCAAGTCATCCATTATTCATCATCTTATCTACTTCTATATACATGATTTTTTTTATCAGACGTCAACTCTTATTTAAAGCTTTCCAAAGCTATTTTCATGAGTGTTTGTCAAATTTGTGAAGATGGAAAGCCTAGATTTACCCCATTGACTAATCTATTTATGTAAATGGCTGTTCTTGCGGTGTGCAAGAATATTTCTTTTTTAAGCATTTTGCTAATGGTTGTGTTTAACAAGTTATGTGACAGGTCTCAAATTCTGTGTGCTCAGACAATGATTTTTAATACCATATTTCTGCTCAGAGAGTACTTATTGTATTCACTTCACCTGAAAGTTCTCCCTTAACACTGATGCTGAAAATGTAGCTCCATTGGCCAAATACTGCATTTTTACATGCATTTATGTACACATATATGGCAGAAAAAGCCTTAAGTAATACTTATGCTAAAATCAGAAATAAAATTATATATTTCAAAAACAAAAATATTATTTAGCAACTGATACAGCAAGAAACTGCAAAATTGAAAAGAATAGCCCACCTAAATAGTTAGGGCACTACACAACACAGTTCCCCTACATATCCAGCAGATGTCTACACTATACTCTTCTTCTCATCCCATGTATCTTCACAACAAGTAAGACATTTTGCAAGAAAATTAAAAAAACAAATCTGATTATCTTGAGAAGTATCTCAGCTCTGGAACATTCACTTCTTATACACCAAATAATTTAGGTTGCGGGTTCAAATGGAAAATAAAGACATAACACTTAAACAAGACTTTTCCTCCAATCATCCCATAATTGCCCTTTCCAATCACTCCCCTTTCAAATCCCTTCATCTTCAGTGACACAGGTCTCATTATGTTCTTGTAATGAATGGGACCAGGATTGTATCTATATATGTGGTATATATATTCTGAGATAGTTCTGGGGCAGATAGACAGAAGACACCCTAACCTCTATACTAATGTGCACCAATTTGGTCCTTATCATTATTGGGCACCAGAACAATGTAAGACTGGCCTTTCACTTGTTCTGCATTGGTAGACACTAAAAAGCATTGATTTAAATATATTTGGACCATAAGTATAATTGTCTCAATAGATTGGGTGTTATATAAAAAAAAACTATATGCACAGTGCAAATATGTAAAATTCTGTGACACACATTTTAACTTAACCCCTTAAGGACACATGACATGTGTGACATGTCATGATTCCCTTTTATTCCAGAAGTTTGGTCCTTAAGGGGTTAAAGGAACACTATAGTCATCTAAACAATGTTAGCTTAATGAAGCAGTTTTAGTGTATAGAATAGATCATGCCTCAATTCACTGCCATTTAGGAGTTAAATCACTTTGTTTCTGTTTATGCAGCCCTTGCCACACCTCCCCTGGCTATGACTGACACAGCCTGCATGAAAAAAAAACTGGTTTCACTTTCAATCAGATGTAATTTACCTTAAACAATTTTATCTCTTGCTCTGTAAATTGAACTTTAATCACATACAGGAGGCTAGCAACCTATTAACATAGCAGGAGGATCTAGCAACCTATTAACATAGCAGGGGATAAGGAAATCTAAATTAAACAGAACTTGCTATAAAGAAATAATAAACTTTAGATAACTCTTTACAGGAAGTGTTTAGGAAGGCTGTACAAGTCACATACAGAGAGGTGTGACTAGGATTCATAAACAAAGTAATTTAACTCCTAAATGGCAGATAATTGAGCAGTGAGGCTGCAGAGGCATGTTCTATACACCAAAACTGCTTCATTAAGCTAAAGTTGTTTTGGTGACTATAGTGTCCCTTTAACAATATGTTTTTCTGACACATATTATCAGAGTAAAATGCCATGAAGGTTATCACCAATGGTTTATGAGCCTTATTATATTCTCTAAAATGTAAGCTTGTTTGAGCAGGTCCCTCAACAGTCAACACCCTCTGTTCCTGTGCATCCAGGTCATCTTGTTGCAAATATATGTCTGTTAGTGCACATATTGTACAGCACTACAGAATTTGTTGGCGCTTTATAAATAATAATAATGTGAACCAGTCATGACATAACAGTCACCTTAAGCTATAAGCAGTAAATATATAAAGTCGGGCATACGTATCATAACTATAAGTGATATATGTATTTGCTCTAAAAGTTATCATTTTATTTACGTGCTGCCCCTCACTCTATCACCAACAATCTATGAGGCTTTCTTTATATGGGCTACTACAATAAAATCTCCTAAATTGTACTCATCATCATCTCCTGAATGCAACAGTATCCTGTATGTATAATTTTGACAAATTATTTTTATAATAAAGAGACAAATTAGTGACCCGGCATTGCTTTTAATGCTGCACACTGCTCATCTAACATTTTTACAACTGCCAGGCAGGATTCAAAATGCTACAGGGAACTGAGCACTAGTGCCATGCTTAGAGGGCTTCAGCAATGCTCCGTGTAAGGTCTACTTCCTGGCTCCTCTATATCTACAGTGGGGATCATACCACCAAGGCTCTGCACTACTAGAGCAAGTCTATGCTCTATAATTATTTAAGAGCAGACACAAGACAGACCCATATATCAAGGGATACCCTTATGGTAAGAAAAACATCTAGGACAGCCATGTTGGAGTAATTATGTAAAGTGGAAGGAAGGGGGTAATATTAGGTAGGCTAATAGACATGTTCTACTGTTGAAGTGGTTTGAGAACATGATGTCTTTTTTACATTTCTAGAGAAAATATCAAAGATAGTATCCATTTCACATAGATCTGTGTTACAAATACAAAGTATTTGGGGTTACTTGGATGAAATGTGTTGCAAAGCAAATAAAATGTTTGATCTTTTCTTAGTAAATAGTACAGAAAAACCAGCATCCGTTAATACCTGAAAAATTTAACACATCATTTTTGTAAAAGCATATATTAAGTAAAAATGTGTGTCCATTAATAATTGAGATTTATTATCAATATAAAACAATGGGGTTTTTGTTTATTATATTGTATCTAGGGTATAGTTCTAAAATTGGAGCAATAAGCAGAAACATTCCATTAGTTTCCATGGACACTGCTCCACTTTTAGAACTTTGTCCCGGAATTGCAATTTGCACATGACCCGATGTCTTTCATCCTGACAGCTAATATAGAAGTGACTTCTATGCACACTGTGCTTATGCAAAGAAGAAGAAAAAAGGCTTTTCCATATGAAGGAATATTAACTGTCCTTCATACTGACTCTGTCAGAGACCTTACAGTGAATCTCATTTGCTCTATTATGATTTTTTAGAGTGGCTATTAATTATACAGCAGCAGAACAGAAAGGATAACTCAAAGACAAAATGTGCTTAAAATCTGGCAGTATCTGACATTATACAACAGAACCATAGAAATAGTAACGCTCTTCCTATTGAAAGGGATGTCAGCTAATTACTGAAGTTTGTTTTGGACATTTCGACAGATCTAAAACCATGTGAAAAAAGCACTGTGCTCTGTTCAGAGAACCAAATATGTAAGTATTTAAAAGGCATGTCTGCAATGCTCTACCACAATACACTAGCCAAACCCCAACCCTCTTCTACTTCTAACTGAAAGAACATTATTATTATTATAATTAACATTATATAGCGCAAGATTATTCCATACGATCAGGGCCGGATTAACATAGGGGCTGATGGAGCTGCAGCTCCAGGCCCAGGCCCATGGAATAGGCCCATTGATTTAAAAAAAAAAAAAAAAATTATTATTTTTTTTCCTTTTTTTACACACTACTCTTAGGGATTCCACCTGGCTTTTATTTTATTGGCACAGCCAGTATTTGAGGCTGCCTGGTTGGTGCCAATATTGGATACTGGCAATACAAATGCTGGTATTTTTCTCAGTATAAACAAGAGATTACTATGCAATACCAGCACTGGCCAGTAGGGGTCACTGTGTGTGTGGAGAGAGGCAGGGATAGGAAGTTACAGCATATCCCTCCCTGCCTCTCTATACTCACTGATCTGTAGGGGTGCAGCTACAGAGAGTCCAGACAGCAACTCCCACCCTGCAGAGACAGCCTACAGCTCCGGGAAGTAAGGGATGGGGGAAAGGCTGCAAGGAGAGATACACTGAGACACTAAGGGACATTGGGAGACATTATGACACAGACACATGTGGACACAGTGTCTCCCAGCCAGTGTCCCTGGTGTCTCGGTGCCCCCTAGTCTCCCAGTGCCCCGTAGTCTCCCAGTGCCCCCAGTCTTCCAGTGTCTCACTGTCCCCATGTCTCCTAGTGTCTCCATGTCTCTCAGTGCCTCAAGTGTCACAATGTCCCCATGTCTCCAAGCTAGTGTCCCTAGTGTCTGTGGCCCTGGTGTCTCAGTGTCCCCATGTCTCCCAGTGCCCCCATGTCCCTCAACCAGTGTCTCTAGTGTCTGTGTCCCTGGTGTCTGTGTCCCCATGTCTTCAAGTGTCCCCTATTTTCCCATTGTCCCCATGTGTCCCAGCCAGAGTCCCCTAGTCTCCCCGTGTCCCTAGGTCTCCCCGTGTCCCCAGGTCTCCCCATCTTCCTAGTGTCCTAGTGACATGGGGACCCTGGGATACATGGGGAGACATGGGGCATTGAGACACTGTGATACATAGGATAACTGGGAGACCTGGGGACACGACACTAGGCAACACTGGGAGACATGGGGCACTGAGACACTGATACATAGGAACACTGAGACCTGGAGTAATCGACACATGGGGCACTGAGTCATGAGGGCACTGGGAGACATGGGGGCACTGGGAGGAATCCATCTATACAGCAGAATCAAACTAAGTAGTTTTTTGGTGATTTTACAGCATTTTCTCTTATGTCACTCCTTGTGATTTACATCATGTGATGTAACCCATACATATTTAATTATGCAAATTGTTTTTTACCCAAGAAAGGTGGCAACCCTAACTACTTTTCACATACTCTTACTTAAGTATGGAAACTTAAGAGGGATGTATGGGAACAAAACCTGTGTGGACTGGCTGACAATGAATATAGTTAAAGGGACACTATAGTCACTAGAACAACTACAGCTTATTGAATTTGTTCTGGTGAGTAGAATCATTACCGTCAGGCTTTTTGCTGTTAACACTGTCTTTTCAGAGAAAATGCAGTCTTTACATTACAGCCTAGTGATAACTTCACTGGCCACTCCTCAGATGGCTGTTAGAGATCCTTCCCGGGCTGCCTAAAACATTCATCCAAACATTCAGTGTCTCCTCCCTCTGCATGCAGACACTGAACGTTCCTCATATAGATTCATTAATTCAATTCATCTCTATAAGGAGATGCTGATTGGCCAGGGCTGTGTTTGAATCATGCTGGCTCTGACTCTGATCTGCCTCCTTGTCAGTCTCAGCCAATCCTATGGGGAAGCACTGTGATTAGATCAGGCCACCACTTCTAATGATGTCAGCAGACTGCTTGTTTTTATGAGTCTAATAGCATGCAGAGTTACAGCTTCAGGCTTGAATATAGTAAGATTTTGTTATATTTATGGAGGCATGAGTGGCCCAGGGGAGCTAGATGGTGGTGTTAACACTGTAGGGTCATGAATTCATGTTTGTGTTACTGACCCTATAGTGATCCTTTAAGGTAATGCTGACTTTGGTCTCTCTAACACTGTGGCATGTTCCCTTTCTTCTACACTCACTACATACAGCCTTTCTCTGTCCCAGACTATATACCAGGAGC
>OW240916.1:232880812-232911530 GCA_933207985.1 Pelobates cultripes
CGATTTAGAAATATTATTAATAGGGAATTTTACAAGTGAGATAAACTATTACAAATTTAGACAGGAACAATAGATACACAGAAAGATGTTCACATGCACACACACGCAAATGCATGCAGAAACACACACATACACCTTGACCTATGATTAGGGAACTAGGACCCTGCAGAGATCCCTGAAACAGTGGGCCGGCCTGCATGATTGACAGACAGCCTGACATGCATTCACACAAGGCTGACCTGCCATTAACTTGGGTGGATCCGCCCCCTTAAATGAGAGTATGCTCCTTTGGGGGGCAGCTAATGCAATTAGAAACATAGAAACATAGAAACATAGAATGTGACGGCAGATAAGAACCATTCGGCCCATCTAGTCTGCCCAATTTTCTAAATACTTTCATTAGTCCCTAGCCTTATCTTATAGTTAGGATAGCCTTATGCCTTTCCCACACATGCTTAAACTCCTTTACTGTGTTAACCTCTACCACTTCAGCTGGAGGCTATTCCATGCATCCACTACCCTCTCAGTAAAGTAATACTTCCTGATATTATTTTTAAACCTTTGTCCCTCTAATTTAAGACTATGTCCTCTTGTTGTGGTAGGTTTTCTTCTTTTAAATATAGTCTCCTCCTTTACTGTGTTGATTCCCTTTATGTATTTAAATGTTTCTATCATATCCCCTGTCTCGTCTTTCCTCCAAGCTATACATGTTAAGATCCTTTAACCTTTCCTGGTAAGTTTTATGCCGCAATCCATGAACCAGTTTAGTAGCCCTTCTCTGAACCCTCTCTAAGGTATCAATATCCTTCTGAAGATACGGTCTCCAGTACTGTGTACAATACTCCAAGTGAGGTCTGTACAATGGCATGAGCACTTCCCTCTTTCTACTGCTAATACCTCTCCTATACAACCAAGCATTCTGCTAGCATTTCCTGCTGCTCTATTACATTGTCTACCTACCTTTAAGTCATCAGAAATAATCACCCCTAAATCCCTTTCCTCAGATGTTGAGGTTAGGACTCTATCAAATATTCTGTACTCTGCCCTTGGGTTTTTTCGTCCAAGATGCATTATCTTGCACTTATCCACATTAAATGTCAGTTGCCACAATTCTGACCATTTTTCTAGTTTACCTAAATCATTTGCCATTTGGCTTATCCCTCCTGGAACATCAACCCTGTTACATATCTTGGTATCATCAGCAAAAAGACATACCTTACCATCAAGACCTTCTGCAATATCACTAATAAAAATATTAAAGAGAATGGGTCCAAGTACGGATCCCTGAGGTACCCCACTGGTGACAAGTCCAAGCTTCGAATATATTCCATTAACTACAACCCTCTGTTGCCTGTCACTCAGCCACTGCCTTACCCATTCAACAATATTTGAATCAAAACTTAAAGATTGCAGTTTATTGATAAACCTTCTATGTGCAACAGTGTCAAAAGCCTTACTGAAATCTAAGTAAGCAATGTCTACTGCACCACCCTGATCTATAATTTTAGTTACCCAATCAAAAAAATCAATAAGATTAGTTTGGCATGATCTCCCTGAAGTAAACCCATGTTGTCTCTGATCTTGAAATCCATGTGTTTTAGATGTTCATCAATCCTATCCTTTAACATGGTTTCCATCACTTTCCCCACTACTGAAGTAAGGCTTACTGGCCTATAGTTGCCCGACTCCTCCCTATTACCTTTCTTGTAAATGGGCACAACATTCGCTAACTTCCAATCTTCTGGGACTACTCCTGTTAACAATGATTGGTTAAATAAATCTGTTAATGGTTTTGCTAGTACACCACTAAGCTCTTTTAATAGCTTTGGGTGTATTCCATCAGGTCCCATTGACTTATTTGTCTTTACTTTTGACAGTTGAAATAGAACCTCTTCCTCTGTAAACTCACGTGTAATAAATGACTCATTTATCCTTTTTCTCAACTGAGGTCCCTTTCCTTCATTTTCTTCTGTAAATACAGAACAAAAATATTCATTGAGGCAGTCAGCCTGACCTTTATCCTCTTCTACATACCTTCCTTCTTTTGTTTTTAATCTAACTAATCCTTGTTTTACTTTTTTTTCTCATTTATGTATCTAAAAAATGTTTTATCCCCCTTTTTTACTGACTGTGCTATTTTCTCTTCTGTGTGTGATTTGGAAGCTCTTATAACTTGCTTAGCCTCTTTCTGCCTAATCTTATAGATCATTTTGTCTTCCTCACTCTGGGTTTTTTTATAATTCCTAAATGCTAACTTTTTGTTTTTAACTATTTTGGCCACATCTGCGGAGTACCACAGTGGTTTCTTGAATTTTTTGCTTTTACTGACAAGCCTAATGCAATTTTCTGTTGCCTTCAATAGTGCAACTTTTAAATAATCCCATTTCTCTTGGACTCCATTTAAATTGCTCCAGTCTGATAATGACTCCTCTACCCATATTCTAATTTTAGAAAAGTCTGTTTTTCTAAAGTCTAAAACTTTTGTTTTTGTGTGGTGTGACTCAGTCACTGTTCTTATATTAAACCACACTGACTGATGATCACTGGATCCTAAACTTTCACCTACAGTAATATCTGATACCAAATCTCCATTTGTTAACACTAAATCTAGTATGGCCTCTTTACGAGTTGGCTCCTCAACAACTTGTTTTAGAGACAATCCCAGTAGGGAGTTTAGAATATGTGTGCTCCTGGCACAAGTAGCTAATTTTGTTTTCCAATTTACATCAGGAAGATTAAAGTCACACATGATGATAACTTCCCCCTTCATTGTCATTTTAGCTATTTCCTCAACTAGTAGATTATCTAACTCTTCAATTTGTCCTGGGGGCCTATAAATCACACCTACACGAGTTACTGTGTGATTACCAAATTCTAACGTAGCCCAAACGGACTCTATGTTTGCCTCACTAACTTTTATTAGGCTAGATTTTATGCTATCCTTCACATACAGGGCCACCCCTCCCCCCTTTCTTGCCTTCCCTGTCTTTTCTATATAAAGAGTACCCTGGTATTGCTATGTCCCAGTCATTTTTCTCATTGTACCATGTCTCAGTAACAGCGACTAAATCTACACTATCAGTTGCCATTATTGCCACAAGTTCATGGATCTTATTCCCTAAACTGCGAGCATTTGTAGACATGACTCTAAGCTTATCATTTTTTAACACACTTGCTACAGGCACCTTCTGTCCTTGTTTTGGGGGACAATTGGATTGATGTTTTATCACCCTTTTGCCCCCCCCTCCTAGTTTAAATACATCCTAGCAAAACCTCTGAACTGCTCACTGAGAACATTTGTTCCCTTTTGAGAAAGATGCAAACCATCTTTTTTGTACAGCTTATCTCCATTCCAAACAGAGCTACCATGAGAAATAAAGCCAAATCCTTGCTCCCGACACCATTCACCAAGCCACAAATTAAAGTCCCTAATACGCATCCGCCTGTCGTTCTGAGTGTTATGCACAGGCAGAACTTCAGAGAATGACAGTGTGGAAGCAACCTGCCGTATATCATTGGCAAAAACACTAAAAACTTCCTTAACCTCTGAAACCTCATTGCAAGCCAAGTCATTTGTCCCTAGATGGACAAGTACATCCAATTCCCCTTCCTGCTTTGCTTGCTTAACAATATTACAGATACGTCTCCTGTCTCTGTGAGCAGTAGCTCCGGGAAGACACCTCACAAGACCACCATTGTCCATCTTCACACCTCTTATAATGGAATCACCCAACAACAACTGCTTTCTATTAGGCCTCACCATAGTCTCCAAGCCGGTCTCCACAACACCACTAGTCTCAGTGCCTCTCTCCACAGCACCACTAGCCTCAGTGCCTCTCTCCACAATACCACTAGTCTTAGTGCCTCTCTCCACAACACCACTAGCCTCAGTGCCTCTCTCCACAACACCACTAGCCTCAGTGCCTCTCTCCACAACACCATTACACTCTGAAAGTGCAGAAAATGAATTATGAAGAGCAACAGACTGTGCAAAATGCCTTTTATCCACAACTCTAAGTCTACCAGATCCTACAGTAATCCATCTGCCTTTCCTAGCATGTCTCTGCGGCAGTGGCTTTGCAGCAGTTCCAGTCTGAGTTTCTTCACCAGATAATTTACAAATCTCAGACTTCAAAAATACAATCTCCTGCCGCAAGATAGAGAACTGTCTACAGATTAGACAACAACCAAACCTCCAAAAAGTGGAACGTGAAACAAATGCATAGCAATTGTTACACTGAACTAAGCCTGCCATTCCAATTATAAGAATAATTTAAATCTAACAAATCTTAACTTTTTTCTTTATCCTCCTGAATACCTCAGATTACCTCAGGTTATCTCCAGAATATCTCCAGCTACACACTTAGAAACAGCACTCTCCAGAATATCTCCAACTACACACTTAGAAACAACACTTAGAAGTAGCACCAAGCTATATTAGACAAGCTAATGGAACCAGGCCTTATATAACTCCTAAAATCACCGCCCACTAGGAATGTTTAACACCTGGGTAGGCCTCTGATTATTTGCAAACAATAGCTAATTAACCAGCAATCAACAGCAAGTAACTAGCTTAATCAAATCAAATGCCTTATAATTACCAACAGGAATTCAAAACTTGTGCAATCAGTAACCTTTTCCTACAGATGAATCTTACCTTGTGCAATCAGTAACCTTTTCCTACAGATGAATCTTACCTTGTGCAATCAGTAACCTTTTCCTACAGATGAATCTTACCTTGTGCAATCAGTAACCTTTTCCTACAGATGAATCTTACCTGTAACAGTAGAAATTGCATCACTTGTGCACTCCCAATACATTCTTCCCACTGGAGTCCTGATTTGCAGGATGCTGGAGCTGGTGTTATATTAGGTTTGTTCGCTAGTGACTGGCTAGATATTAGGTTTGTTTGACTAAGAACTTGGAAACAACTGCACAAGTTCATCATTAGATGGCTTGATCTGTTCAAAGGAAACTTAGAGCTATTTTGTCCATACAATGCTTTTTAACATCATTCTGTTCATGGTAACCCTAATGAGGGAGCTGATCAGTGTGGAGATTAAGAAACCTGGTATTATTGTATGAAATTGCCCTTTATGACAGAGCCCACCACCAATAATGCTCATTGCTTAATGCACAGGGCTTCTAACACTCTTTCCTGCTTTCGGTAGGATAGTACCAGTTTAGTTCCCTAGTGTCGCCATTCCAGGGATACCTGGGAAATGTCCTCAGCAGTGCAGCACAAGCATGTCCACACAGTGCAAATGTATCATTGGATGCTCTTGTGCTAGGACCATGCAGAGAGGGCCTGTCCCAGTTATGTTGCAAATCAAATTCTAATTTATTGGCATTGTAAAAACTACAGATATGTGTGTTAGAAAAAAACATGTCTGTCATGAATGAATATGTTCCAGCTGCGCCCAAAGGGCTGTCCTGCGGCATGGAATGATCAAGCACGGCTATTGTTACCTGGTCGCGGCCCACCTATAGGATTCGCATGTGCACGTGTCGCATTCGGAGCAGTGAGGGAATGGAGATAAGTCGTGACAATATCTATATTTTCCATTCTCCCCCTTTTTTTGATGACGGGAGATGCAGCTGCTTTTGAACATAGCATCTCATGGTATAAGTGTGTATAGCCCAACAAGTTGGGGTTAGCACCTCCACCATCTTTAAACTTTAGCAGTCGCCACTGAAGGCTAAATTACTATAATCCAAGAAATGGGAACTTTTAATGAGCAGTGATGGATGATAACCAGGCTTTGACTATAAATACATTTGTCCATTCTATCACTAAATAGTCTAAAAGAGTTTGTCGTTTCTTTCAGAAGTTGGCCTTGTGATTGTGTTCTATTAAATCAATGTTACTGAGTTGCTAGACAGTGTCACCTGATTTTAACATTTCTTCATTTGCAGCTTTCTAATAAAACCAGCCTTGCTTGCTAATAAGGGAAGTTGTAATAAAGGCCCCTGAACAGTCACTTGCTGGTGATGACATTTGAAGGTTCCTTTTTATTTCCGGATAATCTGCATTCAGATCAGAGACATATTGACATTTACTTGTTATGGTGCATTGAGTCTCCCTTTAAGTCACTGTCACTTCCTTTTAAAGCACCAGGTTATAGAAAAATACATTATTTTGTGTGAATGTGTGCTTTTTTTTTTGCAAGCTTTTATTTACACAGATCAGGTTCCTGCTACACAAACCATCTGCACTTCCTTTTTTAGCATTTTGTTATTGGTCTAACCTTGGGTTTGAGACAACCTGCGTATGCTCGACTCTGAAATCAGATAGATCTGTTTCTGGTGTCCTAGCTATAGATGCATCATTTAATTAGATTTTGTTTTATCATGCTGCATAATATGTTTTAATATCCATCCCTTTAAATATTTTGCACACCTTGGCAAAATTGTTGGCAGTTTTTGACACCCTACTAGTTTATTATGCTATGCACGGTATGCAGATCTTTTCCTTGTCTCATTACAGCTGTCTACTTCCATTATCCTTAAATGGGATATGAGGTGCTCCTTCAGTGGAGTAAATCAGTGTAGACAAATAGTCTTTTTAGAATTTAATTAGAAATATTGTGTTTTATATAACAAAATACTATTCTTAACCATTTAGTGGAGATATTTGTGTGATGAGATCCTGCGCAAGTAGTTTGAAGTATAACATGATTGTATTGAATCATTATAAATCCACTTAAAATGAAAGGAATAGTCATCCTATTTTACAATCACAAAGAAGGAAACGTATGTTTAGAGTTTAACTCACTACTAAGTGGTTTTAAAAGAATCCAAATACTTTGGGTGACCTTGAAAGTAATATTTAAATATACATTTTGTTTCAGTATGCGTAGATAGTGCATTATTGAATGGAAACAAAAATACAAAATGTGGTTGGATAGAAAACCTAATTTACTGAATTATGAAGTTACAGATGATAAAAGAACATTGTAAATAAATAACATTTCTGATTGTGCAATATTGAAATTTGTTCCCACACATAGTCTATGATTCTCTCAAAAATAAATTAGCCCATATAACCCATATGTACACAGTTGCCACAGGTCAATGTACGTTTCAGTCCCACTGGATTTTTCTCAAGACTAGTTTTGTAAAAGGCATGGAGATTTTTGGATGTCCACATTCTTTCACAATCTCACAGGTTGGTCAGTGACAGCCCACTTTGGAGGCAAGAATATTGTACAACGTAACAAACTGATATTATCTTTTTCAAAAATTATGTTTGAGTAATTGCTGAACTCACTGAAACCAATTTGTCTTGCAAATACTACTCTAATTCACAATTAATAATGAAACCAAGGCTGAATTGTTTTCCCACATACCCATCACTTTCCCAAGGCATTACTATTTCACGGTCTTAAAATATGAATATTCTGGTATGAAAAAACATTGGGACTGCATCCATGCATATCCTGTTTGGCAGTTCCATTCTACACACTCCATAATATCTTATTATAACCAAAATATGATAAAAAATATCAGCAGACATAATATGTTTGTTTACATTCCACAAAACATTGGTATCAAATAACTTACTTACAGAAATCTTCTAAATCTTCTAAATCACTGGCTAGCCCAACAGCACTCAAGTAACAAAGAGTTTAAATAATAGCCTGTGATACATATATTTGCAATGCTGTGCTCTCATCTCTTGAGTAAGGCTTTTTATAAAGCAGTTATGCATCTATAAAAAAAAAAAAAGGTTTATTGCTGTCTGCTAGATAAAATTATGTTTTTGTTAAAACCTAAGATCCAACACAGTATAGTAAATGATAGCCAAGAAACACAATGGCAGTGACATTTAAATTGCATGGCTTTACCTGCTGCTCTAAACTCCAATTGAGATATTAAGGTTTAAAATGGAAGTTTCTAAGGAGGACAGGACCTGAATTGTAACTTGGACAGGCAGTTATGGACCTGTGACTAATTAAAATCAGCCTTAGGAGCTAACTGAGAAGTTAAAATAAGTCCTTAATTTAATAAGTAACTGTGTCTTATCCACTCTCTTCCTTGTCTTCCCTGAACACTAAGTGCGTGGTGAGGTCAAAAGAGGCTTGGGGCTCTAGAAAATCAATGTAATAGTTGGGAACTCAATCAAGTTGATAATTTAGCATTAAAATTACACACTAGTCTACTAGTTTATGGAAGATGAGGTCTGCACGCTTTCAAACCTGCCCTTAACCATTTTGCAGTAGTAGCTATAGAAGAAAGTAAACCTTTTTGGTATTTATTCAACTTATTAAGAATAAGCAAAAGGAATACCAAATGCAAGAATTTTTTAGGGAGATGCAACCAACTGAGTGCAACCAATTCAAATTTTCATGGTTATTTATTCATTTTATAAATGTGTGTATTCTTATAATTTTATGTACCGTATTTTTCGCTCCATAAGACGCACTTTTTTCCCCCTCAAAAGTGAGGGGAAATGTCTGTGTGTCTTATGGAGCGAATGTGAAGATTTACTTACCTGTCTTGGAGCGTGGACCGGCTTCACAGCACGCTCCGCGGTCCAGGAACTTCTATTTCAGGTTCCGGTTTCCGGCGGGACTGAAAGGAAGTGCACACTCAGTGTGCACACTTCCTTTCAGTCCCGCCGGAAACCGGAACCTGAAATAGAAGTTCCTGGACCGCGGAGCGCGCTGTGAAGCCGGCCCACGCTCCAAGACAGGTAAGTAATTATGAGACAAGGGGAGGGGGAGACACTATGGGACAAGGGGAGGGGAGGAGACACTATGGGACAAGGGGAGGGGGGGAGACACTATGGGACAAGGGGAGGGGGACACTATGGGAGAAAGGGAGGGGAGACACTATGGGAGAAAGGGAGGGGAGACACTATGGGAGAAGGGGAGGGGGGACACTATGGGAGAAAGGGAGGGGAGACACTATGGGACAAGGGGAGGGGGGGACACTATGGGACAAGGGGAGGGGGGACACTATGGGACAAGGGGAGGGGGAGACACTATGGGACAAGGGCAGGGGGGGACACTATGGGAGGGAAAGTGCACTATGGGACAATGGGAGGGGGGACACTATGGGATCAGAACACTAATGGACAAGGGTAGGAGGGGTTAAAGAACACTATGGGACAGGGAGGAGGGGTTAACAATCACTATGGGACAGAGGAAAGGGGGGTTAAAGATCATTATGGGACAGGGGAGAAAAAAAATATTCTGAACAAACTGTCCCATAGTAAGAAACACTATGGAACAGTTTGTTCAGAATATTTTTTTTTCTGGGTTTCCTCCTCTAAAAACTAGGTGCGTCTTATGGTGAGGTGCGTCTTATGGAGCGAAAAATACGGTATATCGCATCAAGGGATGTACTCAGTTCTTTACTATTAAAGGAACACTCTGGACCCAATAACAACTTCATAGAAACAGACTTTTTATGGTGTCAGGCGCTTCCTTACCCATAGGAGTTAAATTGTACATGAAGGGCTTAACCAAAGAGTTGCATCTCCAGTGCTGCTTTTCACGGATGGGGGGGTCGATGGGGACATTGAGGAACAGCGCAGATAAGGAAATTTCAACTCACCCACTAGCCATTGGTGAAGTGCTAATTCACGTCTGGTGAGTATGCCATGGTCCCTCCAGGCTTGAAGAAGTGAGTAACTTTTTGATCTGCCTAGTAGAATAGAACTTGAAATTTGAAACCCTGTCTATTATGTTTTTTATTTATTTATTATCTTGTTTTTAGCGTTTGGGTAAAATTATTTGAATGTTTCTAGTTGCAAAGATAACTCTTTTTTAATTTAATGTTGTTAATTAAATTATTTTATAGTTTTACTCTATCAGTATTGTTCATTTTGTTTCTATTTTATAACTAGTTTTTGCCTTCTATGCTGACTAGTAGTGATATTAATATTCTATACAACAGTTCTTTTCAAAGTAAATAACCAAAAATATGTGAGCCGGATGCAATAAGTTACTTTGCAACTGGACTGACGTGAATACTCTACGGCAGCTATTTTATACATGGATTTGTGTAAGTCATTGGTAAAATTGGTGCAATTCACTATTTAATATATAGTCAGGGCCGGACTGGCCCACCGGGATACCGGGAAATTTCCCGGTGGGCCGCGGCACCTGGGGCCGGTCTGACAGCTCACACACGGCCGGCCGGGATCATTAAAAAAAAAAAATTTGCGGCGGGGGCGGAGCTTAGTGCGACGGGGGCGGGGCCAACTGGGCTTAGCGTGCGGCGGGGGCGGGGCTTAGCGTGCGGCGGGGGCCTGGCTGACTGCAGCATGGGAAGCAGGTAGGAGTCCCTGCTTCCCCAACAACCAGCCTCCAGGAGCTGCAAGCAGGAGGGAAGAAGGAGGTCAGTGTGTGAGTGTGAGTGTGTGACTGTCTGTGTGTGACTGTCTCTATGTGAGTGTGTGACTATCTGTGTGTGACTGTCTCTGTGTGAGTGTGTGACTGTCTCTGTGTGTCTGCCTGTGAGTGTGTGTCTCTGTGTGAGTGTGTGACTGCCTGTGAGTGTGGGACTGTCTCTGTGTGAGTGTTCTGTGTGGACTGCCCCTGGTGGCCCGACCGTCCTGTGTGGCGCACTGCCTGTGAGCGTGGACTGTCTCTGTGTGAGTGTGACTGCCCGTGAGAGTGTGTGACTGTCTGAGTGAGTGTGAGTGTGTGACTGTGTGACTGTGTGTGTGTGTGTGACTGTCTCTGTGTGACTGTCTGTGAGTGTGTGACTGTGTGAGTGTGTGACTGCCTGTGAGTGTGTGACTGCCTGTGAGTGTGTGACTGTCCCTGTGTGAGTGTGTGACTGCCTGTGAGTGTGTGACTGTCTGTGAGTGTGTGACTGTCTCTGTGTGAGTGTGTGACTGCCTGTGAGTGTGTGACTGTCTCTGTGTGACTGCCTGTGAGTCTGGGACTGTCTCTGTGTGAGTGTGTGACTGCCTGTGAGTGTGGGACTGTCTCTGTGTGAGTGTGTGACTGCCTGTGAGTGTGTGACTGTCTGAGTGTGACTGCCTGTGTGAGTGTGTGACTGTGTGACTGTGAGTGTGTGACTGTGTGTGAGTGTGAGTGTGTGACTGTCTCTGTGTGAGTGTGTGACTGCCTGTGAGTGTGTGACTGCCTGTGAGTGTGCGACTGCCTGTGTGAGTGTGTGACTGTCTGTGTGTGATGGTCTGTGTGTGACTGTCTGTGTGTGACTGCCTGTGTAAGTGTGTGACTATCTGTGTGACTGCCTGTGTGAGTGTGTGACTGTCTGTGTGAGTGTGTGACTGCCTGTGAGTGTGTGACTGCCTGTGAGTGTGTGACTGCCTGTGAGTGTGTGACTGCCTGTGAGTGTGCGACTGCCTGTGTAAGTGTGTGACTGTCTGTGTGACTGTCTGTGTGAGTGTGTGACTGTCTGTGTGAGTGTGTGACTGTCTGTGTGTGACTGCCTGTGAGTGTGTGACTGTCTGTGTGTGACTGTCTGTGTGTGACTGTCTGACTGAGTGTGTGACTGTCTGTGAGTGTGTGACTGTCTGTGTGTGACTGTCTGCGTGTGTGTGTGACTGTCTGCCTGTGTGTGAGTGTGTGGCTGTCTGTCTGTGTATGTGTGTGGCTGTCTGCCTGTCTTTGTATGTGTGGGTGTTTGCCTCGGTGTCAATGACTGTCTGCCTGTGTGTGTGTGGCTGTCTGCCTGGGTGTCAGTGACTGTCTGCCTGTGTGTGTGTGGCTGTCTGCCTGGGTGTCAGTGACTGTCTACCTCTGTGTGTGTGTGTGCGCACATCTGCTAGTGAGGGAGCCTGTGTGTGTGTGTGTGTGTGTGTGTGCCTGCTAGTGAGTGAGCTTGTATGTGTGTCAGTGAGCTTGTCTGTAGGGATCATATGTGTGTGTGTGTTAGTGAGCTTGTCTGTAAGGAGCATGGGTGTGTCGGAGCCTGTCTGTGGTGAGCATGTGTGTACAGTGAGCTTGTCTGTAGTAAGCATGAGTGTGCAGCCAACTATTTCAATTGCCTATACTCACAGGCAGTCACACAGAGACAGTCACACACTCACAGTCACACACTCACACAGACAGTCACACAGAGACAGTCACACACTCACAGGCAGTCACACAGAGACAGTCACACACACATATATATATAGGCAATTGAAATAGTTGGCTGCACTCTCGGATTTCCTGAAAATTTAACTTTTATTGAAATATTTAAGAGAAGATCAACGTTTCAGTCCCTCTTGTGGACTTTTGTCATGATCCTGACGAAAGTCCACAAGAGGGACTGAAACATTGATCTTCTCTTAAATATTTCAATAAAAGTTACATTTTCAGGAAATCCGAGAGTGCAGCCAACTATTTCAATTGTCTATATATATATATATATATATATATATATATATACACCCTCCTACATAGCACAATGACTTATGGGGCTGGCATAGATTTTTTTCCAGGGCTGCTTCGTATCCCCAGTCCGGCCCTGCGCACCAGCAGTAGGTGCAGTCAGATTATATCCTCTCCCTCGTGGTTCCGGCGCTCAGTTACTGAGTCAGAGCACAGGCTCAGAGATTCTCAGCCGCGCTCTAACAGCATTGAAAGTCAGAGCCGTGAAGGAGCGGGTATGGCAAAGAGCTACTGATTAGCATAACATCAATATCCGTTATAAAACAAGGAAAAGGTGGGCATGGATGGTGAACTGATTTGGTGGTGCAATGGGCCACTTGACTGGTTTTGCCACCGAGGCCTAAGGCTGCCAGCCCTTCCCTGCCTATATGGCACTGACGCTTTACGAAATAGTGCCAAAGACATTAATTGGGGGTATCATTTTACTCAGAAAACTTAGCTGAGCATAATTTGGGGGCTTTGAACTTAGTGGCACATATGAAATATACAAAATGCCCAGCAAAAATGTAATCCGTATGTAAAAAATGCCCAAAGTTATTTTTTATCACATACTTTGGCATATATTGGTGAAAAACGGGGGCATGTTAAGGCACAATATGCACCATATGAGATACACTGGAGTGTCTACTTTTACAAAGGTAGGCCTTTGTGGTTTGTTTGTTTTTAACAGTTAAACTGCTATATTACCCCAAATTGAAGCATAGGCCTATTAAATCCGTCTCTCAAAATACTACTGTAAGTACTGAAACGGACAGGTCTCTTATATGTCACTGTAGCTTCAAGAAATGGTGCCAAAGGCATACAATGGGGGTATCGTTGTACTCAGCAGAAGTAGCTCAACACAAAATAAAGTGTACAGGAATAGCACACACAAAAAAACAAAAAACACAATTTTACTCCAATATTTAGCAGAGATTGGCAGTGAAATGGCTACATAGAAAGTGTCAAAATAACCTTAGGTAAATAGCCTGTGATGTCTACTTTATATAAATATATACTTATGTGTGGCAATTTTATTGCTATTCAGCTTACAAGACAAACATACCAAATTCTAAAATTGTTCCACATTAAAAGTTTTACTTCTTGTGTTTTGTGACCTGTAACTACCAAGAAAACCCCATCAAATCCCAGACACATTATATATTCTGTAAATCAGAACAACTAAATTAATTTATTTTTAATTACTTTCCTTAACCTTCACTAATTGAGCACACATTAGTATTGCAAAAACTGTAAAAAACAAACAAAAAAACCACACACAATTTCTTTTTTTTTTTTTGCATTTTTCTGGTGTGTGTGTGTGTGTGTCTTCTGACGCTGCTTCATTAAGGGGTTAAGTTGTTATGAGGGATGGAGTGCTCCATTAATTGAAAAACCTTGTGAGTAATTTGTTTAATATGTACATATGTTGTTTTAAATCTACTAGCATTTGTAATATTTCTTAAAATGTCATCAGATTTCTTATAAACAATCATATACTGGCTCTTTGGTCATTATTATCATTTTGTCACATATGTTAAAAATTTTATTTTAGCTTTCATGACCATATATTAGACCCTGAAATAGAAAGATACTATTTCATCTATGAAAATTTAAATTTTACAATATTCTTTCGATGATCGGAGAAAAAATTAAATCATAATTTTTTTTTTTTTTTTGGACAACAATTTGTACACAAAATTGCTTTACCCTATATTTATGTACAAGTTATATTAAAATAATAATAAAATTAAAAAAAAGAACCTGATAGTGAGTGGTTTAGACTGGAGTTATATGGGAGATTCTATAATGTTCGCTTCATATATTTCTATTGCATACAAGTCAGTAAGGATTTTCACAGGAAATAGTTAAACTTTGGACTTGAGAGAATAGGTTAGTGTATCACATGGTACAGCTGCTGCTTCCTGGAGATAGAAAGGCTTGACTTAGCACAATCAGAGAGACAAAAAAACGATAGTATCACATTGGAAGAACAAGAAAAACAAGCATCCAGAATATAGGCCAAGAAGACATGTCTGGGTTTAAAATCAACACCGTCTTAGTGACTGGATCAAACAGGGGGATTGGATTTGAATTTGTCCAACAGTTTCTGAACAGCAGTAATCCTCCACAAAAAATCTTTGCTACATGTCGTGACCCAGAGGGTGCAAAGAGTGAGGTAAGCATGCTTTTAGTTAGTTATTCTCCAATGTTCCGAAGTTAATAATGCTGTGACCTTGATCTTAAAGGAACAGTGTGCACCATAACAACATATCATTGAATTGATTATGGTGCCTGGAGTCCTTTGTCACAATCTCACAGTTCATTGATGACCTGCTTTCAATTGGTTTGACACGTAAGGGGAATACTTGGGCTCATGTGGCTCCACCCCCAATGAGGGGATTTCTAATTTGGAGATGAGTTTGAAATACCAATCCGTAAAGCGATAAAATGAGAGGGTTCAGCTGCAGCGTTAACTTGAGCGACATAATGTTGTAGCAGTGTTGTAGCGCCTGGGGACCCTCATTCAACCTTAAACTGTTCAAAAATGCTCTAAGACTCAACAGTAGGTGTTGACTCTAGGCACCATAACCACTTCAATGAGATTAGTCATGTTCCTTAGAGAATTCCTTTCAGAATGTCCAATTTTCAACAGCAAACTGCAGTTATTTTAAAAGCAATATTGCAAAAAGTGATGACTAGGCTTCGGATGTAGTCATATCTTGACTATTGTAGCCAGTTCATTGCCGTTCGCTACAATTCGCTGTTTCGTGAATAAACTTGTTCAAGTAGAACAATTACATATTTTATTATTTGCAAAACATTCAAATTGAAATAAAAACTGATGTTGCAAAATGTATCCCAATATAGTTAGGCAACAGTTACAGGTGTGTTGGAATTTTTGTGGACCACCATTTTGCCACTAACAGTTTCCCACAATTCACAGTTTAGTGAATAATCCCCTTAGTCTAGGTTAAACAGCTACTGCTTGCAATATTATTAGGATTGTAATCATTTTATATTTGGAACTATGACAGTTTTGTACAAATAACCTTATTGGTTTGAATTAATTATCTGCATGCTTTCTTCGAGATTGACATGTAATCTTATCATGTTTCCGACTGAAGTACAAGTGTCATTTACACCGTGTTTCGGAATAAATGGCAAAATATTTTTGGGAAAAGTGTACTTTAGCTATTTATTTTTAAATTTTACTAAAAAACTGCGTATTTTAATATTAACAGTCAATATTAAAGTAAAAATATAAGGTTTTCATTAAAAGTAAATAATATCTTAGAAAAATTGTAATGCGAACTCTTAAAGGACCACTCTAGGCACCCAGACCACTTCAGCTTAATGAAGTGGTCTGGGTGCCAGGTCCCTCTCGGATGAATCCATTTTTTTATAAACATAGCAGTTTCAGAGAAACTGCTATGTTTATAAATGGGTTAATCCATCCTCCAAATCCTCTAGCGGCTGTCTCATTGACAGCCGCTAGATGCGCTTGCGTGATTCTCACTGTGAAAATCACAGTGAGAACAGGCAAGCGTCCATAGGAAAGCATTATGAATGCTTTCCTATGAGACCGGCTGAATGCGTGCTGGAAAAAAGGTACGTTTTAACCCTTTCCTCTCCCCAGAGCCGGGCTGGAGGGGGACCCTGAGGGTGGGGGCACCCTCAGGGCACTATAGTGCCAGGAAAACGAGTATGTTTTCCTGGCACTATAGTGGTCCTTTAACAGTAACTAGGTCGATCCTATGGTACACAACCATCCTGTCAAGCATTAAACAGGATAATTCTCAGCAATGACAGCATAAATGCGTGTTACGTAGCTTCCAACATTAGTGGCAAAGTGTGTTGAATAGTAGACAGACATACTTTAAATATAATTCCATAATTTTTTTGGCTACCTGATGTAAATCCTTGATAGAATGTACTATAAGGAACACCTGATTGTTTGACTATTTAAAATAAAAATCAACATTGTGCCTTGCTCAAAACCTAACATAACCGAAAGTGCTAGCCTGGTTAAAGGACCACTATAGGCACCCAGACCACTTCAGCTCAATTAAGTGGTTTGAATGCCAGGTCCCTCTAGTTTCAACCCTGCAGCTGAAAATGTTCTCTGAAACTGCTATGTTTCACTGAGGGTTAATCCAGCCTCTAGTGGCTGTCTCAATGAAAATCACAGTGAGAAGACGCTGGCGTCCATAGGAAAGTATTGAGTAATGCTTTCATATGGGCTGTTTGAATGCGCGTGCGGCTCTTGCCGCGCATGCAAATTCGGATCTGACGTCAGCACAGGGTGGAGAGTTCCCCAGCGCCGAGGGAGCTGGGTGCTGGAGAAAGGTAAGTGGCTGAAGGGGTTTTAACCCATTCAGCCCAGCGGGAGGGGGGCCCAGATGGTGGGATGGGACTTAATGACCCTATAGTTCCAGGAAAATGAGTTTGTTTTCCTGGCACTATAGTGCTCCTTTAAGAGTTTTTTTCATATATTTTATTGCGGTTTTATCCTAAGGCTCGATATCTTGTATGGCCTATAATGAAGCTTAGATCAGATCTTCAAACCACAATCTCAGCTTTGTACTTGCTACAAACACATTGCAGTGGCAGGAATAGTACAAATAAGCTAAGAGATATTAAAAAAAAATAAATAAAAAAATAAAAAAAAAAGGTTTTCCAGCATAGCAGGACGATCTATAACTAGTTCATGCTATATTTGTACGGGTGCACCATAATAGCAATGCAAAAAAAAAAAAAAAACTATAATACATGTGAACTAAATGGTAAATAATAAAATATGCTAAAATACACTTTTACCATATTTCTTTCTCAGGGAGGGGATAATGTTCCAGTTAGTAAATGGAATCTTTGTGGGTTTGTGTAAAAGAGTAATTCTAAGGCAATCAGCAGAAACATCTAACTGGTTGCTATGGTGACTAATCCACTTTTAGAATGTTTCCCCCAAATCACTGTGTATACATCACTTCCCACAGGTAAGGTAGGAAAGAAAAAACCTGTAGCCCATGGGACAGGGAGGCATGAACGAGGGACAATGGCCCAGTACGATTATGCCCCCCCGCGATGCACACTGGTGGGGGGGGACGGACGGACTAGTACCTGACTTCCCCACCTTCTGTTAATTTATTGATGGCATTGAATGCAAAGATATAACGTGACGAGATCCTGAGGCCCATTGTTGTGCCCTTCATCCACGACCATCACCTCATGTTGCAGCATAATAATGCAGGGCCCCATGTTGCCAGGATCTGTGCACAATTGTAGATTATGCTAGCTTTAGTGTACCTATAATCTTTGTAGCATAATCTACAAAAAATTGTAGCATAATCTACAATTTTATAACATGACAGGAGACTTCGTATTTGCTTTAATGTTTTAATGCTCAGCCAACAATCCAACACTGTTTGTTTCGTGGGACCTATTCTGTGAGATATAAGAGCAATCCTAAATGGAGCTTCCAACTGTGAGTAGAAGTGTCAGTAGACGGATTAGTGGAGATGCCAACTGTCGAGGCAACCCAAAATATGGAAAAGAACGCCATCTGATGGTAGATCCCTTGTACATTGGATTGCGACCTGTTTCCTAGCAGCCGGTCCATGAGCTGCCAAGCTGACCTATTAGCCATTTCCCTGTAGGTGTAAACTGCCGAAGGTCATTTGCGGACTTAGGGTCACGAGAAGAAACTGTCACCAGGTCTCGACCCTTGATGTGGGAGTTGGATCCTCCGGTTGTGCCAGGGTCACCAGGCGATGCAGCCTCGCTGGCAAATCTCCAAACTCAAGTAATGCGTCTAAGTCTACCACCAATGCCGTCATAGTACCGAGTAAGGACTTTTCGTTCCCTCATGGCCTACCCGGTGATTTGTCTCATCTGAGAATAAATTATGCAGGCACGAGTGCGATCAAACTAGCCGTATCCTAAATGATTTCAGAATTCCAAACGGACTGTGTAACCCGCGACTGTGGTAGAGGAGGAACTCTCAAGGGACATCCAAACAGGGTCCCAAACTGAATTTCTGTAGTGAAGCGTTGGGCGACTACTCTAGAGATTGTGAATCCCGGAAATATTCAAAAGGAGGGGAACGTAACCGGGTTTGAGATTACCATCCAGATATATCGTCTAAGAGTGACCAGATGTCTGGATCCAATGGTAATCGGGACCTGTATAACAAAGAAGAGTCCTCACTTGCTGTAGTGAGAGAGTGTAATAATCCGATTACTCACGTGTAAAATCTTGTTCCATGCCCAACCTGTCAAAATCCGTGTAGGAGTTCCCGGTCTGCATGCCACCTACAAGATAGGGCATAATATAGTGAGACCCCTAAGTGACTTCGAGAACCGAAGTCGAGGCATCCTTGTAGAGGAATACCTCCCTTCTTAGCCTGGAGTCCCGTGAACACCTAGCGTTCCCTAATACGCAGGCCAGATGTAAAGTCCCTTCACTCACGACAGACTCCAGAGAGCAAGTCTAATGAAAACAAGGGTCTAGCTTCAACCGTCCGAAGCAGGTGTTGTCCAGTTTGAGAATGTCGGCAGCCATCTCAGAGCCTGCTACACATCCTGAACAGTACTCCAGCGATAGGTTGTGTCCCGACATGCGACGACTCTCTAGAGTCCAAGTAGGTCTCGTTGATAGTAGCTGAATAGGTGGGTTAGCGAGAAACCAAACCAAGACGGTTCTAGGAGGAGAGCCCTTCCATCTCCAAATCATGTTCTCAGAGGAGTAGAGACAGTCCTGTCCTCTCACCCCAAGATTGTTAATAACTGGGAAACCCAAATCGATCGAGGATTGTGGTCCTTCCATGCGTACGGTGTACTTGGAGACCTTAACAGAGTGCGACTGTTTGTTTGATATAGCGCAGATTATATAAAAACCTGCACTCTTGTAATAACTGACTTTCATCCGTTAGCCATACCATCTACAGGAGCACATTCAAAGGAATGTGTAGGGTCACCAATAAAAATGGGCCAGTCCTGGAATCTGAACCCAAGATGGTCAGATCAAAAAAGCCCCTATACTGTCCCACAAGGTCTTCGGAGGTGTGTGCGAATAATCGGGGAATCAACCCCAATAATACCTCTGAGAAATTTCTCTCATGGGAACAGTGGCCCGGATCCAGTAGATCCATTATAAGAGATGAAATAGAGGAATCCAGTCTAAAACATGCATACCCGGCACGATTAGGTAGTCCTCTATAACAAAAATCGTTGGCATGGTCGTTCGCTCTACTGAAGGGGTTCTCTCTCCTTGCCCAGTGTTATGACGCATCGTCTCCCTCGCATACCAGTGAGGTACTATACCCCTGTGTCTGAGCCGAAGCATCAGCGGTAAACTTGGCACTTCCATATTGCATTGAATGCAGGAGGGACGCCCCTCTATGCAGTCATCATTGTCCTGTGCAGGTACAATCCTGTGCGATGAACAGATAGCCGGTACCGTAGTGTGTTGAGAGAGAGCCGCACTCTCTAATAACGTAACTGAACTCCGTGTCAGCGTCTGGCTGATAGCATGAGCAGGCCGCCACGTTAATCACCAAAATGTTATAGTCTACCTCCATGTCCGGCTCCTTCTATGAGAATGTGTCACACTCAAAGCATGTCCTCTGTGTCCATCTCAGTATCAGGTTGAGGGAGGGGTGCGCCCTCTATAATGAATCAGTGTCTGAAAGGGGTTCGCTCTCTACTCGTGTAAAAAAAAAAATCAGTCTCAGGTCGACGCAATGGAGGGCCGTACCCCCTTGTAATCCAAACTAGAGTCCATATCAGGCTCAGGGTGACCAACTGCGGAGATACCATTTAATAACATCCGCATAGTACTGAGATTCTGAGGGGGGTCCCTTTCTGACCACGAGACCTCTCTCCGAATTACTCACCTGAGAGGTGGAATCAACTGGTAATAAACCAGACCGATGGTAGATGGGAAAAGTATACAACCTCGGGTCGTGTCCATCTTAATAACAGAAAGGGATGGTGAAGGAATGCAACCTCTGGAAGCAATGATGGAACCTACCAATGGACCGCCCGGATCCCGCGCACGTGGGATCCAGGATAACCGTCGGCAGTTTGAGGAAAGCTGGAGACGTTCTCCGCAATCCACGAGAGGTCGGAGGAGGTCAAGTCAGGCAGCTAAAAAGTTAGTTGCTAAAGATAAGGAAACCGTGCTCCCCTGTTGGCATCCGAGCACTGGTCCTTACTTGTGTGAAAAAAGCCTTGCTCTCCTCACTCTCCTGAGTGATATTACCCCAGGCCTGCGGCCAAATGAGGGTCGGGAACAGACATAGGGCAGGCAAATCGATGAGGCACAGACATAGGGCAGGCCAATCGATGAGGCACAGACAGAGCAGGCCAATCCCGGGTTGCGTCTAAAAGAGTAATAAGGGACCCCTGTGTATGGGCAGAGTCCCTTAAATATATGTCAATCTTCAGGGTAACCTGTGACATAGGGCCCTCAGATGCCAACCCTTTTTAGAAAGTGTAATACTGTGTTAATAACATAACTGGGACTAGTAGGCCCTAAATGCCCAGTAGGCAATTAGTGGTATTCCAGCTGTAATGGGTATAATCTGAAAATGTTCCAGTGATAATAGTGTCCATTAAAACATGATATACTGAGCAATACATTTTTAACTGAGAATAGGTTATGCACATGGGCATGCAGACCAGTTTGAGATTTCTTCATCAATATTCTGCATCATCAGCATGCCGCCCGAAGGTTATTGTACCCATGGTATATTTTCAGGAATAGGGTAAAACAATAGCCAACTCAATGCACCCTTTTATTGAGCTTGGAAGAGACCACCTTCCAATTCTACTAGTCACAGAATCTGATAGGATTGAATCAGTGTTAGCATAGACTGGTCTCCCATACCAATTTGAGCCAGAGCCAGGTCTGCTTAGCTTGTATATTTGCCATGGACAGAGAATATCATCCTAGAGTAGTCTCATCTCTGACTCCGGAGATGAATCCGGGACATATCTACTGATGCATAAGGATATGCACTTAAGAACATTAGCTTAATTGTGCAATGTAAAAGTTATCACCTACTTGGTTTTATGACAAAACCAACTGGTGAGAAGAACACAAAACGTGCTGACCCCTGATCTGTCAGACCGGCTCTGTATGAGCCGTGTAACAGCGCCAGAATGCCAGCGAGGCAAAACACTTGCGGTCCGACCACTACGTCTGGAGGAGGGGCCGCGAGCAGACGCACCCTCCTCTAGCTGGTCGGATACACGTGGCTCTATGAAGAAGCCGGCAGCGGTCAGGCGGCCACGTGTGTGAGAAACCCTGGGTGCCGGCAGGTTCACACTGGAGCTCCGGGAGTCAAAAGAGGCAGCCAAATGGCTAGTCTCCTGACACCCCGAGCAGAGCGCCCGTAGCCCGCAGGGGCCTAATAGAAGGACGCTAGGGAGTGGGTTGGGGGGAAACGGGTTAGCAAACTGACAGGAATGTTTGTTTGTTTTTTGCACTGCGTGGCCAGCCTAAGGCACAGCTGTGCAATACTCATGCTGTCTAATCAGCATCTTGATATGCCACACCTGTGAGGTAGATGGATTATCACGGCAAAGGAGAAGTGCTCACTAACACAGATTTAGACTGATTTGTGAACAATATTTGAAAGAAATGGGCCTTTTGTGTACATAGAAAAGTCTTAGATCTTTGAGTTCAGCTCATGAAAAATGGGGGCAAAAACAAAAAGTTGTGTTGTGTTTATAATTTTGTTCAGTGTATATGCACACACACCTACTTAAACAGTTTCACCTTTATCTTCGATCTTTGCAGAATGTAAGAATGCTAGATTTTTGTCAAGTCATTGTAAACATGCAGAATTCCACTACAAGCTAATTCTTCAACCCTGTAACAATCTTAAAGTAATATTACCTCATAAGAAGCACTAAACACTACCCTGCCACCCAGGAGTCTGAATCAGAGACAATGTATTTATTTATTTAAAAAATTTTTAAGAGACTGATATTTTATTCAGTGAAATATGTATACAGACACAAAACCTAGCAAGGCTTTGTCAAATAAGTAAATGTTTTGTTTCACTGGGAATCCCAAATATTAACTGAAAAATATGAATACAATTTGTGATTTGTTTTTTTTCCCACACCCATGATTAGCATGGTTCAGTGACATACATTAACCCCTTTAAGGACTGAGCCAAATGTACACCTTTTGATCAAAACAAAATGTAAACAAAAACTTGAATTTGACTATTTGTCTTTTCAGGCATAATTCACCTTCTTCATATTTTGTGCACCCACACGTATTATATAATCATTTTATTCAGGGGAAACAGGGCCTTTATTCAACCTAAAATATTTAGGTATGAAACCTAATTTAATATGAATAAAATATTTTTAAAATAGGAGAAAATAAGAATTTAAAAAAATAAAATAAAAATATATATATATATATATATATTTTTTTTTTTTTTTTTGGTTCTAAGTGACATTTTAACTGGGCTACCATACGTCACAAAGGCAAAGTAACCAATCTGGCGAATGTCAATGGGGAAAAAAGTGAAAAATGTAAAATGCTATATTTGACCCTGTAGCTTCCCAAAAAAACACCATGAAAACTGTACATATGGGGTACTGTTTTACACATGAGATATCGCTGAATACAAATGTGTATTTTATTGCAGTAAACGCAAAAAGTATTATGACATTCACAGTTAAAATGTCATGTAGAACTAAAAAAATTTTTTACAAATTCTTCTTTTCTCCTATTTATTTTATTCATATTAAATTGTATTTCATACCTAAATATTTGATGTTAAATGAAGGCCCTTTTTCCCCTGAATAAAATGATATATAATAAGTGTGGGTGCACCTAATATGACAGCGGTGAATTACGCCTGAACAGACATATAGCGCAAATTCAAGGTTTTGTTTACGTTTTGATTTGATCACAACATGTACATTTGGCTCAGTCCTTAAAGGGTTAAACACTTTTTTCCAGTGCAGAGGTCCCTCAGCACTGGCTTCGTCTCATCCCTTTCCAATGTCAGCATTGGGGGGGCCTAATGCATATGTGTGGTGAGCAGGGCCGGACTGGGGAAAAAATTCGGCCCGGGCATTTTTAATTACAGCGGCCCACTGAAAAGGGGGCGGGGCCAGATAGGGTGTGTTTTGTCATCCCCAATGACAAGCACGCCCCATCTCAAAGTGAGCATGTTGGTTCAATGCTCTTCCAGGGCATGAGAAAAGGGCTCTGTATTTGATCTGCACAGCGCAAGCAAATTTAATAACATGCTTGCATTGGGTTTGCTTGAAACTTGTCTCAGGGGTTTCCATAATTGGAATACTCACTGTATCCCATTTATGGAAACACTATGTGTTTGTTTAGATGGTATCTAGTGTGTTCATAGGGGATCCTGAGTGTGTATGTCAGAAATGTAGTGTGTGTGTAAGTGGTGCAGCGTCTGTGTGTAGGGGATCTAGTGTGTGTTTGAAGGACTCAGGAGTGCGTATAGGAGATCTAGTGAGTGTGTGACTGGTGCAGTGTGTGTGAGGGGTGTAGTGTGCATTTGTGAGGAGTATAGTGTGTGTGGGAGGGTGCAGTATGTGTGTGGGAGGGTGCTGTGTGTGAGGGCGCTGTGTGTGAGGGCACTGTGCGAGGGTTCTGTGTATTTGAGGGTGCTGTGTATTTGAGGGTGATGTGTGTGTTGGGGTGCTGTGTGTGTTGGGGTGCTGTGTGTGTGTTGGGTTGCTGTGTATGTGTTGGGGTGATGTGTGTGTGTGTGTGTGTGTGTGTGTGCTAGGTTTCTGTATGTGTTAGGGTGCTGTGTCAATGTTAGGATGCTGTGTCAATGTTAGGGTGCTGGTGTTAGGGTGCTGTGTGTGTGTGTGTGTTAGGGTGCTGTGTCAATGTTAGGGTGCTGGTGTTAGGGTGCTGTGTGAGTGTTAGGGTGCTGTGTGTGTGTTAGGGTGATGTATCAATGTTAGGGTGCTGGTATTAGGGTGCTATGTGTGTGTTGGGGTGCTGGTGTTAGGGTGCTGTGTGTGTGTTAGGGTTCTGTGTCAATGTTAGGGTGCTGTGTGTGTGTTAGGGTGCTGGTGTTAGGGTGCTGTGTGTGTGTTAGGGTGCTGTGTCAATGTTAGGGTGCTGTGTGTGTGTTAGGGTGCTGGTGTTAGGGTGCTGTGTGTGTGTTAGGGTGCTGTGTCAATGTTAGGGTGCTGGTGTTAGAGTGCTGTGTATGTGTTAGGGTGCTGGGTGAGGGTGATGTGTGTGTTTGCCAGGATTTTGTATTGGGGGAGGCAGGTAAATGGCACTATTAATGTTTTACTAAAAAATAAAAATAAATACATAATAATAAATAATAATAAATAATAAAAATAAATACATAATAAATACTAATAATAAATAATAAAAATAAATACAAACTAATAAATACTAATAATAAATACTAATAATAAATAATAAATACATACTAATAAATACTAATAATAAATACTAATAATAAATACTAATAATAAATAATAAAAATAAATACATACTAATAAATACTAATAATAAATACTAATAATAAATAATAAATACATACTAATAAATACTAATAATAAATACTAATAATAAAAATAAATACATACTAATAAATACTAATAATAAATAATAAATACATACTAATAAATACATACTAATAAATACTAATAATAAATACTAATAATAAATAAATACATACTAATAAATACTAATAATAAATAATAAAAATAAATACATACTAATAAATACTAATAATAAATACCAATAATGAATAATAAATACATACTAATAAATACTAATAATAAATACTAATAAATAATAAAAATAAATACATACTAATAAATACTAATAATAAATAATAAATACTAATAATAAATAATAAATACATACTAATAAATACTAATAATAAATAATAAAAATAAATACATACTAATAAATACTAATAATAAATACTAATAATAAATACCAATAATGAATAATAAATACATACTAATAATAAATACTAATAATAAATACTAATAATAAATAATAAAAATAAATACATACTAAGAAATACTAATAATAAATAATAAAAATAAATACATTATATCCCCCCCCCCTCTATTCTTACCTGTAGTCTGGAAGGTGGGGGGTGGGGGGGGTCGTGCTGCTGCCAGCCATCCCTGGTGGTCCTCGTGGTTAGTGAACTCTAGCCCTTTGGGGCTAGAGTTCACTCTCGCGAGACCCGGCCGGTTGCCATAGCAACGGTCCGGATCTCGCGAGTGAAACCCGGCGGAGCTGCAAGTTAGAGCTCCGCCGGGTCCTCTCTCCTGGCGGCTGGCTCCCCCCCCCCTCTCTCCCCGCCGGCGGCCGCGTTTGAGTACATGTGGGCCGGTGAGGGAGATCTTTGATCTCCCCACCGGCCCTCCATGGAATACAGCGGGGCCGGCGCTCGGATAGCGCCGGCCCTGCATAGACCGGCAGGGGAGATCCTGTGATCTCCCCTGCCGGCCTCGGCCCATGGACACCGCGGCCCACCGGGCATTTGCCCGGTATGCCCGATGGCCAGTCCGGGCCTGGTGGTGAGTACCTTGTACATTTAGGCCATTTAGGGCATTTAATCAATGCTTTCCTATGGGGGATTTGAAGACACTGGATGTCCTCCTGCAAAGTGTGAGGACGTCCAGCGTCATTTCACGGACTTAAACTCTGTGAAAACGCAAAAAGCGCCTGCAGTGGCAACTAGAGGCAGTCTTAACCCTGCAATGTAAACATTACAGTTTCTCTGCTAAGACTAGAGTTGAGCGGACACCTGGATGTTCGGGTGCGGTGGGTTCGACCGAACTTTGAAAAAAAAAAAAAGTCCAGGTTCGGGCTCGAACTTGACCCCAAACCTCATTGTAATCAATGGGGATCCGAACTTTTGGGCACAAAAATGTACGACGGGTGCGAGCCCTAAATAAGAATGTGGAGGGGGGGAAACCTACTGTCCTCCTCCCCCGGCCCCCATCTCTGAACGGCAGATGGGGGCCCTAAATAACAATAAGGGGGGGACCTACTGTCCTCACCCCCCAGCCCCCACCCCTGAGCGGTGGGGGCCATAAATAAGAATTTTGGGTGGGACCTACTGTCCTCCCCCTGGCCCCCACCCGTGGGGGCCCTAAATAACAATAAGGGGGGGAGACCTACTGTCCTCTACTACCCCCCAGGCCCCCACCCTGAGCGGTGGGCGGCTGGCCATAAATAAGAATTTGGGGGGGCCTCTAATGTCTTACCATTTGATGTCTTCTTTCTTCTAAACTCTTCTTTTTTCAGCCCCCAAAAAGGCCAAATAAAAATCCAGAATAACCGATGCACTTAAAAAAAAAAAAAAAAAATTAAATCCATTTTAACCCATGGAGGGCTCCGTGCAGCCTGAGCTCAGAGCACTCTGATTGGTGGGTTTAAGCCATCCAATCAGAGTGTTCTGACAGGTAAATGAAGAGACTGACAGGTAAGTCTCTACATTTACCTGTCACAGCACTCTGGTTGGCTTGAAAATGAGGGTCGGGGGGGAGGACTTGAGGTCCCCCCCATTTTTATTTATGGCCCCACCCACCGCTCAGGGGTGGGGGCCAGGGGGAGGACATTAGGTCCCCCCCACAGGCTGCTCATTGTTTAATAGACATGCCCCTACTAGCTGGGTCACATGCTGCACTGGCCAATCACACCCATGCCATTAGTAGGCATGGCTGTGATGCCTTCTAGGAGAACACAAGTCAAACGCTTGTTGATTGGCTTCCCTGCAGCCTTTCAAAACGCGTCATTAAATCGCCGAACACCGAACTCCAACCCGAACATACAGTGATATGTCCGTGTTCGGGTCCGGGGTAAAAAATTTGTAATGTTCGGTACGAACCCAAAGTTCGGGTTTGCTCAACTCTAGCTAAGATGACAGGGACACTGCACCCAGACCACTTTAATGAAATGAGGTGATGCGAATGCTTATAGATTTCCTTTACAGGAGCACTCCAAGCACCATAACCACTACAGCTTATCATGTTACCAGAAGTTCCCTGGTGCCATCTATTATAAGTAGTCAGTTTGTCTCCTCTCAGCCATCAGAGAGCCAGAAGCTCATACTTAAGAGCTTCCGTTCACTTTCATGAGCTAAACCTCCAGATTTAGGGTGGATTGACTGCATCACACCTCCTTTACCATCTCAGTTTGGGTTTACCTCAGTTTGCTTCCCCCTGAAGCCTGTATTTACTAAGTTGGTTTGACTACTTACATTTGGGAGGGAGGCACCAGGGCACACCTGGCACCATAACCACTACAGCACACTGTAGTTGTTGTGTTGCTTGGAGTGTTCCTTTAATTATCCCAATTTCCCTACATTCCCATCATTATGGGCATATACACAAGTTCCAGTTCTTTGGACCACTTCTGAGCTGAAGTGGTCTGGGTGCCTACAGTGTCTCTTTTAAAGGACCACTATAGTGCCAGGAAAACATACTCGTTTTCCTGGCACTATAGTGCCCTGAGGGTGCCCCCACCATCAGGGTCCCCCTCCCGCCCGGCTCTGGAAAGGGGTTAAAACTTACCTTTTTCCAGCGCTGGGCGGAGAGCTCTCCTCCTCCGATCCTCCTCTTCTCCTCCCATGCGGCTGAATGCGCACGCGCGGCAAGAGCTGCGCGCGCATTCAGCCGGTCACATAGGAAAGCATTCATAATGAAAATCACACTGAGAAATCACAGTGAGAAGCACGCAAGCGCCTCTAGTGGCTGTCAATGAGACAGCCACTAGAGGAAATAGGGGAAGGCTTAACCCATTCACAAACATAGCAGTTTCTCTGAAACTGCTATGTTTATGAAAAAACGGGTTAACCCTAGCTGCACCTGGCACCCAGACCACTTCATTAAGCTGAAGTGGTCTGGGTGCCTAGAGTGGTCCTTTAACTAAATCCACATGGAAAGCTAAAATATGTGATATATCTACAACTTCCATTTTTATTTTCTATTTGTTTCCAAATAAATATATGCTAAATTAATTTAAAGCAATATTCCTGTGTCTTTAAGAAAGAAATATAACTAATTGAATTAACACTATCAGGGTTATACACTTAAATGAGAATTATCAAATTTTTCTAACGCAGCTATTGCGTCCGCCTGTGCTACCTTATGGTAGAGCCGACTAAGAAAAGTGCAGCATCGGAAAGTCTGCAGAGCCACATGCGGCTTGCAAGCCACAGTTTGGCCATGTGTGGTGTATATGACTGCATGTATGGGCCAATAATCGTGTGTATGCATGGGTTAAAGACAGTGTTTGTGACAGTGTGCACTACTAAATCGCGTCCTAATGTTGTATCCTTAGATAGCTTGCTAATATGGCACCCTTATGTGGATCCTATCTTCTAAACAGCTGAAAGATTAAATAAGAAAAATAGTCTTTTTTTTTTTTTTGCTGTTTCAGTTGCTTAATAGAGAAGTTCCTATTAAAATGAATAGAGCTGAAGATTCTGAGATTTTTCCGAGATACAGATTAAATCGAATTTGTGTGTGTTTTGAAGCAGGGCCAGACTGGGGAAAAAAAATCGTCCATGTCAAGAAAGAGGTGGGGTTTGTCATCACAAGTGAGCATATTGGATCAATGCTCTTCCGGGGCAGCCCATGCACAGAGCTCTGTATTTGTTATGCACAGCACAAGGACATTTTATTAACTTGCTTGTGACTTGTCCCTGGTGTCTCCATAAGTGGGATATCAGAGGACAAAAGGCCCAGGAAAATTTATTGTACATGTGTTTGGAGCCTGCTTGTGGAATTGCGTGTGTGTAGAGTGAGTTGATTGTGGTGTGGTGTCTTGTGTAAGTTTCAGTTGTGTTGTGTTCGTTATGTAATATGTATGGCTAGGGAGTGTAGAGAGTGAGAGAGTATGTGTACAGGGAATGTAGTAAGTGTATGCAAAGGGGCTGTAGTGTATGTGAATAGATGATGTAGTGTGTATGTCAGGATTACTAGTTGATCCAGCTCGTATAATTATATCACACCTAGGACTAAAGGTCTTATGTCTTACCGGGCCTTCGAATGGCTGGACTTAATGTACCAGAGAATAGCCAGAATACTTTCCGAGGTCAGGGACACAGAAGGAGACACAACGATGAGGGAAAGCCAAAAGTCAAGGATACCAGAATACAGAGAAGTCAAAACAAAGCCAAAGTCAATAACCAGAAATAAATGCTCAGGAACACACTCTCGGATCACCAACTAAGGGAAACCACGACAGGGCAGTGAGTGAAAGGAGAAATAAGTTTAAATAACCCTCTTGCAGATGCGATTGGCCGTAACCAGCCTCTGACCCCTAAACGTGCGTGCGCATCTATTGCGTGAGGTCACACGCACGTCAACGTCGTCATTACCGTGGGGCTATAATATGGAGTGGATCAGCAACGGCTGGCGTCCACAGATATGCTGCAGCAGGCAGGTATACCAGCACCGGACCGCTGAACGGCACTTCCATCACTGCTAGGAAGGTGAGGTTGAATACGTGACAGTGTGTGTGTTTATGGAAAGTAGCGTGTGTTTGCTTACCGGGGATCAAGTGTGTGCATAGGGGATCCAAAGTGTGTAAAGGCGGTGCAGTGTGTGCCTATAGGGGTTCTATTGTGTGTGTGGGGGGGCATTGTGTGTGTGTGTGGGGGCTTGGTGTGTGTGTGTGGTGGGGGCATTGTGTGTGTGTGTGGGGGCAGGGTGTGTGTGTGTGTGTGGTGGGGGCGTGTGTGTGTGTGGGGGGCAGTGTGTGTGTGTGTGGTGGGGGCGGGTGTGTGTGTGTGTGTGGTGAGATGGGCAGTGTGTGTGGGGGCCCAGTGCATGTGAGGGGCCGCAGGTATGGCACAGAGTCAGTATGTGAGAGCGGTATCTTGGTGTGGTAATGAGGCCCAGTATGAGTGTGTGTGTGTGAGACGCAGTGTGTGTGTGAGAGGCGCGGTGTCGTGTGTCTACATGTGTAGAGTGTGGTGTGTGTGTGTGTGGTGTGCATGTGTGTGGGGGAGCAGTGTGTGTGTGTGTGTGTGTGAGGCGCAGTATGCATGCGTGTGTGTCATGAGAAGCGGTATCTCGTGTGTGTGTGTGAGGCACGGTGCTCGTCTGTCTGTGGCCGGTGTGTGTGTGTGTGTGTGTGTAGAGTCTTGGTGTGCTTGTCACAATGTGTAGTGTGGCCAAGAAGCGGTGTCTGCGTGTAGGCCCTTGCTTGGTATACGCGTGCGTGTGTGTAAGGGGCATGGGTGGGGGTACAGAGTGTGTGAGGGGTGCAGTGTGTGTGGGGAGTACAGTCGGGTCAGACTAAAACGAATATAGATAATATTTTACATATATTTAAAAAAAATCCAGTTTTTATCTCCCCTTCCTTGTTAC
>OW240916.1:232911630-232953886 GCA_933207985.1 Pelobates cultripes
CTGTCTGTGAGTGTGTGACTGTCTCTGTGTGAGTGTGTGACTGCCTGTGAGTGTGTGACTGTCTCTATGTGACTGTCTCTGTGTGACTGCCTGTGAGTCTGGGACTGTCTCTGTGTGAGTGTGTGACTGCCTGTGAGTGTGGGACTGTCTCTGTGTGAGTGTGTGACTGCCTGTGAGTGTGTGACTGTCTGAGTGTGACTGCCTGTGTGAGTGTGTGACTGTGTGACTGTGAGTGTGTGACTGTGTGTGAGTGTGTGAATGTCTGTGTGTGACTGCCTGTGTGAGTGTGTGACTGTGTGACTGTGTGTGAGTGTGTGACTGTCTCTGTGTGAGTGTGTGACTGCCTGTGAGTGTGTGACTGCCTGTGAGTGTGCGACTGCCTGTGTGAGTGTGTGACTGTCTGTGTGTGATGGTCTGTGTGTGAGGCTATCTGGCCGTGGGCTGCTGTGTGGGTGTGTGACTGTCTGGTAGTGACTGCCTGTGTGGGAGTGTGTGACTGTCTGTGTGAGGTGTGTGACTGCCTGTGAGGTGTGTGACTGCCTGTGAGTGTGTGACTGCCTGTGTGTGGGTGTGTGACTGTGAGGTGTGTGTGACTGCCTGTGTGAGTGTGTGACTGTCTGTGAGTGTGTGACTGTCTCTGTGTGAGTGTGTGACTGCCTGTGTGAGTGTGTGACTGCCTGTGTGAGTGTGTGACTGTGTAAGTGTGTGACTGTGTAAGTGTGTGAGTGTGTGACTGTCTGTGTGTGACTGCCTGTGAGTGTGTGACTGCCTGTGAGTGTGTGACTGTCTGTGAGTGTGTGACTGTCTGTGTGTGTGACTGTCTGCCTGTGTGTGAGTGTGTGGCTGTCTGCCTGTCTTTGTATGTGTGGGTGTTTGCCTCGGTGTCAATGACTGTCTGCCTGTGTGTGTGTGGCTGTCTGCCTGGGTGTCAGTGACTGTCTGCCTGTGTGTGTGTGTGGCTGTCTGCCTGGGTGTCAGTGACTGTCTACCTCTGTGTGTGTGTGTGCGCACATCTGCTAGTGAGGGAGCCTGTGTGTGTGTGTGTGTGTGTGTGTGCCTGCTAGTGAGTGAGCTTGTATGTGTGTCAGTGAGCTTGTCTGTAGGGATCATATGTGTGTGTGTGTTAGTGAGCTTGTCTGTAAGGAGCATGGGTGTGTCGGAGCCTGTCTGTGGTGAGCATGTGTGTACAGTGAGCTTGTCTGTAGTAAGCATGAGTGTGCAGCCAACTATTTCAATTGCCTATATATATATATATATATACACCCTCCTACATAGCACAATGACTTATGGGGCTGGCATAGATTTTTTTCCAGGGCTGCTTCGTATCCCCAGTCCGGCCCTGTATATAGTCTCTGTTTTAATTATGATACCTGTTTGAAGGTTCTATCTCAGTTATATAATCTACCAATGTGATCAGTAGTTTAGCATATAGAGTTAAAGAATATTTATAATAAATCATTAATTGCTGTTTTAAATATCATATAGTTTTGCGTTGCTTTTTTTAAATTTTGAGTGAACCGTTTCTTTTCTAAAAAAAAACACAGAAACATTTGATAGAATCTATTTTGCCATGATTCTGCGTGCACACTCTTTACGGTTAATTGCTTGCAAGCTTGCACTTCAAGTGAAATGACCACGAGCTGTGCTTGCCATCTGGATCCTTAATGCTACAAATGTCATGATGTGAAGTCATGTGATCAGTTATTAACAACAGGATTCCAAGACTGCCAGAGCACGCTACATGTGGTTTTGTAGAAGAGGTATTAATAATTTTAGGTATTTCTGTTGCATCTTTCACCACAGTAAACTCAACTGAAATTAAATATCAAAAAAATATTAAAACTGCTAAAACACAAGTTTATTTCCATGTGTTGCACTGGATTAATGATACTCTTTACTGCAGTTCCATGTAATGGAGTTTATTGAATGTGTTTCTAATCTTAAAGAACCAGGCAATGAACTTAATGAACTTATCGTCCAGCATTAATTCAACATGATGGATCCTTTCTTCACTCGTAGTCGTGTTGAAAGGGATCCAGTATGTGAGATTTGTACTGTTAGCGTTAAATTCAGCGTCAGACAGTGGGCTCTGGTAAAAATTATTTGCATTTCTCATGCAGTGTGTGTCTCCATAGATTGGAAGGTTACATGTTTGTGCTTCTCATATAGGCATTTGTGTATTGTTCATTTATAATAATTTATAATAATAATATATGTTTATTAGTCCTGCACTGTATTTCTGTTAGTATTTCTTATATGTAGGTGTTTCCTTTACTGGTTATGGTAGTATACATATTTAAAGCATGTGCAGTTTACAAACCGGCTTACGATTTCACATTAGAATAATCTAGATACATCACACAAATTTAGTTTTTGGTCTTTAGTGAATAAATGTATTTACTCACAATTCCTTCTTGCTTTACAAGGTATGTTTTTTTTTTTCTTCTAATTATTTCAAAGAAATTGACACAGTATTGCTTAAAAAAATAAAATAAAACCCAAGGTATTATGTTTGTATGACCAATTGATAGGGAACAAATAAAACTACAAGTATTAGCATTTTTGCTTGTCTTTAACCTTTTAAAGACAAAATGCTACACTTTGCTGTCATCGCCATCTGGTTTCTAAAGACCTTATGTCAGCATGGAGTGTATTGCACATTTAGCAACAGCAGCTATGCACAATCCTTCAGTCATTAATTGAGTGAAAAATCCCATTCTGGCATAGGATTTGTTTAAAAAAAAAAAAAAAGAGAGATTCTTCATTATTGTCTTTGGTCCTTAAGGAGTTAAAAAATAATGCTTAGGTTGAGTGAATGGCAGATGCCACAGCAGGGAACAGAACTAACAAAAAAATACTCAATAGTAGGTGCTAATGTACTGCCTCGCTGGAAAAGGGAGATGTAAACACTAGGAAGCAGCATGTCGACAATGTCACAGCCAAGGCAAGCTGTGGAATCCACATACTGTTCTCATCCTAATTGTGATTATCATCCAGTTTGTGTAAAATGAGAAGAAAAAAAGATGTGGTTCATATAAAGTGCTCTTTCAATCAGCAGATGGAATAAAGGAATTAATGCAACATTTTGCTCATAACCAACACTTACTCCAGAAACCTCATCACAAGAACCAGTCTCAGTCTGCCGATGTATTACCCAAGTAAGGAAATTAGTCACTGCAACACTACAAGATAAGAAGTTACAAATTACACCAACAAAAGCTACTTAACACATTCCACATTGATTTTGTCATGAGTGTAAATGAGTAATTTGCATGAACATGACTCTAGCTCTTGAAAATAACTTTGCCCCTGAAAACAATAAAAAAAACTAAATATATATTGGATTTATTCACTGATCACTGATCACAACCAAAATGCTATATTTAGTAAAATATAACAATCCTAAAAAAAAAGTCCAAAAAAGCTAATTTGAAAAAAGATGTTCTTATCTGCAAAGTTGATTAAAGGGTTAATCCAACCATCATAACCACTCAGGCTATTGTAGTTATGATAGAAGGAGTACCCCAGCATTATTTACTGCTAAAAGGGCAAACTATTTAAAAACTCTTTGCCCTTTTAATTGGGTTCTGCTGGGCGATGTGTCTCCTCTGATGTCACCTGACCATTCTCAGCCAATGAATGGACATCTGTGGATCTGAACTTATACAAACTGAAGTTAGTCAGCCTACAATTCTTCTACAGGGGTAGCTGATGACGCACCATAACACTAATGGAGGTGGAGTTACTACTCCGGCAGCAAATGAGGTTAACCTCAGTGCACGCAGTGCTTCATAGTGAAATTCTGGGCATACCGACTCCATTACCACTCAAATCATTAAAGTGGTTATGGTTAAAATTTTAGACCCATTAGCTGGGCTACTCGTCTTTTTTGGCCTAAGTTTCCCATTTTCCATAATTTCCAATGTAATGAATAAACTGGCTTGCAAATATTTCCCTACATTTGATAATCCCTGAATATATTCTAATTCTGCAGATGATTAGATAGATTATATATTAAAATGATTCAAAGTAGTGAAATATATTATATTAATTGTGTTTGTTTAAATTGTATATATTGAACAAGCAAGAGGACAGTTATCCCCCCACCTCCATGATGGCAGACATTTGGCAATCTAAATGAAATGCATCTTGATATACGACGTATGCTATTGATTTTAAAATGCAAAAATAAAAATACTATATTTGCTTATTCAGAACATAGTACAGCTATTTCTCCTAATCAATAGTTATTTTGGGAACTCCTGACATATAAAGAACCTTTTTGTGTTGGCAATTATTCTTGCACTTAGAGGTTACTGTTTTGGAAAAGAAATAATTGACAGGGATTCCTGTTTCTAGATTTATATAAATATAGTATATGCATTTCTTCCTCATTAAAACTAGTCACTAATGAGGGAGAGAAGTGGAGGAGATTTATATTTCTCCCGAATAATTACTGAAAAAGGAGACTGCTCACCCATTAATGTAGAATATTCATTACTGGGCTGTCTGCTCCATGCGCGAATGTATCACTATTAATATTCTAATATGAAATCCCTGGAGAATAATTGTCCCTGAAATCTTCATATTAAGTTAAATTTAGTATGGACGGTACCTGACAAGATACCTATCAATCAGATGCTAAGACAGCAGCGTATAGTATGACATATAATATACGGATTTGTTTAAATGCTTGCAAAGATCAAGACTTACTGGGCTACACAAATTGCTAAAATTAATTTAAAAAATTAATTGTTTCTCTTAAAAAACATTACATATTTATTTGAATAATAAATATATTGTTTATTAGTTCTATCTATTGCTAGCTTCTCAAAAGCAGAGGGAATTCACATGAATGGAGCTTCCTACTTGCTGTGTTGCTTCTAAGTCCTGATACAAAGTATAATATAGCACCTGGATATGACATCATAACTCATCCTATGTTGGCAGGGCATGTGAGAACCGTGAGAAAGAGATTAACTGGACCAATAGGGAAATGAGAAGATAACTGCAAGTCTAGGGCTGTTGTAATCTGCAATGGACTCCGTGATTGGCTAATTCAAATCTTAATACTATATGATATTGAGCTCCTGGGGCGGATTCACTTTCCACTGCAATGCAAGTTAACACATGGAAAACACCCTCTCTGTGAGGATATTTATCTAGGCAAAAACAAATGTTTTAGGGTAAAGTGCTAAATAAAGGGACACTATAGTCACGAGAACAACTACAGCTTGTTTAGTTGTCCTGGAAGTATAGTCAGTCCCTGCGGCCTTTTTAATGAAAATACTGCCTTTTCAGAGAAATGGCAGTGTTTACATTTGTGCCTAGTAACACCTCTAATATCTTTCACTCAGACGGCCACTAGAGGTGCTTCCTGGGTCTGTGCTGCACACTTTCAGCATCTCCACGCTTTGCATGGAGGCACTGAATAGAGATGGTGAATAGCGAAGCATGGTGTTTTGCTGCACATGCACAATAGCTTCCCAGTGCTTTCCTATGGGAAAGCCCTGGATTGGCTGAGATCATCAAATCAGATGATCTCAGCCGAAAAGGCTGAGCGTTAGCGGGGCCAGTCACTATGAGACCCGCACGGGACTGGAAAAAAGTGAGTAAAATCACATTTTACATTGCTTACAGGGAGTCGAGGTTACTAAACGGCGTTTTCACAGCTATAGTGACAGGAGTAAATGGGTGTATTCCTGTCACTTTAGTGTTCCTTAGGAACCAATTCCCATGGAAAGCATTATAAAGTCTCTGAACATTTAGCACTTCCTAAAAAAATAGAACATGTTTTGCCCCATGTGTATCCCTCCTACCACTGGCATGATTGCCCTTTGCTTATATTTACTGTTACAGATGCAGTTTGGTTCCAATGCGTTAAAATGAATGGTGCCTACAAGATGGCTTTTGGAGCACCATGGCTGATATCGGCTAATGGTGAGCCAGAACACAAAGCTCTTGGATGCGGTCTTATGTAGTTGTGTGTTGCTCCCTGGTGATACAGCAGCTGGCAGCTAAAATATTACATAAAGTTATCATTATTATTATTATTATTATTATTATGTTACTTTATATAATAAACCTATAGCTATTGTTTTATTTTAGTTTTCTGGTGTGAGTTTATTTAGGGGCTGTAAGAAATGATCATAAAGATAGTTATGTTCCCTTTTTTCTTTTATTCCATGTGTGGAAAGACAAGTAAACATCTTACTAAAGATGATATGATGCTATGATGATTAATCCATTGGATACATGGTACATCAATTGTTCTTTTTTGTGCATCATTTTCCGGATACGGAACAACAATAGCAAAAGAAGAGCAAGACCATTAACATTTGAAACACCTGAGCATCAAATTGGAAAGTAAATTAGTGTAATTGTGGCTATTAACTCACACACTGCAATGCCTTTTCACTGTATAGATTGCACTGCTATAGCAGTATAGAGAGAGCTATGGAACATACACAGAAAACAATAGGGTTAAATGCTTTGTTTTCAGAAGAAACGTTTCAAATGCACCGTTGATCTCAGCAGGATGCAACAATAACAATTTCAAACAATTTTCTTTCCCCTAATATGACTCAGTGAGTCAATTGCATTCTCTTCCTCCTACAGTAAAGATCTAAAATGAAGCAAACTGGATTTTGTGTCAAAGAAAAAATCAATATATAGTCAAAAGAAAAACACTTATTTTAGTAACATGCTGTATCGGTATATGTTATTTAAACTAAAATAAAATCTTTTATTTATTTATTTAAAAAAGGCTTCCTATAATAGAGCCGGGGTAGGCTGCATCCCCCCTGATGCTTTTCCAGCATTAATACTGTAATAGCATTATGGGAGATGTAGTCCACAACGTCTGGAGTGCTGAAGGTTGCCTGCCCCTGTACTATAGTATACTATTCGATTCTATGATATTAGATATTTCTATACTAGAGTAATAGTTATAATAACAATAAAAGTCAAGATAGTGGAGTGGTAAAAAAACGGCTTAAAATAATTAACAAACATAACTTGCATTAAAAAAACAAACTTTTATAAAACAGTTTGAACATCTTTTTTCCAGCAGGAACACATAAACCAGTGAAACCGACCAATAATTTTGTTTAGATATATTTGTGATAACCATCAGTGTCCAAACTAGAATATTGTGAAACCTTGCTATCATCTTCCAAGTGAGATGTTCATTGTGACTGAGTGGCATACTTTAAAATTAATATTGCAGGTGCTCTCTACACTTTTTTGATGACAATCTCACATATCAAATTTGTTTTATACGAGTAGCTGAAAAAACAGCAATGTAGTCACTCTAAATGTGACATTTATCTTTTGATACTTTATTTATGCATCACAGTATGGCAAATATCGTGATATTCCATAGTTTTCAAGCTAATCATTTACATAATGTATTATATAATAATTATTAGATGGAGCAGTGGTATTGCATGGGTTGCCAGCATCCAGGGCAAGTTAAGTATTGTGCCCCATAACCCGTGGACCGTTATTCTATACACATTACTTTAGGCAAGAGGTGGATTTTAAAAATTAAGCAACGCAACTATCAGTGACACACACATCATGGAGACAATGTGGGTAGGCAAGTAGGAGCGCAGTTATATAGGTGCCCATTACTGGCATACCGGTATGATACAATTTAATAGGCATTTACATAATGCCCGGTAATAGCGTGATTTACCAGCGATATCTTTAAACAAGAAAAAAAGGATTACATAAGAACATTATGGTGTAATTAGCAAGAACAATACTATAAAATGTTACATGGCAACGTCGATTTGCCCTGCCATGTTGGAAAACTGTGTAGAATGTTCGAACATTAGTAGAGTTTCTGTGTGAGAGGTAGAGCAGCTATTTCTAATTTATTACTACATTCTTTTGAAATGTTGAACCCCTAAGAAATTTGCGCACAGGGTAATCGCTCATGGGGTCCCCTACGCTGTGCCACTCAATTGGAGAGTAGGATACCTAACACATTTACAGGAAAAAAATATGTGCATTATTTGAATTTGGCAACATTCTACTTATGACATATAGGAGAAATGATAAATGAGGCTGTCTAAGGGGTCCACAATCCCATTACAAGCTAATTTCGCCATGTCATTGTCTAAGCAATGACAAATGGATACATTTTAGTGATGTGGATGATGTTTAGACCAGTCTAGAAATAACAATACTACTTTCTCTTGTAGCAATTATACAGTGTCAATGATATATTTGAACAAGGTAATAATTAGACATTGAAGGTTAAAGGGAATAAACGCAGTAAAACAACCCCTAATTTTTTAATGAATTACATAGATAAAGCATTGGTAATAAACAAATAGGAAAATAAAATGAAAGGAAAATATCCTGAAATTGAAAGTAAAGAGACATTCAGGCAGACTCCCCCCTCACCAGAAAGAGGATTCACCTATCAGAAGCCTCTAATTCCGATATATTATCCCACGAATCCCTGTCACTCCACCAGGGCACTCTCATAGTGATCTATGGGTTCTGAAATGATTTTATAAATCCTAATCCTGCAGGGTTTTATGCAGGGTCGTGTCTTCCGCGAGGCAAACAAGGAAAAAAAAGCCGCACCCCCAAACGCCCAGGCAGATCCCCTGCTTGCCTCGCGTCCTGGGGGGGCCCAAGAGCTGGCCACTTGTGAGCCCCGGGCGGCAGGCAGCAGAGAGCGGGGGAGAATACTTACCTGAGCACTTCCTGCTCAGGTCCCTCCGCGCTGCTTAATGAAGCCGGGGGCCGGAATATGACGTCAGACCTGCTACCGGCATTAAGTGCCGCCTACTCAGCCTGTGCGCCCCCTGCCTGCCTGACCAGCAGCCACACTGGACTGCAGGTAAGCAATCCACTCCAGCTCCCCCATGGAGGCTGGGTGGATTTAAAATAAAATAAAAATAATAATTTGTGAGTGTTGGGAGAAATGTGTCTGTACGTGTGTGTGTATGTGTCTGTAAGTGTGTGTGTCTAAGTGAATGTGTGTGTCTCTAAGTGAATGTGTTTGTGTCTGTAAGTGTGTGTGTCTATGTGAGTGAATGTGTGTGGGTCAGTGAGAGTGTATGTATCAGTCAGTGAGTGCGTGCGTCTGTCAGTGTGTGTGCATCTGTCAGTGTGTGTCCAAGTAATAGTGTGTGCGAATGAAAGTGTGTGTCTGTCAATGAGTGTATGCGTCTGTCAGTGAGTGTGCATCTGTCAGTGAGTGAGCATCTGTCAAAGTGCGGCCTTGACAGGAAGGGGTGGGGAAAATTTTAATTGGGTGGGCTGCCCGAGCACCGTCCTGCCTAGGGCAGCCCAAATCCTAAATACACCACTGGTTTTATGGCATGCATAGCTTATGCCCATTTGCAATTCCAGTTATAACACAGGTTATTAAAAAGCAAAAGGCGCAAGGAGATACCCGCTATAGTGCTCAAGAACACCAAAGTGTTTTAATAAATGGAGAGAGGGCAAATATAGCACAAACATGCCCTCCACTCAGGTTATTACTAGATCTTCCGATCATCTCCCGGCTGTTATAATCCTTGCTTTATTTCAAAAAGTTTTTCACAGTGTTGTCTGTCAGGCAACATAACTTCCATTTGTGTCCCTTGTCAGATTCATGCACTTTACTGATATAAATTTGAACACTATATACTATAAATTCCTGCCATGTGATTTTGGTTTAGTGACCAGATCCAACACAATTTTGATATGATCACTTCATGTTCTCAAGTCATCTCGTGGTCGTCCCCAAATGGAACACCTCTGTTTATGTTCTTTTTAAAGTATGTTTTGCTATATCTTTCATTTTATACATTACAATGTTTGAATATTCAAAAAATAATAATTTACATTTGTGTCCTATTGTCGATTTTATTAAAATGAACTTTATATGTTTACATTTTCTCTTGGGCTAATACTATTGTAATGCTTTTAGTTTACAATTTCTTATTCAATTTAATAAAATGGAAATAATATGAACAGAAAGGGGACATGAGAAAAAGGAAATTATTATAAACTAGGAGAACCTAAGTTTAACAGGCACCCAAAAGCCTGCATTACACAGTATGTGAAAATTATTTTTTAAAAAATCCTGATATTGTGACGGACAGTGTATCCATCACAATACCAGTGTTTTTTTTTTAACCACAACAGCATTACACAGTATATGAAAATTTTTTTTTTTTAAATCCTGATATTGTGATGGACAGTGTATCCATCACAATACCAGTGTTTTTTTTTTTTAACCACAACAGCACTGGCAGTGGCTATTGAAGCTGTTGCCTATTTTCTCCTCCCTTAGCTCCTTGCATGTGTAACCAGCCAATGTAATTTTCTTCTGGTAGACAGCCACTAGAGGTGTGTTAATCCAGCAATGTAAACACTAACTTTTTGTAGAAACGGCAGCATTTTATATTGTAAGGTCAAAACTAAAGGGCCACTGCACCCAGAACACGTCTTTGAGATGAAGTAGTCTGGTGACTTTAGTGGTTCTTTAAGGAAACCCACAAAAGGTTCTCTATATTTACCATTTACATCCTATATGCAAGCTTAGTGTTGCATTTATTTGTACATTAAGCTTATAATTGCATTGCTGTTGGCATAGGGTATTGGAGAATTCTCTCTTAGGCAATTATGGCTGTTTTAATGCAACAGGTCATCCTCTTCTTGTCCCCTGCATCTTTATCATTCCCCTAATCAGGATATCCGTCAGACAGGTAACTTGCTGTAACTTGTGGTGACATGAGGTAATGAGATAGTTTATTATGGGTCAATACAGAGAAATTCTATGCACCCTCACCACTTTAGCTCATTGATGTTGTTATGGTGCCAGGTACTGTACCCTTTTCCTCTTGTTCTGTCCATAATTAGACACCATTCATTGACAGAGGACATATGATTACACGCTCAGTCAAAAATTGCTATCCAAATTTTATATAAAATTGATATTACTAATATGGACGACTAACAGTTAAAATGTGTCACCAACAGAAAAAAAAATATATTTCATAAACATTGTTTAAGCCTTAGGTCGCTGTTGCTAGACAACAAAAGGCAGAAGTAACAATTACCTTGTTATACAGAAATACATAATACATATTAAACTCACTTTGAACTATTTAGTGTAATTTTAAACCATGAAATAAATCGTAAACAAGGCACAAAATATATTAAAAGAAAGGCTATTTTATTTACAGCAGGTGCAGTGTATACGATTACCGTACAAATGTGATTAGGAGATTGCCATTCCCGTAGTACTCCCAAGTGACCTCTTAGTAATTCTTCACAGGTGGGGAAGGGAGATTACTTTTTATAGGTTCTGTAAAATATCTTCTAATCGCTCATCTGAACACAAAAACTAATCCTAGAGTTCATCATTCCTCCTAATAGTGCTTTTCAATCTCATACTATGAGGAATATTTGCTAAAGAAAAATCAAGAACCTCTGTTGAAGGATATTCCATTCCATTCTGCAATGACATTTCAATAAGTAACTTCTCAATGAATAATGCAATATTTTGCCCCCAGATCTTTTCCTCACACTATGCTAGTGGGCATAAGGCAGTCACATATTAGTACACACATATCTGCAAGGCTTATAACATTCCTTAATCAAATGTACTGTACATACTCCTACTAAATACTACTTCTGGTGATATGCAGCAATGTATTCCTTGATAAGGAGAGAAGGATTAAAATCCAGCTGGACCCTGGGCAGGCTAACAGTATGGGCTGTCCTTCACTCTTAATATAGGGATTGCGAATAGGATGATGCATCTTCGTAGCTGCTATGCACCTCTCTAATCCTTGGGCCCTAAGCTCCGAGCTTAGTTCATTAATGAATGGGTGGTTGGGTGGGCAGATCGAGAGATAGATAGATAGATAGATAGATAGATAGATAGATAGATAGGAAGATAAATAGATAGATAGATGTGAGATCGATAGATAGATAGAAAGATAGATAGGAAGATAAATAGATAGATAGATAGATAGATAGATAGATTGAAAGAAAGAAAGAAAGAAACTTGGATTTATTTTAAAATTATAAAACACATTTCTTCCCAATTTGGGACTTCCTACATATAAAGGACCTTCATTCCATCATAAAAGGGGTTGAAAAATCGAGCAATGCATATGTAGCAATATATTGCCTATTTCTTTAAAACATGTTACAAAAACTAGTATGTTTTTTTTAGCACGTTTGACAAACTCTTAGCCCCTGCTCCTATATTTAAGACAGGCGGCCTTACATGAAAAACATGTTTTCAATTTTCTCCTCTGTATAGCAATAAATGTTAAACTCTCTAAACATTAACCTATGAATTAGCTAACAAATTGGCTAGCAAAAATGTATTAATGAAATGTTATTTTCAGATTTGTTGCATGATAGGTAGACTTTAACACGCCTAAAATGATCCAGCAAATGCCAAGATCAACATTGGTCTACATTCTGGTCATTAATATGAGTTAGGTACATGTAATCGTAAGAAAGAAACACATTATTGCAAATGACGAAGCTTTCATTCCATCCCATATTTGCTTGGTGGTTTGAGCCTGTGGTTGTTAGATACACATAAATGTGGGGATTGATTAACTAAACAGTGAGATCTGTAATGTTGACAGCTGACTTGCAAAATTTAAAGGGTCACTCCAGACCCCTAGTTCTTTAGCTTGCTAAAAGGCTTTATGTGTGAAGCGTATGTCTTTTTTTTTTTGCACTTTAATAAATGAACTTTGGTATACTTTTATTTATTTTGTTGTTTGGGAAATGTAGTATCCCTTTAACTCAATATAACCTTTTATAGTTACTTACTAATGAAGGTTGGAAAAAAATACTTAGATCCATTACGTTCAATGTTTAAAAACATTTCTTTATGCTATTGACCTAAAAGAAATAAGAAAATACTATTTTATTAAATGGTCAAGTTCACCACTATAAGTAGCAAAAATATTTTTGATTCGATTTCTCCTTGGATCAACAATATGTTCAAATGTAATTATATCTTTGAATATTCTGTTTTTCCCCAAAAAACATCCAGGCTTTTTTTTTTTAATGAATCTTCAGATTCTGATAATTTACTGTATTTTCCACATTCACTATGTACTGTATATACCAAGTCTGAATAAGTCAACAGCACGGTCAGTTAACTGCTCACTGCAAGTCACTGTTTAGTGTACAGATGCCCCAACAAACTAAACAAGAATGTCAAATATTCCACTATGCTTTTGTCATCCTAGAATTCATTAATTAACAAATAATTAGCCATTTAAACATGCTCCGAACCATTAATCTGTCCCAGAGAGCTGATCTTTTATTGCAGTCATAATTACATGCTATCTGTTCTTATCTTTAAATAGATAAAGCTTCCTTTTCCTATCTTTTATATCTTCTTGTGTTTAATGGCAAACAGATGTTAAGATCTGTTCTCTCAGCATCAGCGCCGTATCTTGTAAAAATCCATATGTTCAGTTTTGCCATAAAATCATCTATTTATTTTTGGACATGCCAAATGTAGATGCAAAGAAAAGTAAATCACAAAATGACTGCTTACTGTCCGGGCAGTGAAGCTATTAAACGTTCCCTTTGGGTTAAATTTAAACAGTAGAAATGACACAAACACTACGCAGTCATGCAACACTAATAGGAATGCACACTTTAGTAAACCATTCAATAACCTTTGCACATAATACATCTTACTGTGATAAACATGTGAACATATTCATCCCTATAAAAGAAAATGTCAAGACAAATGTGTCTACAATGCTCTTTAATTTAAATAATGTAACATTTGTACTGGTTGAAAGGATTTCGTTTTTAACAGAAAAAGACTAATATATAAATAATTCTGCTTACTCCGCAATACAGCTGTGTTGCTATTGACATAAACATAACTTAGCAGGTCCAGTAAACCATCGTTCTATATACGTTAAGGCATTAAATCTGCGGTGGAAAGTTTGTTCTCAGCTTTATGTTTCCAGTTATCATACGTAATCCCTGGGAAGAGGGAGACTGTTTATATTGTGGTGAGATACCTCAGTTGGTTAATGCACCAGCTGTTCAGGCTTTGTCCTTATAGGTTTGAATTCAGGCAGGGACAATGTGTTTTTCATACTTCCACAATTTAATAAAATCTTTACCATTAAGTTGGCTAACATTAAGATCTGTTGATTAGCTACTATTTAGGCTAATATTCACTTTTGTGGAGTCTCTTTGGGGGAAAAAATAGATAGATAGATAGATAGATAGATGGATGGATAGATAGATAGATAGATAGATAGATAGATAGATAGATAGATAGATAGATAGATGGATAGATAGTCTTGTTGTCCTATTTTTGACCCTGAGGAAGGTCGTGATTTTTTAATATTATCTGAATAAACTTTTTTGTTTTGAAGTCCGGAGAGCAGCCTTCCTTCTTGTTGGTTTTTACATATCTTGGAGCTCTGGTGGTGCGCCCGGCATTGGACTATCTTGTAAGCGTGAGTGCAGGGGATACATCTATATTTTTAGATAGATAGATAGATAGATAGATGGATAGATGGGTGGATAGATAGATAGATAGATAGATAGATGGATAGATAGATAGTTGGATAGATAGATAGAGATGGACAGATAGATAGATAGGTAGATATGTACGTAATAGATAGAACACAATTTCCTGAATACATTGAATGAAAGGTAAGAAAAGAAAAAGGTAGTACAGTTACAGGAATAAATGCAAGCAATAAGCTTTGAGAGCTGCTCCACGGGTTATAATCTAAATAAGAGGAGGACAGAATCGAGTTAGGGACAAGACAAGTAAAATAAAAGTTCCATGCAGGATGTGTAGCAAAAGCAAACATATTTGTTATCTAACATCCAGACATAGTTTATAGAATGTCCCATTCATTAATGGATCTATACTTCTTTTCCTAATAATAAATAGTACATTGCCAGTTTAAATAGAGGTTCTGAGGAGCAGATTACAATATCGTTTTTGTCATTGGCCCTCAGTAAGCAGTACATGTATGGCTTCATTCTTATTTGTCTTGTATATTCAGTCATTTTGTCAGCCCCAGTAAACCTCTTAACATTGACATACAAATCAAAATATTTATTTGAGCCAAGAATACAGTTCCTCTGCTATGCTTTTTAGAATTTGATTAGGATGTGTTGTTCTTTTAAATTCCAAATAAAAAGTTTACATTCTTCTAGTGATTTGAAATCTCTTAAGGTCTTTCCCAACATTTGTTTAGTTCTGTATGGGAATCTCAGTGTTTATCACTCCCTAGATGCAAGGTTTTGTTGAGTGTAGCTGCTAAAAATGCAGTGGGAAGGATGAGCGGTTTTGTTATCTTTTCTCAGTAACTTTATCTGTAATAGTCTCGCTATTTACCTTTCCCTACTTTTTAAGCCTCATTCTTTTCTCTTAAACGCATCTCAGTATTTTCCCCTCTGTCTCCTTTAAAATGAAAGCTTAGTAATAGAGTTAAATCACACTGACAGTCATCCACAATGGGATACGCCACATAGGTTAACATTCAAGTGTTAGAAAGCATACATTCATATTGGTTCAGATTAAACTGCAGAAAAATAAACAAGCCAAAAAGAATTGTAAGGATATATCTCACAAGAAAGAGCAGAAGTGTGTTTAACATCAGTTATCCAAAAACCCTGGTATAACAATGTTGTTCACTTCTAAATTACCCTTACAGACAAAGATATTCCAGGAGCTATGTGCGTGCCTCCCAACTGTCCCGCTTTCATAAGTCATGATGGGGTCCTGTCCAACTGTCCTGCTTTAGTTCTGTGGTTCCCAGCATCTGGTGTCACAATGGAATTGTCACCTGGGCAGCACAGGGCGTGTGCATCATTAGATGCTCTCTACATGGTCCTCTTTGCAGGGACTGACCAGGACACTGTCTGTGAGCCTGGTATGCTTGAGACCAGGCTCACACACCTTCAGTGGGTGGACCAACCTACTTTCTGGGCAGACACACTCATTAAGAGGTGTCACCAGTCTTGCAATTTGTGTAATCCTTGCAAGGCCCACCCCAGTCCTGATTCCAAGATACGTTCACAGGTTTTGTGGAGTCCATGCCTCAACGCATCAACTTGATTTTGCTGCACAAAGGGGACCTAGACAATATTAGGTAGGTGATTTTAATTTTGTGGCTGATCAGTGTATGCCACCAGTGTGTTCGGCTGTTACCTGCAAATGGTGGCTACTTTGATAAGTTAAAAAATTAAATTACATTTTGTTTAACATTTTTTCCTATCACCATGTCTTTTTCTGTTCTATTGATACATTAGAAATATTGAGACATCAATGTACACATTCCACTGCAAATACCATATTCTTATTTAGAACAATTGTATTCTGCCTAAGATTCAATTTCTTATTCTGCGCACCTGTAATTCTCATCAGCAATATAGAACGTGCATACTGAATTGCAGGAGGCAGGTTATTAAGTCGAACCACTATATGATTTATATACTAAAATGAGTGCAATGTATCCTGTTCTTTCGCAGAATAAGGATCCATAAAAGCGCATTGAAAATGTACCAGAGTGATGAAAATCAAATATTGGAACAGCATAGTAAATAAAGACATATAATCAAAATCTATATTGGACACTTTGAGTCTGAGGTGCACAAGCAACAATGCACATTAGGTTGTTTCCCTTCAAAATAACAAAATCATTTGTGATTTTGTTTCTCTCTGTTTCAGTCAACCCATTTATGTATCCTTGCACTGTCTACTAGACAAATACAATGTTGTGCTCCTGGGCTGGTGTATTAATTAATGTAAAATACAAACAGTCCAGGCAGTCCAGGTACGTACCTTTAGGGTTAGACACAGTGAAGACAACGTGAAACTGGAACAGAGTTCTTAAAAATTGATATTTGATTTGTAGAACACTTAGAAGTGATCACATGGGTTTTTTGCATGATTGGCCAGGTCATTTTTAACCGTTTCACTCTAGTGCTCAAAAAAAGCAGGAGCTAAGCTTCTCCCAAACTGATCTAACTCTGACACTCTCATTCATAAAATGAATATGTTTATGTGTGTTAATTCCTACCCATCTTGAATTTCCCAAGATCCATGCTTCTTGACTTCTAGACAACAGAGTTTGTGTTTGTATTGTTTAGTCACTAGAGTTGCATAACAAAAACGTGGTAGCTGAAAACACAAGGAATAAGTATTTATTTTGTCTTTCTTCTCTCTTTAAAATACCACCACATTAAATTAATAAACATTTAATCCATATTTATTCAATAATTAGAAAAACCCCAGAACAAGTCATGTCATCTGGAACAACAGTTGACGAAGAAGGGAAACAATTGCTGATAATTAGACATCCATTAGGCGCTAAGAAAAAAGAACTTAAAAAAAAGAAGCAATTTTGGTGTCTAGAAATCCGTATTAACAGAAAATTGCAAGTACTGTAATTAAGTTGGCTAGTAGCTGTAGAATACACTATTGATGAACACAAATGAATTTCCCATATGCTTGGCTTACCAAAAAGATGGTGCATTTAAATAAACATTAAAAAAGGAACCTTATGTAGGCTGTAATTAAACGCAGTCAGTTGCAATCACTTTTGGTAAAATGTCTTTTACCACGATGCTCTGGATTTTGGAACTTTGCAGCTGTGATTGTTTACTGGCTTAAGTTCAAACAGAAACAGATTTTCCAAAGAATAAAATATAGACAATTTACAATACAACCATACAGTTATTGCAACACCCTGTTTCAAGCAAATACTTACTAAACAAATCCTGACTTTTTCAATATGGTGTGTATTATTTATTTTGTAGTCGACAGGGGAATATGACACAGACTGCATTCACATGCCAAGAATTACTTTTACATAATTTTCATTTTAATTCATTTTATGTAGCTGTTCTGTTATCTCTTTTGAAAATGTGAACTAGGAATGGAAGCAATGGAATGGTAAGTCCCTCTGTGTATTGTGGGAATTGCTGGGCACAAAGGAAATCATTAGTCAAGTGATGAAAATGGACCCTAACAGCAAAAGTCAAACAATTATCATGGAATTTTACTTGTATTTGTCAAGAGTTATTTACTAATGGCATTCTGTTCACACAAGGGACAAGTATGGCAGTGTCACCACACTGAATGTTCTTAGTCTTTTGGGTGCAAAAGCAGATGTGCAGAGCTATCATGAATCTTTCCCAGCACTCAACAGATAAAGAGCTATGCTCTGTGTAGGCCGGAGGGCTATTCTTGGACAAACTCAGTCTGGCAGACAGAGTCAAATTAGTACATAAAGTAAAGGAACCTTAAGTAACAAAAGAGTTAACAAACATGTAAAGCAAGTCATTGCACGATTCTCAGGCACTTATGCTCTAAGAAATATATTAAACTATCATTTATCATTAAATATTGAACTGTAGAGCTTTTAAACCTTAATTGCCAAAGTTAGACCAAATTGCTGATTAGGGACAATTATCCAAGTCAAATATAGTCACAACTGGGCATTTTTTCCTAAATTGCAAACAGTTTTTTTTCCACTACACCGTGATGTTTATGGAGTAAACCCAATCGTGTTAGGTACACCCAAGTGTGCAATTAAAAATAAAATAAAAAAAAATAAAAAAACCCTTATTGTCACGATTCGGGGAACCCAACACGCTGGCACACACACACACACACACACACACAAAAGGTGCCGTACCGGACCTTAGAGTGGCCGGGCTAAGCACACACAGAATAGTCAGGGAGACAAGCCGAGTAAGGGGAACCAGAAGACAGAATAACGTGAAACAAGCCAAGGTCAAAGGGTAGGAGAAAGTCACAAAGTCGGATAAACAAGCCAAAGAGTACGTAACCAGAAGCACAAGGTAAGTAGCAATACTAGAAAGCAAAGACCACAACAGGGCAGGGAGGAACAGGAAAGGTAAGTATTTAAACCATAAGGTTAATTCTGATTGGATAATTTCCAATCAGAATTAACAATCACACGTGGGAGATATCTAGACCTCCCACTGTGATTAAGGCACTGTGCCTTTAATGCCGGGTCAGGTGACTGACCCCGGCGTGTATAAACCTGGGCGGTCTCCCAGCGTGCAGCGTCATGTATGCTGCCGCTGGGGGACGTGGAGGGAATGGCGGGCGGCATCCGAGGCTGGAAGGATGCTGCTCGCCGGACCCACGAGGAGGAGGGGACCGCGGACGGCTGGAGGGTGAGTACCGCGAGCGGAGTGCAGCCTCCCCTCGCAGCCGCCCGCGGGATCCCGACACTTATATCTATGTGCACTTATTCAATTATTCAATCACATATCTCCATTCGCCATTCTCAAGTAGAGATTCATTGTAGCTGTATTAGTCCACAGGTTATTTTGTTTTTCCTTTGGAGAATTCACCATAAATAACCCCTGCAAACAAAGTCACTAAACAGCTCTGCAGATTTATGTTGGTGCAATAAAATAGATAATAATAATAATAATATCTGCAATCAGCAACACTGCAATTGCGCATGAAGAAGTTCAGATATCAGACATGAATTATTATCACTGTACATAAAAAAGAATTTTCCTGATTTTTCTGCTACCTTTCATTCATTGTTCCCTTCCCCACCTCATTAGTACCAGAATTTCCTGGGTTGTAAAAGTTCAAAGCTCTGTTGCACTTAGCCAAAAATCTGTATTGTTACTGCTCATCTCTGTGCCTGGTGTCCAGTGTCTGTGTCTCTCAATACCCCTTTATTCATGTGCCATCTTGAAAATCTAGCAGCAGCTTTGCATATAAATTCTTTCCTGGCATTGTTAAATATATTCGTGTGAATTTTCTCTTTTTTTCTTTAAAAAAAAACCACATACAGAGAAACTCATGTGCAGAGATTTTCATCCACAAGCACCGTTAATGGTAAATATAAATTTTTTTTTGAGAAACTCAGAAAAGGGACACTTAAAAGGAACACTCCGAGCAAGAAATTGGTAATATGTTTAAGAGAATTAAATTAATTAAAATAGCTGTCACCAAATATTATTTTTTACTATAAGTAAGGGCTTATTCAATAAAAAATAAATGTAGTCTTTTAATTTTTGTTTGTTTTGTTTAACCCCTTAAGGACCAAACTTCTGGAATAAAAGGGAGTCATGATATGTCACCCATGTCACGTGTCCTTAAGGGGTTAAAGGGACACTATAAGCACACAGACTACTTAATTTAATTGAAGTGATCTGGGTGCAATGTCCTTGTGCCCTTAGTCCTGCAGCTGAAAATATTACAGTTTTAAAGAAACTGCTTAAGACCAGGCCGGTGCAAGACTATATTGCACCCTAGGCAAGACCACCTGCTTGCAACCCCCACCCAAAACAACAATTTCCAACTGTGTGTCTCTTCACCCCCCCAACTCCTCTGTTTGTCTCTTTTTCCCTTTATCTTCTGTGTCTCTCCCCCGCACTCACCTTTGTGTGTTTCTTTCTTACTTCTACTCCTTCTGTGTGTCTCTTCCCTGAGCCCATTTGAGTGTCTCATTCTAGCCTCCTAGCTCCTTTGAGTGTCTCATTCTAGCCCACCAGCCCCTTTGTGTGTCTCTTTCTCCCCAGTACCTTTTTGTGTCTCTTTTCTCCTCCCAGCCCCTTTGTGTGTCTCGTTCTTCTCAACTTCTTTGTGTATCTCTTTTTCCCCTTCCCCAGCCCTTATGTGTGTCTATTCCCCAGCCCCTTTGTGTGTCTCTTTCTCCCCCAGGCCCTTCTTTTTGCCGGCACCCCCTTTGCGTGTATCTTTCTCCCCAGGTCCTTTGTGTATTTTTTTTGTCCCTGCAGCACCTTTGTGTGTCTCTTTCTCCCCAGCTTTCTGTGTGTATCTTTGCTCCCCCCAGACCCTCTGTGTGTATCTTTGTCTCCCCCAGCATCTTGCAAATCCCCATAGGAAAGCATTAATTAATGATAGTGGTGCATGAGCATTAGGTTCTGCCTCGCACTGACGTCGGAGGAGGTAGAAAGAGACCTCGGAGATGGAATCAGGTATTTTTTTTTAACGGTGTTTAACCCTTTGATTGCCCAGGGGATATGGGGTTCAAAGGCAGAGGGATACTACAGTGTTAGGAATACAGCTTTGTTCTTTTATAGTGTCCACAGTGATATACATTACTACAGGGAGTGCAGAATTATTAGGCAAATGAGTATTTTGACCACATCATTCTCTTTATGCATGTTGTCTTACTCCAAGCTGTATAGGCTCGAAAGCCTACTACCAATTTAAGCATATTAGGTGATGTGCATCTCTGTAATGAGAAGGGGTGTGGTCTAATGACATCAACACCCTATATCAGGTGTGCATAATTATTAGGCAACTTCCTTTCCTTTGGCAAAATGGGTCAAAAGAAGGACTTGACAGGCTCAGAAAAGTCAAAAATAGTGAGATATCTTGCAGAGAGATGCAGCACTCTTAAAATTGCAAAGCTTCTGAAGCGTGATCATCGAACAATCAAGCGTTTCATTCAAAATAGTCAACAGGGTCGCAAGAAGCGTGTGGAAAAACCAAGGCGCAAAATAACTGCCCATGAACTGAGAAAAGTCAAGCGTGCAGCTGCCACGATGCCACTTGCCACCAGTTTGGCCATATTTCAGAGCTGCAACATCACTGGAGTGCCCAAAAGCACAAGGTGTGCAATACTCAGAGACATGGCCAAGGTAAGAAAGGCTGAAAGACGACCACCACTGAACAAGACACACAAGCTGAAACGTCAAGACTGGGCCAAGAAATATCTCAAGACTGATTTTTCTAGGGTTTTATGGACTGATGAAATGAGAGTGAGTCTTGATGGGCCAGATGGATGGGCCCGTGGCTGGATTGGTAAAGGGCAGAGAGCTCCAGTCCGACTCAGACGCCAGCAAGGTGGAGGTGGAGTACTGGTTTGGGCTGGTATCATCAAAGATGAGCTTGTGGGGCCTTTTCGGGTTGAGGGTGGAGTCAAGCTCAACTCCCAGTCCTACTGCCAGTTCCTGGAAGACACCTTCTTCAAGCAGTGGGACAGGAAGAAGTCTGCATCCTTCAAGAAAAACATGATTTTCATGCAGGACAATGCTCCATCACACGCGTCCAAGTACTCCACAGCGTGGCTGGCAAGAAAGGGTATAAAAGAAGAAAATCTAATGACATGGCCTCCTTGTTCACCTGATCTGAACCCCATTGAGAACCTGTGGTCCATCACCAAATGTGAGATTTACAAGGAGGGAAAACAGTACACCTCTCTGAACAGTGTCTGGGAGGCTGTGGTTGCTGCTGCACGCAATGTTGATGGTGAACAGATCAAAACACTGACAGAATCCATGGATGGCAGGCTTTTGAGTGTCCTTGCAAAGAAAGGTGGCTATATTGGTCACTGATTTGTTTTTGTTTTGTTTTTGAAAGTCAGAAATGTATATTTGTGAATGTTGAGCTGTTATATTGGTTTCACTGGTAATAATAAATAATTGAAATGGGTATATATTTGTTTTTTGTTAAGTTGCCTAATAATTATGCACAGTAATAGTCACCTGCACACACAGATATCCCCCTAACATAGCTAAAACTAAAAACAAACTAAAAACTACTTCCAAAAATATTCAGCTTTGATATTAATGAGTTTTTTGGGTTCATTGAGAACATGGTTGTTGTTCAATAATAAAATTAATCCTCAAAAATACAACTTGCCTAATAATTCTGCACTCCCTGTATGTTTCAAGTGAGTCAGGTGTGTCTGCAAAGACTGTTCATTCACAAGCACCTGTTCAGTGTGCATCAGGCTTACTGAATGTGCATAGATAGGAATTAAGAAAAAGGTTTGTATCAAAATTTTTTTTCATTTTAAGGGGCAATAACGAGTGGATTTACCATAAAAATATTTATTATTTGAATATTCCTCTTTTGTCATTTTCTCTAGGGGCTTATTGCTTCTTCAGTGATGTCTGCTTGAACCAGGACCTAGACAAGATTTCTCACCTATTTCTAATCTTCCAATGAGAGCATTAGAAAGCATAAGCACGTACATTACATCGCATAAACCAACACTGTTGAATCTCTCCAAGTGCATTTCATAGCTAGTGGTTTTGGCCTCATTAATGTGCTGCATTTTTTTTTAATGCTCACATATTTATGTTTTTGCAGAATGCTGCACATTAAGACTGCCTACTTAGCCATACACCCTCACCCCAGAAAAATACTTTCTTATCATATCTATGTATCACTGAGTAATCTGAGCAACAAAGAAACCTACATTAGAAAGAATGGAACCCAGGGACACATTTAGTAAGGGTATCATTTCCTGTTTGTCTGTAGTTTCTCTGATTGTCTGCAGCCAGGTTGTGAATTAACCCCTTGCCGACCACAGACGGAAATTTTCCGTCAACATTGTCCTTCAGTTAAGGACCGTTGACGGTAAATTTCCGTAAACCCCAGATCGCTACGATCTCGGGGTTAACGGTGCTCCTCTAATACAGAGGTAGACCGGGAGCACCAGCACCGGTGCTCGCTCTGACAGGCTGTCAGAGCGAGCACATGTGCTCAGTGTACTTACCTTCCGCCTCCCTGCACTTCCTGGTTCTGTGTGAAGTTCAGGGAGACAGATCAGAGCTGATCCTCTTCTCCCTGTGTAAAAAAAATAAAAAATAAAGTTAAATCCCACCCCCCTCCCCTTTCCCCTGCTTTAATAATCCCACCCACCCTTTCCCCTGCTTGTAAACCCTTGCCTGCCAATTGATTACTGACTACAGTGATCAATTGGCAGGGTAAACATTTTGTCATCTGAGCTTTTTTTTTTTTAACCCCTGAGGGTTAATTTTCTTTTTTTTAACCCTCAGGGGTTACATTTATTTTATTCATTAATTTAAATATTTAAACATTATATATTTAGCTAGCTGGGATGGATGGACGTTAGTGGGGAATTGGGGAATTTGGTGTTAGGCTAACTAGGGGTTAACGTTAAAAAATTTTTTTAAATAAGCTTTAAAAAGGTAAAAAAGTTACAAAAATGTTTTAGTAACGTTTAAGTAAAAAAAAAAAAAAATACCACCCCCCTTTACCCAGTCTAAATAAAAATTAACCCCTTCCCTGCCAGCTGATCACTGCCTACAGTGATCAAAGTACAGATCATACTGTAATCTAATTTCTTTTAACCCCTGAGGATTAATTTTTATTTATTTTTTAACCCTCAGGGGTTCAATTTATTTAATTAACTAATTTAAATATTTTATAATTATATATATTTTGCTAGCTGGAGTGGGTGGGAGTTATGGGAAAGGGGGGAATTTACTGTTAGTGCTGTTTACTGCTAGTTAGGGGTTAACGGTAAAAGAAAAGTTTAGAAAAAATTTTAAAAGTGTAAAAAAGTTAAGAATGTGTAAAACATTTAATAAGTAAAAAAAAGGTTTAAAAACGAGTTTTACAAAGTAAAAACAGTTTTACAAAGTAAAAAAATACATTAAAAATGCTCATTAACACTACACTTGGTACAAGCTAGAGGAAAAATGATCCCACGCTAAGGTTCAAAATAGGCCTTTTGAATTGCCCTGGGATGTCTTCTTTAAGAAATGGTATGTCTTTAAGGGGTATTTGGATTATATAGCCTTGTAAAATACTCTAAAATGGGACATGGACACAGTGTAAAAATTTAAAGTTTGAAAAGAACTGGAATGGATGTGTCCCAAATGTGCCTCTCCGATGTCCACATATACCAGGCAAAGGTACATACGGGGGTATTGCTGTACTCAGCCGACATAGCTGAGCAACATATGAAGTATTATACAGCACACATACGATTTGCAAAATATCCTGTGCAAACTCACTTTGTGTGTCAAAAAGGCAAAAAAACGCTTATTACCACTACATTTAGTACAAGCTAGTGGAAAAAATATCCCACATTAAGGTTCCAAATATGCCTTTTGAAATACCCTTGGATGTGTTCTTTAAGAAATGGTATGCCTTTATGGTGTAGTTGTAATATGTAGCCTGCTCAAGTGCTCCAAAGTGGGACACGGACGCATCAAAACCCTCCATGAAAATTCACACTTAAAAAACCTTAACTTGTCACGTCTCTTTTACAGCAGTGTAACTTCACAAAATAGTGTCTAAGTTATACATACATATTGTTTTACTCAGAAGACTTAGCTGAGCATAATTTGGGGGGTTTGAACTTAGTGGCACATATGAAATGTACAAAATGCCCAGCAAAAATTTAATTCGTATGTAAAAAATGCCCAAAATTATTTTTTACCAAATACTTTGGCATATATTGGTGAAAAAATGGGGGCATGTTAAGGCACAATATGCACCATATGAGATACCCTGGAGTGTATACTTTTACAAATGGTTGGCCTTTGTGTTTTTTTTTTGAACAGTCAAACTGCTATAATACCCCAAATTGAAGCATAGGCCCATTAAATCCGCCTCTCAAAATTCTACTGTAAATGTTGAAACGGACAGGTCTCCTATATGGCACTGTAGCTTCGCGAAATAGTTCCAAAGACATACAATGGGGGTATCGTTGTACTCAGCAGAAGTAACCGAACACAAAGTACAGGAATAGCACACACCAACTTTACAAAATACACATGAGAAGTTCTTTGTTATAAGTTTGTGTGCCAAAAACCCCCAAAAACTAAATTTTACTCCAATATTTAGCAGAGATTGGCGGTGAAATGGCTACATAGAAAGTGTCAAAACAACCTTAGGACAATAGCCTGTGATTTCTATTTTATATAAATATATACTTTTGTGTGGCAATTTTGTTTTCTTTTATGGCTATTAAGCTTACAAGACAAACATACCAAATAGTTGAACGCATACAGCAAGAAAATGCAAAAATTGCTTGTGTCATTAAGCGTAAGACAAGCTTCTGAAGCTGTGTCCTTAAGGGGTTAAAACCAGCTACTCTATGGAGCTGAGAAGTGTGCACACACAGAAATCAAGTATTTTGGTCCAAACTGCAATTTATCTGAGCTTGTGCTAATCAGGTGATCAGTTGATTTCCCAAACTCCGAGTAGAAATGTACCCAAATAACAAACCAACTGAAACTTTCAATGGCCGAGCTTGTTTTTTTCTGATTAGCAATTAGAAATTCTGCGTGTGCACCAAAAAAAATCCATGATTGATAGCAAAAGAAGATGATTGATGGCAGATTATCACTAAATGTTGATTATATTTACAGATCACATTAGAAATCAGCAACAGAGGAGAAAAAAATAAGAGCAGTAAAGAAAAAAAATATTTTTTGTTATATTCATAAATTATACATTTAATAAATATATAAATATAGTTTAGGTTTATTTTTTTGTTGTTCTCTTTTTTTTTCTTTTTACTGCTCCAATATTGGTTACTTTTTTCACTTGATCTGTGAACAAAATGTTGGGAAAATGTGCCTATCTGTATACTGCAAAATGTATCCTCAATATTTGATTCAACCATTTGTGTGCCTTCTTGGTTCATCTTATTTGTTTCCTATCAAATTATAATTTCCAAAATTCAGCCAAGCCAACAGATAACCAAAACTCAGGCTTCCAGAATTTTTTTTTTATATTTTCAGGAAAAAATGATTTGGCCAAGCTGAATTTTGGTGCCATGCATAAGTCTAGTCTTTTTCTGGAGCGAGGAGGCGTGGCTAAGGAAGCAGGCTTATGGTGCAGCATTCTGCAAAATATTTATTTTTATTTTGGTGCAAAAACTATAAAGACTTGATCATGCAAAAATATGCAGTTAATGCATATTAATAAGGTCAAAGCCTATCAAGTGCACCAACATTGCTTTGGTGCATGTAGTGTCCTTTTGGCTGTGGACTATTTTTAATTCTTCCATATATGAAATTGCGTCAAGGGTGCCTGAGCTTTATGGGGAATGCAGTGATTGTGGGAAACTATCACTGTCCAACTAAATACCAAAAAAATTACTACAAAGTCCCCTTTAAAGTCTTCAAGCAATGATGCATTTAATATGTAAAGCATAGAGCCAGTAGCTGAAAGGTAAGAATATTTTGTCATTATGTTAACTAATAAAAATTACCAATCACCATTATTTCTTAACATTATAACTGATAGTAAAATTATTCTTGTGTTCATATTCACTTGTCACAGCTCATTACATTTAATGCTGCAGATCTATATAGTTCTAGTCATAGTTGTGTACACATTTTACCAATCTAAAGATCCAATATTTAAATTCTTATTTTAACGTTGGCTATCATAGTAACCTTTGTGTTTAAAGTAAATGATACCAAACACTGAATCATAATTCTGGTCCATTCATCAAGCAAAGAATTAACAGTGCCTGTAATGTAATACAAAGTACATTAATATGCACATTAAAGGAGCCGTGGAGGATAAGTGGATATTCAGCTATTAAGAGTAAGTTAATGCTCTAATACAGGTCATTGACATTCTTCAACACTAAGCAATATAATTGGATGGGTATTCCCATGTAGTTAGTGTGAGCAATGACTAACCTCAGGGTAAAACATTCCATGTTCTTCTTCAATGGACCTACTAGACTCCTAATGCAATGTAGCCATTGGGATTTCACAAATCAGTGGAATGTGGGTCTCTCTGGTCCCAAATGACTCACATCATACAGTTGCTAGCACGTGAGTGCACAGTCACTGGGATGCAGCCGTGTATTCCATATTTGTTGACTTTACCCATATGCCAATGAGATAACAGCAAAGGCTAAAGTTGTTTGAAAAAACAAACTGTAAATAACTTTTCAGCTTCACTTCAAGCAATTTAGCAATGTAAAGATACAATAAAATCATATTTAAAAAAATCATATGTGGAATCATACAGTCAGTCATACAAGAAATATGCCCACTGCCTACATAAACCATAATATGCAAATCTCCCTGAATATGCTAATTAGACAGGCTTGCTATTCAAGCAGTATAACTGTTGCAACCAACAGGTGGCGCTGCAAAGACTTGAAATATCTTTCACTACCAACAGGTGGCACTGCACAGGTTTGACAGCCAAATCCACCTAGTTGGTACTGAACACCAACAGAACAGAAGAGCTCCAATAACATTTCAAATAACATTTCATTACACATCCTGCATCTATAATGGGTGCAGGGTGAATTAAATATAAGAACCACCTGGGGACCTACAGTGTCAGACATATGCTACCAAATATGGTAACTACCGTCAATGTAATGAATATAAGACAGGGGTTAGCTCAGCAGTCTTGCAATGGATTTGGATAACCGTGCCCATGTTTAGTAATTGTGGGAACATTGTTGCATTCTATATAACATTTTGCATGGATCTCTCTAGTAGGTCCTGTTTAAAACAGAAAAAAGAGGTACCAAATGGAAAAATACAGCCACTTAGCAAATTAAATAATCCTGATCCATAAAAGTACATAGTATTATCTGCCTCTACATCTATTTTTTAATCCTCGGTTTATAGCTATTAAAATTAATAATAAAATCAGACATTTTAATCTCAAACTTGGATTTATGTTTTCCAATCCAAAATAGAAAGCAGTTTATAGTATTTTATATTTTATAAAATAAAGTACAGGTTATACCTTAATTGGATAAAAAAGATGAACTAGTGTTCAAGCTTTCAGGACCTCTACCTATTAAAATTATACACTGAATTTCAATTACATTTCTATTGATTTTATAGCACAATCAAGTAAGTATTTTAAGAAAAATGTCTATTTATTCATCCAACGATAGATTATCTTCCATACAAAACCATTAGAGGAACATCAGCATCTAATGTAACAGATACAGCACTTACTGGAAGCTACTAAAATAAATAAGGTTATACTTAAAGAACAAATCTCCTGAAGGTCAGTCAGTAGCCAGTATGCCCAGATTAATAGCCATTTTTATTAAATCTAACATGTTGTGGCTGTACACTAGATGGAGAGCTATTAAAGGAACAGTAAAGCTACAACAAAGTGTAATGGACCTATGAAGTAAAGTCTTTTTTTTTTACGGATACCATATAGGTTTTTTTCCTGCCAGGCATCATCTGTGTCAGTCTGTAAGTATTCCACGAGTATAAATTAATATAATGCTACTCTGATTAAATACATAGTTGTTGCTGTGGGGAAGCTTTGGAGGTTTAAGCACTGGGTGTTGGACTCTTTAGCACCAGATCTCTACAGGTGGTGGTGGAATCAGGAGGATATGTGTATTATTTAAAATGTATTTATATATTTTTATTTTTGTGGCGCTTGACTAAATCACAGACAAGTATAGACATGGCATTGTAAGACATACGAGGAGTATCAGCAAAAATGTCTTGATGAACTCAGCCAACCCAATGGAAAGCAAAAAATTTTAAGGGAATTCTCAAATGATTGGGGACTAGTAAAAAGTCTGATGGTATGAGGCAGGCTGCTCCACAGAAATGGAGCTACTCTTGATCAATCATGTAGGAGGGAATTATCAACATATTGGTGAACTGTGAACAAGAAAAAGTCAATGGAAAACTATAGTGACCATGAAAGAGTGTATTTTTTTTTATTATTGATTAAATCTGTGGGATGGAGCTATTAAAAGCTTTGTTGGTTAGTGTGTTCATTTTATGTTTAATTTGATAATAGAGGGCACAGGAACGAAATATATAGACAAGCAAAGGGTGACGTGTGAGAGGAGCAACATGTAAGGAAGATAAATCTGGCTTCTAGCATTCATGATGTAGTGGGACAAAGGGCATTCAGGAGACCAATTAGGAGAGGTTTACAATAGTCAACATGGGAAATGGTCAGCACATGCCTAGAGTTTTGCTAGAAAAAGGTTGAAGATGAGTAATGTTTTAGAAGAAGTTAGTTTAGAAGAAGGGAAAACAAGAAGCTCGGTTGTGAAAAGATTGAATTTTAGAAATAGGAAGACATCCAGATGTAGACAGAAGAGAGGCAATTAGTGAAAAGTTTCACAAGGGCATGAAAGAGATGATGGTGGAGGTATATATCGTGATGTCTTTCAGATATAGATGGTACAGTAATTCAAAAGAAACAAAAAGGAAAAGCTGTAAAAAGAAAAAACAATATGGGACCTAGAAAGGAACCGTGAGGTACTCCATGTGGGACAAGTCAAGCGAAGGATGTTTTACTAGAAAATGAATTTTAGTAGGATGGTTGGGAGAGGTAAGAAGCATGGAGGCCAAGATAGCAAAGGGTATAAAGAAGAAGATTGTGATTGGTAGTGTAAGCAGCAGCAGAAAGGTCAAGAAGAATTAGTAGGGAATATTAACTTTAGGAAGTAGCTATGATTAAGTCATTGATCACTTTAGTAAGAGCTGATTCAGATGAATGTGGGGAACAGAAGCTGGAGTGAAGAGGATCAAGGAGAAAGTGGAGTTGAGCAATTGGATTAGGCAAGTATAAGCAAGCTGTTAAATATATGAACTCACTTATTTCATTCATTTGTTCAAGGTCCTCATATTCTCTCTATTGTCTGATAGTCTAAACGGTTTATTGTTAACCATGACATGCCTCTAGTTCTTCCATCTGGGTTATGATTAAAATGAAAAGGGTAACACATTCTTGAACTTCTAAAACTAATTATTTGGTTGATTAAATTAATTTTGTTGTTGACAGTGATAGTAACATTTATGGAAAGCACTCGATTTGATTTTAAAACCCTACTCATAATGTGATTGACAATGCCAAATATTGTGTCAGCTTGTTAGAAAATGTTTCTTACATTTACATAATTTCCTGGACACTATTGGAAAAAATATTTTCAATTCAATTTATTTTATCTGGTAAAACAACTTATTTTTTCCCCCCCATGAAAAATTCCCAGGGGGTTAAGCAACAAATGGCAAAGCATCTTATGATAACATTTATTTAAATAATTGAGCAGGTTTAAGATTTTTTATATTGCATTTCAGCCTACCTGCTGGAAACTCACCATGTAGTCGAAAAGTCTGGCACTTATATATGCTGTTTTCTATTTCTTTATTCATGTACCAGTTCTAAAACTCCACCATGGATTTAAAGAATACAGAAGAAGCAGCCATTTATAAACATCGTTGGTTGTTATAAATGACAATAATAATATCTATACAAAACAGTCACTAGGGACTTTTTCATGTGATGCTCATCTACTAATAGCAAATTATAAGGTTGCAATGGGTGCAATTTATCTGGTGATTGGCGCTACCATCTACCATACCTCCCAATACTGGTACACAGATTGGGATGAATGGTTGGGCATGAAAGGGGGCATCACCAGTGAAACAATGTGTGTCAATAGTAATGCCCATAATGGGCAGACCCATTCAGAAGAGTTGTGGGCACGAAGGACTGAAGGGGCCTGTCTGGATGCCCCGAGCCTTCTGGACATTGCAAGGAACACTGCTAAAGTGGTTTCTGTTGGGTTATAGTGTCCTCCTCTGTGTGAGTGTATCTAATGCTGTGCTCATACTGTACTACCCAAGTACTGCTCCTCGGACAGTTGTTGATGTCCCCTGGATGTGGGATGCCGGGGGACTAAGGCCTCATTTTAATATTGTTGAATAAGCTTTTCAAATTATTTAATATTTGCACTAATTTTACGATTTTTAAAAATATTTCCTAATTTTGATATTTTATATAGTGATATATTATTTGCATATTATTTATTTTTTGATATCTTTTAAAAATAATTTTCAAAGTTTATCCAAAAACTTTATATCGAGGCCTAAATTGGGACATTGGGTCAGAATCTGAAATCTCCTTTGTCCTGCTAAATCAGTACTTTTGGGGTACCTGATCTACTCCAATAATTACAAAGAGTATGTTGCATTGTCCAACATTAAAAAAAATGGAAATGAGCAGTTTTTCTATAGTAATTTCTATTATTTGTTGGTGGAGACATTTACAGCTGGCTGAATTGTGACAAACCACAGTGAGCTCCAAAGTGTAATATGAATGTACCTTGTGACACACCACAGTGAGCTCCAGAGTGTAATATGAAGGTACCTTGTGACATACCATGGTGAGCTCCAGAGTATAATGTGAATGTACCTTGTGACACACCACAGTAGCCTCCAGAGTGTAATGTGAAGGTACCTTGTGACTTACCATGGTGAGCTCCAGAATGTAATGTGAAGGTACCTATATAGGTACTGTTATGTTTGAGTGTGCATGCATTGGAATTGTGGATAATTGAATAGAGGATTGTAATTTTTGGGCCAAGGTAGTCAACAGAAATGTTATTTTTACTGTTTGTATATTGTAGCCTAAATGTCACAATTCCATATAAATTATTAAAAGTTCTCAGCTTACAAAATAAACTCAATAGACATAAAGGCGCTCAATGCCTGAACATGTTCTTTGGGAAAAATACACAGAGAAGAGATGAACACATAAAAATAAGACATACAATAATAATGATGTACACTAATAAAATGTTTCACTTTAATAAATATCATTTGTTTGATGAAAGTTTAGTTCGTCATTTTAATTTGCCAAAATGGAAAATATCACATTCTCTTCAGACATCCATAATATTTTGTTCAAACATCAAACACTTTCCATGTTAAAATTTTCTAGCCATAAAAGGAAGGAACCTGTGTCTACCGCTCCTTTTCCTTTAGTCTGTTTTCTTTCTAACGTACACTGATGGAAATTAAAACTAGCAGAGTTTTATAAATCATGAGTGACTATGATTATGTATCTGAGAGAAGTAGAAATAGGTCTTACCGGTCAAGGTATTGTAATTCAATGTAATACGTTTGGAACACAACTAGTAAACATCTCATTGCTGTCATGATGGGTCCTTGGATTCTATGTAACTTTCACACATATACACTCACACTCTCTGTTTAGCTGCAGAGATGAACAGGAGGTCAGAGGTCAAGATAGTGAGGAAAAAGAGCAGTGAATGTACCATGAGAAGCCAAGGAAATAGCACATGTCAATGCCAGTTAACATAATCACAGAGCACGAAGGCTGCACTACTTCTACACAGACACTTAAAATCAACTATGACAGATGCTGAAAGATGCTGAAGAACCAGCATTACAAAACAAGGGCGCGCATGCCAGTAAAAGGTAGTGTGTGGTACTACTGCAGCTGAGGACTATGGTTCCAATCATGATTGTCAAACAATTGTTGGTTGTGCTTCTTGACAGCTGTAGTCCACAGCAGTAGATAAAAGACCTAGATTAAACATCAGTCTGAAATCAACAAAATTAGACAATTTCTGGTTCTCCAGCAGCCGATAATGAGGACTCTCATGATACTCTGGCAAAATCCTGACTATATGTTCTGGGAGTCATAGCCCCTTCATTTGGTATTTCGGAGTTTGCTTATCCTTGGATGGATTCCAAAAGTATTCTGGTAAATGTTCGTAGTTTGTGGATTTTAGCAAGGTGCCAGAAGAACCGTGGCTTTCATGGTCATATTGCACAGAGTACCCTACGGTACAGCTATAACACCAAATAAAGAAATAATGTGTCTAATGAGTGAGTAGAACTGTCATGTTTTATGTTTTCTACTGCTTTTGAACAGAACAGGTTTTGTTAAATATAGTCCTTCCAGCAAAAGCTTAGAACAAACCAAATATGCAACTGAAGAAAAAAATTGTATTAGCAAGACAACGTGCATTTCATGCAGTAAAATCTAAGTAGAATTTCTTTCCTTAGACTTGACAGCAGAAATTTAAAGACTAAAGATCATAATTACTGTTCGATCCAAGCATGCATTGTGCTCACATTACTTAAGCTTACAAATCCTCTTTTTTTTTAAAGTTTTTCTAGTTATCCCTGGCTTAACCCAGACTCGCATCATCCAGCCTGGCAATCGGCCAGTTTATATGATGAGTGCCAAGAATAGCTGGAAAAAGCAGAAGTCATAGAATAGACTTGCTGTGCTACCTAACGAAGATCAGTAAGTAACAGCACATCACACACGTCTCTCCCAAGTGACCCTGTCTGAACTCATAAATGACTGGAGCTCAAAGTCACCTCCAGAGCTATCGCAATCACCAAATTAAATGCTGTAAAAACAATAACAGAATTTTAAAAATAAAGAACCTTCCCTCTAAGCAACTACGATCTGTTTCACTACAATTATTATTTCATTAACAAAGCTGTGCTGTCATACTAGACGGTGTGGAACAGAATTGGTGACAGTAACAACCAAATAATAACTGCAATATATATTGTCTGTACACAATATTTACTCAGATGATAATGTGTGAACTAAGTATACCATGCTGGCTTTCAACAATTCTTGGTGCCTTCATTTGACAATAATAAAAATAATTATATATGTTAATGATTTGTGCACTTACAGTATAATTTTTGAAGTAGTATTTGGTGTACATATTTGCATTTGTGCTTTTATAGTTTTTCTGCATTCCGGGACTGCAGGTTGGAGTTAACGCACTTCTGCTTAAAGAATATTATCCACTTGGTGACATCAATCATATTAGTGCCAAAGGTGTACTCAATCAATGCATTAACCCATTACTATGGCAAAACAATACTCTTTACACTTGGAGATTTGGTTTGGTCCAAACTGCAATTCATCCAAATTTGGCACAATTTGGCACAATTGGCTTATTGGTCGAATTTCCAAACTCGAGCTGAAATGTACCTAAATCATGATGAATCAAAACATTCTATGGCCGAACATGCTCATTTTTATTTGTAATTCCGGAGTTATTCTGTTGCGTCAAAGAAAGAGTTGATGAATGGCAAGGGGACAGTCAATGAAATCAGCCAAACAGAACTGACATAGGCCTCCTGAAAAATGTTCTATTTTCAGGAAAAAAAGGTTTGGCCAAGCTGAAATTTATCATCGAGCGCAAGTCTAGTCTTTCTGCTGTGAGATGCAGTGGTTGTAACCATATGGTGCAGAATTCTGAAGAACATTTTCTTTCTGCAAAACTATAAAAATTTGAGCAAAAATATGCATACACTTAAAGCATCTTACTAAGGCCAAAGCCTATGAAGTGCATCAAAGTAGTATTAGTGCCCGGAGTGTCCCTTTGACTGTGAACAGTTTATTCCCTATTTTGCGATCAAATGTATAATGTCTGAACATTTTGTGCAATGTTTAAAAAAGGAGAAAACTTAGAAAGATATATTTTTCATCAAGTGACCAGCTTTTCATGGAATGGGTACAAGATTAACTTTAACGATTTCATTGCCTGATTGGATTGTAGTATGCTTGGATGTTTATGCACTGGGAAACCAGCAAGTTGATGTTGCACTAAATATGGCCCAGCTGTAATTATTATTATTATTTTATTATTTATATAGCGCCATCAGATTCCGTAGCGCTGTACAATGAAATGCAAAATCATTCTGTTTTTATGGCACCGATATATTCTACATGCTGTAGGAAATGCAGAGAAGAAAAGAACAATTTTAATACGGATGTTGAGTGTCCACCTTAATGCAAAAAAGCTAATTGCAAACTCTATAGTGTAAACTATAATCGAAAACATATTGTAAACTTATTGTAAACTGTTTTCCCCCAATGGGTATTCAGCTGACCTTCACATTTTTTTGGTCGAACTTTTAGTTAGCTTTAGTTTAGTTATTTTAGTTTACATGTTGACATGCACAACCCTCTGGCATCTTCCCCAGAACGCTTGCAATCTTTTTTGCCACCCATGTTGATATACACGTATACGTATTTTCACCTCTCATCCCTCCATTTACCTGTAATTATTAGTGGCTAACTCACCTCCATAATGGAGGGTTTGGGGCGTTCTACTCTCTGCAGCCTATAAAGAAATATTCTGTTCAATCATCTGGTATCTGAATGGGTTAAGCTGCTAGAACAATATATGCATTCTTGAATGTACCAAGGCTTAATCTCCCTGGTAACTTCATGTTCCTTATTAATATAGAACAATGTATTCATCTCACATCTCTTTGCAAAAAAACAAAACAAAAACAGAAATCTTATTTTCTAGCCTGGCTGACAGTTATTTCACTTTTCTTATTTGACAGAGGCAAAACTTACAAATAAAGTGTTACAGGTAGCAGCCATAGGCGTGCGCACGGGGTGTGCCGGGTGTGCCTGGGCACACCCTAATCCCCGTGGCACGCCTATGGTTTGAGTCCTGCAGGAACAGCGTTCCTGCAGGCACTCAGTGCCCCCTGTTTCACCTCTTGCCCCTGTCATGGGAGGGCAAGAGGTGATGATTCCCCCCCCACCCTGCAGTTCAGCCGCGGCGAGGGAGCTCTCTGCTGTCTGCTTCCTCTCGCCGCGCGCTGATGCCGGGAGCCGGAATATGACGTCATATTCCGGCTCCCAGCTGCAGCAGACAGCCCGCGCGGCGAGAGGGAGCAGACAGCAGAGAGCTCCCTCGCCGCGGCTGAACTGCAGGGTGGGGGGGGAATCATCACCTCTTGTGTGTGAGTATGTGTCAGTGTGTGTGTGTCTGTGAGTGTGTGAGTATGTGTCAGTGTGAGTGTGTGTGTCTGTGAGTGTGTGTCTGTGAGTGTGTGTGTCTGTGAGTGTGTGTGTCTGTCTGTGAGTGTGAGTGTGTGTCTGTGAGTGTGTGTCTGTGAGAGTGTGTGTGTGTGTATATATGTATGTATATATATATATATGTGTATATATATATATATATATATATATATGTGTATATATATATATATATATATATATATGTGTATATATATATATATGTGTATATATATATATGTGTGTATATATATATATATATATATATGTATATATATATATATGTATATATATATATGTGTGTATATATATATATATGTATATATATATGTATATATATATATGTATATATATATATATATATATATGTATATGTATATATATATATATATGTATATATATATATATATATATATGTATATATATGTATATATGTATATATATGTGTATATATGTATATATATGTGTATATATGTATATATATATATATATATATATGTATATATGTATATATATATATATATATATATATATACACACACACACGCGCGGCGTGTGTTTGTGCTTTAGGGTGCACACCCTAATGCAATAGGCTGCGCACGCCTATGGTAGCAGCGACATGTATCTTTGCAGATGTATTAATATTGACCACTACTTTACAGCACATTATATTGGATGTAGGTGATGACAGCATCAGTGTGTCCACCAGTAGACATGTAATAGTGGTCAGTGGTAGGTTTAGTGCGTGTGACAAACTCTCAATTCTACTGCACTGGGAGAGCCTTTTTTCATTTAATTAGAGAGGCCTTGTTTAAGGTCCCATATATAGATTATTGCAAAACACATTTTTTTAAAGTTTTAACTGTGGAAAGCAGAAATCAACAGTCACTGATTAAGCAATCTAACTGACCCCTCAAAGCTGCTGAGACAGGACACAAATATTGCCTGATTTAGTGTGCAAGCCAGTTAATTAGCAGTGGAGATTGTCAAGGCAGCTGTCAGAGCGCTAACATCTCTCATCAGATTTGCAGTACAAAACCCTTCTAATTATATGTAAATAGCATACTTAGGTACCCTACATCACTAAAGGAAAATAAAACTCTCTAGAAACAATAATAGGATTTCACATTTTAGGCCTAAATAGACAAAATTGATTTTTCAAGACTTGTTTTTACTTTAGCAGTTTTGACCTTAAATTTTAAATGAACTTTAAATTCCCAACAATTTACTTTTTAGTGACAAAAAAAAACTAAAAAAAACAGACTGTGAGTATTGTTCATGTGGCATGTAGCTTAAAAAGACTTTGAAAAAAAGGTTTAGTCTAGAACAAATTAGCATTTTATCCTACATACACACAGATTAACCCTAGCTAGTAAAGTACGCAACAGCTGTTCTGCCCATGTTTTATAGCGTTTTCATAAATCCACTGTGAAGAGGAAATTCAACATAACCATTTGATGCTGAATTCCATTTCGTGAGATAAAGCTATATCTGGTATTTGAATGACCAATTTCCCATAGCCTGCAATAAATAAAAATGGGAGATAAATTGTATATCCTGTAATAGAATCCAGCTGTTCATGTACATTATTTGCATTAGGCATAGCAGTACGAGCTTGCTTCTCCGCGAACATGGAATTGTTTAGAATGTGTTCTTTTAAGGTAATAGAGTACTATATCCTATTTCTAGTACAGAACAAACCCCATCCTACTGTACATCAATATTTTTTGTTTCATTTTTTTTCCAAGAAACTAAGATGACACCATCATTCCTAAATAATGTATGGCTCCGTGCATTTTCTATATATTTTTCATATTGCTTAGCTAAATAAATTATTAATTCCATCCAGTAGCTGAGCATTAAGCGATCGAGGTAGAATGGTTTCATTCATTATTCTAAACAAAGTACTTTTAATTGACAAACACCAATGCTTTGTATTTGGATAGCAACCTACAGTTCTACATCTACTGCGCATTGCCTATAAACTTAACATCCTGCAAACGACAGCTTTATTGTATGGCAGGTATGCTTGAATTTCCTCAGTTTAATAGTTATGACCATGTTTTATGGAAAGCTATTCCATGCATCTACCATATATAAAGTGCATCTGTGATGAAAACATAGTATGGAGCCACTTTAAAGACAATAACATTTCATCTATAGATTGTGCTAGCTAGCCATGCTGCTATTGAAAGTATAAATCATTTTTTTTTGTATGTAACATACAAGCTTACACTTCTACGCTGTAAGAAAAAGGCATTAATTCCTGCTATATCAGCCTGAGGAATACAAGATTTCTAACCATCTCAATTCTGTCTTAATTTTTGGGTCCAGTCCCACCATCCCGACTTAGTGCCCTGATGTCCCTTTTTTGGTAACACCAGGGACCCTGCAGTGGGCTGACTTAACACACCAGTCTGACATGACACTATAGTAGCAGAGACAATGACAGCCCGTCCCTGTACCCCCTCACACAAGTGTTCCGTATCTATGGACACCTGAGTTGGGAGGAACGTAAATATGCATCAACCATCACGCAATGCACATGGCTAACTCTCAGAATGTTATACACACATGTATATACATCTCACTGTAGAGAAGGAAGCAAACTTTAACAAAGTTATTTACATAAATTGCTGACTTAAATACCCTGTAACTATAATCTGTTAGAAATAAATGTTTCTTCAAAACAAATATCTAATTAATCACATGTTATGAGGGATAAAAAGTTAGCTAGTTAAGAAAAAAAGTGAAGGAAAAAAAATATATATATTTTTGTGGGTTACTCTCTTTTTATTTTTTTTAAGGTTTTACCTACTTAATGGTTCACCCAGGCGCCTCATGCTTTGCTATAAGGAAAAAAAAAAATATTATTCACTAAAGGGAGTATTCAAAGTGAATTTCAAATGTAAGGTGAAAATGGTAAAACTTGATAAATCTGTCCATGCTTACTATTTAACTACCGTGGCCTTAAAATTGAAATTCACTTTCGACGTTGGAACCAGATTGAGATGATGTGTGTGCTTTGTTCCCTGGTTAATTACCTTACTGAAGTAGATATTATTTAATGGGTAGACTGTGGCCTAAAGTGTGCCAAATAAATATCCCCCCTTGTATTACCAATACTACCAGCCTACATGAGGAAAGAGGCTACAAACTCCTGTTGTTTACACCAAACTAAGACACTTTTACATGCAGCAGAAATTATGATTAGGCAGGCCAGGGAATATTTGTGAACAGGCCACGTGATAAAACTGCACATTTTGCCTATTTTTGTGTATGTTTTGTTCCTTACAATTTCACTGCTTTCCCCCATAACAATTATTTTATTAAAAAATCTTTAAATCTCCTAGGGTGTGAAAGAGTCCTCATTAGTTTGTTGTCTTGCAGAACCTGGAAAATGCAAATATAGACCGAGCTGCAATTAAGATTATTCGCTTAAACCTTTGACAGATATGGGATTTGATTTTGATTTAAAAAAAAAGTTTATAAGTTCCCTAGCCCAGTAAAGAATGCAGACTTAAACAAAGTCATTCATGACGAATCAAAAAAAAATAACACAATATTATAAACCACGTATTTGTTTTAAACATTTTTCAAGTAACAATACGTTAAGTTTTGAGTTGTGACTTACTCACAACTAGCACATGCTATTTTTATTTCTTCTAATTAGTGATGTCCCGAACTGTTCACCGAACGGTTCGCGAACGGTTCGCCACAAACGGTTCGCCACGGACTCATCATAGAGTAAACTTTGACCCTGTACCTCACAGTCAGCAGACACATTCCAGCCAATCAGCAGCAAACCCTCCCTCCCTCCAAGACCCTCCCACCTCCTGGACAGCTCACTAAGAATGCAGCTTCACAATGGATGCTGTCCAGGAGATGGGAGGGTCTGGGAGGGAGGGTCTGCTGCTGATTGGCTGGAATGTGTCTGCTGACTGTGACGTACAGGGTCAAAGTTTACTCAATGATGAGTCCGTGGCGAACCGTTCGTGGCGAACCGTTCGGCAAACAGTTCAGGACATCACTACTTCTAATAAATTATAAAATCACATTCAACAGCAATGAAACAACACCTTTTTCAATTCTACCTACCACTGCTAAATAACCACTTTAAAAAAAATATCCAATATATTACTTTTAAAAAAATGATCAGGAAGTTATGTGCACAAAAAAAAATTATCCTTCCCTAATTATAAATAGATTTAATTACATAAATACATTTTTTTTTAATTCAAATTTCCAAGTATATTTAACTACTTTCAACATAAGAGTGACTATAAATATATATTAATGCAAACTCATACATCATCATTCTAATTAAAAAACAAGGCCATCGACAACTTAAGTTTTAAAGTAAAAGTCTTTAAAAAATTGATGTTTACAAATGAGAAAAAAACCCAGAAAAAAGCTACAATACATTTTGCATTCATATAAAATTGCTTGTAGTCAGAGATTAGAACAGATTTAGTGATAAACTGACATTCTATCAGGATAAATGGTGTCATTCCTTAGCAGAAGGCCTACATTTGAAAGGGAAGTAGATAATGCTGTGTACAAATGGCATGACATATTAGCAGCTAGATCCTAGGGTTTAAACAGGGTTTATAGTCGCTCACATTATCCATTAGCATCAGTGATGGTTATCTTGTAACATGTGTGTTCGGTTAGCACTGGCAGACCCTACTGCATCTGCAGGCATTGTCATAAACAATATACAACTGTGAGCTGCGACTTTAGTAAGGCAGGCTATGTACATGTTTAGTTGTTGAGAAATGCATATAAACGTCCTACAATTCTACATTTCTACAGTAATCGGAAACTCTGTCTAAATGTTGCACATTTAAATAAATAAAAGAAGAAAATACTTCAAGATAAGTGATATGGAACTCATTTCACAGTAGTACTGGTGGTATATTTGGGGCACTGTTAAATAACACCTTGCCTCTAAGTTGTGAATCAGTTATAGGTCACACGTGGGAAGTTTCCACGCACCCTAAATTAGCAGGTTTGTGTTAAAAAGTCACTCTACCCACAGTGGCGGATCCAGAACCTGATCTCGGGAGGGGCACTTGTAGATTATTTAAAGAAATAATCCAGGCACAATAACTACTACAGCTCAGTGTAGTAGTTATGGCGCCAGTGGTGCCAGGATCCCATCCCAGAGCAAGTAGTCAAACCGTTTAAGAATAGTTTGAAAACTTACCTGGGGTCTGCTGGGATATAGGGCATAGGAGCAGTGGTATGTGTTAGGGAGCAGTATATGTGTGGGGAAGTGTGTGTGTGTGTGAGCGGTGAAGTGTGTGTGCGAGTGCATGAGGGCGGCAGTGTAGATCAGGGTTGCAGTGTGTGTGTTAGGGGGCAGTATATGTGTGGGGCAGTGTGTGTGTGAGAGAGCTGCAGTGTGTGTGTGAGCGGTGCAGTGTGTATGTGAGGGTGGCAGTGTGTGTGAGAGTTGCAGTGTGTGTGTGTTTGGGACAGTGTGTGTATTGGGGGCAGTGTTTGTGGGTCAGTGTGTAGTGTGTGTATGGGGGGCAGTGTTTGTAGGGCAGTGTGCGTAGTGTGTGTAAGGGCAGTGTTTGTGGACAGTGTGTGTATGAGGGCAGTGTTTGTGAGACAGTGTGTGAAGTGTGTGTATGGGGGCAGTGTTTGTAGGGCAGTGTGTGTAGTGTGTGTATAGGGGCAGTGTTTGTAGGGCAGTGTTTGTGGGTCAGTGTGTGTGTAGTGTGTGTATGGGGGGCAATGTTTGTGGGTCAGTGTGTGTAGTGTGTGTATGGGGGCAGTGTTTGTGGGGCAGTGTGTGTAGTGTGTGTATGGGAGCAGTGTGTGTAGTATGTGTATGGGGGGCAGTGTGTGTAGTGTGTGTATGAGGGGCAGTGTATGTGGACAGTGTGTGTAGTGTGT
>OW240916.1:232953986-232976563 GCA_933207985.1 Pelobates cultripes
AGTGTTTGTGTAGTGTTTGTATGGGGGGGGAAAGGTAGGGAGGCTTTTTTTTTAAATTAAAATAAATATACTTTATGTCCCACCTCCCTTCTTACCTTTACTGGGAGGAGGGGGGACATTTCTGGATCCCTGGTGGTCCCAGTGGTAGGAGTGAACTCTAGCCCGCACTCCAGGGCTAGCGCTCACTCTCGCGAGATTTGGAGCGTTGCCGTGGTAACCGGGGGAGATTCTGCTGCCTGGCGGGGGGGAGGGTCCTCTCTCACTCCCTCCCCCCGCCGGCTGCCAGTGTATGGTGGGCAGTGTGTGTATGGGGGCAGTGTATGGAGGGCAGTGTGTAGTGTGTACAGGGGGCAGTGTGTGTAGTGTGTTTATGTAAAGGTGTATGGGGCAGTGTATGGGGGGCAGTGTGTGCAGTGTGTGTATGGGGGGCAGTGTGTATGGGGACAGTGTATGGGGGGGGGTTGCAGTGTGTGTAGTGTGTGTATGTAAAGGTGTGTGTAGTGTGTGTATGGGGCAGTGTATGGGGGGGGGGCAAGTGTGTGTAGTGTGTGTATGGGGGCAGTGTGTGTGTAGTGTGTGTGTATGGGGCAGTGTTTCAGGGCAGTGTGTAGTGTGTGTATGGGGGGCAGTGTGTGTAGTGTGTGTATGGGGGCAGAGTGTGTAGTGTGTGTATGGGGCGCAGTGTATGGGGCAGTGTGTGTATGGGGGGCAGTGTGTGTATGTGGGGCAGTGTATGGGGGCAGTGTGTGTAGTGTTTGTATGGGGAGAAGGAGGGTAGGGAGGCTTTTTTTTAATCTAATTAAAATAAATATACTTTATGTACATTTCTGGATCCCAATGGTAGGAGTGAACTCTAGCCGCGCTCCAGGGCTAGCGCTCACTCTCGCAAGATTTGGAGCATTGCCGTGGTAACCGCGGCAACGCTCCAAGCTTGCGAGAGGAGGACCCAGATGAGCTGCAGGCTGAGCTCCAGGGTCCTCTCTCACTCCCTCCCCCCGCCGGCTGCCAGCACAGTGCCTGCGGACCAGGGAGGGAGATCATTGATCTCCCTCCCCGGTCCGCAGGCACATTGCAGGGCTGGCACTTGGACAATGCCAGCCCTGCATTAGCCAGCAGAGGAGAATCTTGGGGGGGCAGTTGCCCCCTTGCCCACCCCTGGATCCGCCACAGTCTACCCACCATAACCATTTCCTCTCATTTAAGAGGTTATGGTGCCTTGAGTCCACCTGGTCTTATTCCACTATTTAGTGTCAATTGGTTTTCCAGCAATGTAACACTGAATAAGGGTCCATTGGTGCCCATGGCTCCATCCTCCACTAGAGGTATAACTAAAGTGGAGTAACAGCCCGCCTAACCAACACACAACACAATGATAGGTGGCAGTGATTGGTGGAGAGCACTCAGCTGACACTCTCAGCCTATCACTATCAGCAATACTTAGCCCAAGCAGCAGAGCAGGGTCAGGCTTCAGGCAGCCATGGGCCCTGATTCAGTGTCAGAGGAACACTCTAAGCTCCATAACCATTACAGCATGCTGTAGTGCCCTGGTGTCTCCCCCCCACCCCCTTACTTCAAGGTGTGTGTAAGTAGTCAAACAGCTTGTCTGGGGTGGCTCCCTGCCTCATCTTCATCTTACTCTTTGCCAGAATCCCTCAGTTCTGAGCTAAGTAATATGGTGTGGGGCTTAGCTCATTGGGTGAAAGCAATCAGGTAATGCTTTTAGTCAACTAGTTTGTTCTGCACAGCTGGACTTAGCTCAGGAGAGCTAACAGAAACTCCTAGCAGGAGCATCTGGCTTTCCTGAAGGCTGAGAGGAAGTGTGGACCATAGGCAAGATGCCAAACCATTACTAAACAGTTTGACTAGTTACATTGGAGGGGTTGCCAGCACCGCTGGCATCGTAACCACTACATCCCTCTGTAGTGGTCTTGGTGTCTGTATTTGATAACACTTTAAAGTTGAACAGCAAGACTGATTTAAATGACTCTGACACTATAACCATGTCAATGAGATGTGTGGCTAAGAGTGTCCCTTTAACTGAACTGCAATATGGAACCAAGGTTCTCAACCCATGGTACTCAGAGTATATACTTCGGAATTAGTTCAGAGTTTAAGATTATAGGAACGGGATAGAAAAAGTAAAGATTAGTGAAGCTGGTGGATAAAACATTGAAGTTGTGGTAATTGCACGGAAAAATATGTTGCCAGAAGTATCTTTCAAGAAAAGTTTGAAAAACACTGTATTAGAGTAAAAAGCTCCAAGGCAGGTAACACAATATATATAAAACAAACTTGGAAAGCATCTGAATTGTGTATTGATTGTTATTTTTTTCAAATACCTAAGGTCCAATCTTCCAACCCTGTTATTTCATGTAATATATCTTCACTGACTGTTAAAAGTTATAAAATAAAAACAAAACAAACTGTTTGAAAAAAGAAAAACTATAACCACAATGTCACCGCTCAGTCATTTTTCACAGTTAACAACCAAAAGCAACATCTTTAGCATCTTGGGAGTGTAGGCACAACATGTTAAACTTTAGAGAACAGAAAACTGAATTGTAAAATTGAGACTAAAATAGTCTGTGACTATAGCAAGGTTGGAGATTTTTTTTTTTTCTAAATCAGCTTTTTTTGCCTATATCTTTTCATTCAGAGTTCAGTTCACTACAATTGAAAATTAATAAATTGGGATTGTCTCAATAATTCACACCTTAGTTAATAGCCCCGATGAACATTTTCAGGGTTATTCATTAAAGTTAGAATTAAAAAGTGAATTCAGAATAGCCAAACTAAAAGCATTGACTTAGAGATTGTCTTCCAATTCAGCTATTTTGACCTTAAATTTGAAATTCACTGTGATCTTGCACTTTACTGAACAACCCTGTCTATATTTGATGTTGATAAATGTGCTCTTTGAAATGTTCGATAAAATAATCTTTTTGACTGGGTAGTGGAGGAAAGTTTTACAAATAACATTCAGCCAAAAAGAGCAACGTTCTACTTTTAAATGTCTTTAAATATGGTTGGTGCTGGCAACATGCAAGCAAACATTACATTTTACAAATGTATTTGGTACCATTAACTTTTATTGGAAAAGCAGATTTATTTTTTTTTTTTTAAAAAAGGTCATTTTCTAATAAATTATTATTTATTTGTATGTTTTTTTGTTCTTGAACCAGACCATTATTTTGGAACTGTTGGGAAATTTTGTTTTACAATGTAAAATGAGATGTGTGTTTATAAGCAAAATCTAACCAGCTGATCCAGATTACAAATTAAATGGCAATTAAGACAGTAAAATTTGATATACTGTAAACAAGGTATTTTGAACCAGACAAGTGAATCTGATAACAGATTGAAATCAGCAGTTCCAGAAATTCATCCAGGAGGCCCAATAGGAATTATCTAGTAAAGAGGAGTTGGAATAGAAATGACAGTTATGACCTTGGTCAACATTTATTTGTATAATGTATTTAATACACTGTAAAATGTAGTTTATCTCCAAGCCTGTAAATAAGAGCTCAACACATATGGTTTGGATTATGACACCAGATCTAGGGGCTTCACTAATGTTTGAATGCCCTCAGTCCAGGTTACCAAAAATAATTTAGATCCATCCGGAAGCCTTTGGACTGCAAAATGGAGATATTCACAATATTTATCAGTGTCTAGGTTTTTCAGTATGGCTTCCGAATGGACTCGAACGTTCACCATATTTAAGGTTCTCCAGCTGCAAAATAATGACTGAAATCTGTATATGGATGCTAAATATCCTGGAAAAACGTATCGTAAAAGTCTATATTCAGATTTTAAAAATCTGAACAATTTGCCAACTGGCAGTATTAGCAGCCAGTGCCATCAAGGTTAAAAACCACCACAGTAAAAATCCAAATAAAAGTAAAAGCTTGCTATATAACACTTTGCTCTCTGACCAGCTGGGACTTGGCTTAAAGAAAAACAGAGAAAATCTGGTTGAGTGATTTGAATGACCAATTAGTTAAGCAGACATTCAGAGGGATTTACATGTCAGGTGTCTGTAGGCACAGGATTCTAATGAGCCCCCTGAATCCCCCCCCCCCTCCTCCCCACTCCCCCCTGCAAAAAAAACTTAAGTAAATTGAGTTTAATACATTTATTAAAGGACCACTATAGTGCCAGGAAAACATACTTGTTTTCCTAGCACTACAGTGCCCTGAGGGTGCCCCCACCCTCAGGGTACTCCTCACGCTCTGGGGAGAGGAAAGGGTTAAATCTTATCTTTTTTCCAGCGCCGGACGGGGAGCTCTCCTCCTCCTCTCCGCCTCCGATCCTCCTCTTCGGCTGAATGCGCATGCGCGGCAGGAGCTGCGCGCGCATTCAGCCAGTCTCATAGGAAAGCATTCACAATGCTTTCCTATGGACACTGGCGTCTTCTCACTGTGATTTTCACAGTGAGAAGCACGCAAACGCCTCTAGCGGCTGTCAATGAGACTGCCACTAGAGGCTTTAGAGGCTGGATTAACCCATTTATAAACATAGCAGTTTCTCTGAAACTGCTATGTTTATAAAGAAAAAAGGGTTAATCCTAGAGGGACCTAGCACCCAGACCACTTCATTAAGCTGAAGTGGTCTGGGTGCCTAGAGTGGTCCTTTAACTGGACATTGCAGGCATCAAAATTTAGGGTTAAGGAAAACGATGTTTGAAGGGTTATTTGCAAAGTTCTCACCATGTTATGTCTTTTGTAGTCCAGTCAACCTCCTATGATTGATTGTTGAGCTGCAGTAGTTGTTATACAATGTGCATCACTCAGTGCTGTCCCTGCTCCTCCTGCAAAGTATTTAATGTGTGAGAGGCTGATAGTTGGCAGATGGGAAATATTCCTCTCCACTTCCTGCCTAGTCTCACATACAGACACCAGACAGGAGGAGCTGGTACAGCACTGAATTTTACATCCTCTATAACTGTTCCTGCTGCTCTGCTACCAAACATATGAGATTAACTGAACTATAGACAATTTCCAACGCTCCTGGTACTTATCTATCCATTAGCACACTTAAAGGGACCCTGTGGGCACTATAACCAGCTCACCTCACTGAATTGATAATCATGTCTGAACTGCCCTGGCACTTTTACATCATTTCTCAGCTGTTTATCACTAAAATTGGGTCCTAGGCCAATCATAGTCTGATACTCAATGGAGCTATGGCTAAAGCTTATAATATGCACCCACTTGTTACTGCTATGGTTTATGCTTCCTCATTAGCCAAAGTATCAAAGATGGGCTGGGCTGCCAAATTCTATGTTTAGCATTGAAACATTAAAATGGTTTAGCTCTGAATGGAAGGATAGAACCAGGAGACTCCAGATACTATAACACTTCGATGAAATGCAGCTTTTTCAGTATCTACAGTGTCCTTTTAACCCCTTAAGGACACATGACATGTGTGACATGTCATGATTCCCTTTTATTCCAGAAGTTTGGTCCTTAAGGGGTTAAACTCCAAAAAGGCACATAAAGCTCAAAAGAGACACTCACTGGTGGGCATGAACCTGTAGGCAGGTTCTGCCTAATGGAAAATCAGGTTTGTATAAAGTTTCTTTTGGAAGCCAAAATATCAATTATGGTGTCACTGCTCAGTCCTATCAGGGCCTCTCTCTTTGCTGACATAAGAATAAAGGCCTCCAAGTGTGGTTGGGAAAGGGAATTCCAAAGTCTTTTGAAGATGTACTTTAGTTTGGAAAAGGACCTTTCACATGCCACCTATGAAGAGGAGAGAGTCAACTTGTACTCATGAAAAAGTGAACTGTAAGCTAGATTGTACAGGTTGTAATGCAGTATTACATTATAGTAGTATGCGATACAATTCTCCAAGTCTTGCAGTTTCCAATTGTTTGACCAATATTTTCATTTTGTTGTTCCTCAGCGTAGGTCATTGGGTGAAACCTTGTGTCTTCTTTATGTCATCCTTCTATGCTGACATCAGTGTACTCTTCATCAAGAGACATTTTTAGTCTGTCCCACTTGATGCACAATCAAGAAACACCTTTAGTAATTTGTCTTTGGTTGCAGTAGAATCAAATTGTATAATTAAAGGGATTCTATGGGGTCAAGAATACAAATCTGGGAATTGTGAGGACCGTGAGGGAACATGATAGAAAGAGAGAACAGTACAGTACCATGTTGACAGTACATTGCTATTTTCTCTCAGTCCTCCGTCCTGCTTCTTGGCTGGCTGAGTGCTGTCCTGAGTGTATCACCAGGACTGCCACCCAGTGGCACCATCAGTTTAGGTGCGGCTGGTGTCCGCATTTTAACTAAACCCGTTAGCCCACTCTCTGCTAATTAAATTCTAATTAAATTACCTAAACAGTGAAATTTATATTTCTAAAATTCCAAACGTTGGTTACGCAAATAATCAGGTAAGATGAAAGTATGAAGTGCTTGGCTCTGTCATCCACAAAATAGAAGGTGGATATTGCTCACATTAGGAAAGTATAAAATGTAATAATCTATATATTTGTATGGTGTTAGGATGGAGTCCTGTGACAATTGTTTCTTCTCTTCCAAAGACAGCTATTGAATTTGACGTGAGAGGGCTTAACCCAGATGTTAAATATGGTTCTTATATTACAAAATCTTATCTTTCCAGTGTTAATATTAAACACAACGAGGAATTCAAGATCGCTTGTGATGTGCATAAGTCCATTCTGAAGAACAAATAAGCAAAATTAATTTAAAGCGTTGTTATGAGCAGAATACACACAAGTTTGTTCTTATCTGTTGTCTGTGGTTTGTATATTTAATTTGGAATTGAGAAAAATGGACAAGTGAAGCCAAGCAGTAAAAAAGCGGATTTGGAGACCTTTTCCAGTTCAGCTATTTTGAAACATAAATTTGCAATTCCCTTATCAATTGTAAACAATTCCTTGCTTAATGCATAAACCACTATGTTTCTGTATCCTCAAACGGTGCGTGGGACAATCGGTGAATCAGTCACAGGTGAATCGGCCAAAGTTCCAAAGTCAGTGTATGGAAGCAGGAGCTGTCAAGTGCTCTGAGGTCACTTTCTTTGAAACAAAAAACCCATATATTTGAAGAATGTATGTGCAGTACCACTAGAATGATTTGCAATGAAATATATCTCAGCACTGCCCAAATACAGAATTGCAGATGCACCGTCTGTCAGTATTAATTTTAGTTTAAAAAATCGTATGCCCATATTATGATTTCCTGGCCAACATGGCAGCATGACTAATGAGAATTTAACTCCATTAGTGATGCGGTCATGGCAATGGCCAGAAAAGGAAAATTCTGTTAAGTATGTATAAGAATGTTCCTATATAATGGTCATTAAATGTGATAACATATTCTCTAATGTGCAGCTGCCTCCTCCAAACAAATAAAATGGGGAGTACTAAGTTTATTAGCATTCTAGAACCCTTGTTACATGTTTTGGTTTTAGACCAACTTTTTCTTTTTAACTCACTGCAAAAGTATAAATAAAAGTGTGACATATGTCTGATTTAAATGATGCATAAATAGTACATGAAATGTGAACAAAGAAAGTATGTATATTAACTGCTACTTAGGAATAACTTAAAATATAGTTTGTATGTGAATCTATCCTCTAATTTATTTGTCATACTTTGGAGAATATTGGGAAAGTACAGGAAATTATATGATATCGTTGGTGTAGCAATCCTTGAGAAAGGATCAGATAAATTAGCATAGAAATAAAAATGTAATATTTATTTAATGGGAAGATAGGTGGAAGCTAAAACCTCCAGCTGTCTCCATTAACTTGCCATGAAGGAGTACCATATTTCCTGCAGAAAATAAAATAAAATAAGCACAGTGCACATTAAGGCAAGATGCTATTTTTATTCGAAGGGTGAAAGCCTACGGGAAGAGGATAGATGAATATACAGATGAATTAAATAGAATTAAACAGACTGGAGGACAAATGTAATGCTACAAGCTACCTCCATATTACTCTGTGTACATGCATTCTGCTTTTGGTTTCTATTCTTGATTTTTCTTATCTATATCCTATGTATGTATACACAACAACATGCACCGTTCATTTAGGAACAGCTCTGTTTAATATTTTGGAGCTTTATAAATAAAAATAATAAAATAATTTATTTACCCAGACCCAGCTTATGTCTTCATGAAATTGTCAGTATTAAAAACGTTTGTAGTTTTTTTTGTTTGTTTGTTTGTTTTTTAGTTAGATTACCCTCATCTAAATTTTTTGAGTACTAAAGTCCTTCACAAATCCCTAAAACAAAATTATGGTTAACTATATTGGGCGTATGTTAGTAAAAAAAAAAAGCATAATTATTAATGTTATATAGTAAAAATAGAGAATATGAAACATAATGAACCTTAACGGATAGCAATTTTTCTCGTTAGAGACAGTCTTGTCACAGGTCTTCAAGAGGTTAATGTAAAACATGCACAGCTCATTCAATTGTCAGATGATGACCAATGTCCTTCAATTCAAAATAAAAGACCAATCTTTACAGCCATTACATTTCCCTCGTCGGCCTGACAAGCAAAGACCTTTTATATCCGCTTGATATGTGAATGTTCTAGCTGTACCACAGATTTCAGTTTGATAACACGTCCATGAACACATACTGTCAAGCTACCTGGAACATTTTTATTTCTCCTTATTAATATAAATAAAAGGGAATATGAAACATTGAGAGAGTTGTCTAAGTACACTCTTCTATTTTAAATTCAGAGTGTAAGATCATGACGAATGACATGAAATATTCCTTCTTTTTAATATGTTATTTTTCCTGTGTCACAAGCACTTAAATTCAGTGAAGTTGAAGCAGAAAATATTTGATGCACAGCAAATGTTAATGGAAATCTGTAATCTAAAAATAAAAAAATGAATGTTGTGAAAGAAGACATGATGTTATGCCATAACATGTTGAAAATTTCAATGCTGGCTTGATATGAAAGGTGCTGATGGGATTCAAAGACTTTGATCGCTGTTGATATGAACATGATTATTGCTTTCTCTCTACTCTACTATTAATGCAACTAAACCTCGGCTATCTAGAATTTTGCGGTTCTCTGTACCTTTAAATGTATGATAGTATGATATGGTTTAATGGTGTGTAAAATACAATCACTTTAAGGCAATCATGTCTTTATAGCAGATTTCTCTTCGGTTCATATTTACTAATTCAGCTCCATCTGTTAAATAATAATTTCAACATGAAATTTATTTTTCAATACTAACAGTAATAGAAGAAATAGCAGGATGTTGTCATTTCATTGTAAAGTAGTTCATATTCTTTAGATATCATTCTGTCATTCACGGGTAAACTATGCCTGCTGAGCTGTGTGTGATACTACAATACTCCACTGAATCATGGTAGAAGATTATTTTTTTTTTAAAGGAACTCTATAGTCACCCAGACCACTTCAGCTCTATGAAGTGGTCTGGGTGCCAGGTCCCCCAGGTCTTAACCCTTGACATGTAAACATAGCAGTTTCAGAGAAACTGCTATGTTTACATTGAGGGTTAATCCAGCCTCTAGTGGCTGTCTTCTTGACAGCCGCTATAGGCGCTTCTGCGATGCTCAATGCGAAAATCACATTGAGCACGCAGAACGTCCATAGGAAAGCATTGACTAATGCTTCCCTACGGGCGGTTTGAATGTGCGTGGCTCTGGCTGCAAATGTGCATTCGGCTCCACTCGGGAGCTGAAGTCGGAGGGGGAGGAGAGGTCACCAGCTCCGAGGGAGCCCAGCACTGGATAAAGGTAAGTGGCTGAAGGTTTTTTTTAACCCCCATCAGCCCAGCAGGAGGGGAGCCCTAAGGGTGGGGGGACCTAAGGACTATATAGTGCCAGGAAAACGAGTTTGTTTTCCTGGCACTATAGTGGTCCTTTAATTTTTAGCAAAATGTGGAGCATGAACTATGTTATAAAACCATTGTCACTTTAGACAGTAGACAACAAAGTAAATAGAAGGGAAAAAAAACTAAGCGAGCATAGCAAATAAAAAATATTACGCAGGATTGATAGCGTAAATTAAACCTGATGCTTATGTCAAACACATCTGACAATCTCTGCAAACCATGCTGAAAACAGCAGAGAAGACAGACTTCATCAGATGGGTATCTAACGGGCCATTAACAACTATAATAAAAACTACCAGTCTGCAGAGATCACAGTGGGTGATATATGTTATGGGAGTGACATAAAACCCACTATTCCAGCTCACAAGGATATGTCTTCATCAATACAGTAGTGTTAGTTCAAACACAATGTCAGTAAAATGGCATACTGATTTTTGGTATATGCCACAACATACAAATGTTGATACATTTTTTGGGGAATGACTTCTTAAAAATTACTTTGACATGGCAGTCATTCCTTCTTGACTTAACCTTGCAAATTGACTGCCATGCACATTCTTTAACTGCAATTAGGCGCCTCCATCTTATCTTCTTGCCAATCATTGCTATAAGCTCCATCCTGTGCACCTGGAAGTCAGTATAGAGAAAGCACACAGAGAAGAGAAGAAATTAAACAATGTTTCTAGTTCAACCCTGGTGCAATATGTGCACTGATTGTGCCTAAACTGAACTGGATTGTGATATGGATTAATAATCTTTACTATGAAAAGAAAACAGGACAACTACATGACATGTTAAAATAAGTTATGGGTGAATTTCAATGCTTTACTGGAGTTTGTTTGTGTAATTTCCAGATAAATGACAAGTCTCATTTAATATGTATAGTAACAATGTGTTCTGCAAAGCTGCTAAGCTAGTTCAGGTAGCTCTTCCATCACACCACTGACTTGGTATAGACTAAGCTGCACTCAACAAAGCCCTCAATAGTGTAAGAATGTATCAAAGAAGAAATATCCAATGAATCAACAAAATGGCTCATACTCACAACCATAGGAATGGTACAGCACTAGCCTGGAACATAGCTTTTTATTTTTACATCAAAATTATGCAGGTATGTGTGTCTGTACTTTCTTGCTTGTTTATCATTTTAGAATAGGCTAGCAATTACTGTATTTGGATTCAACATTCTCAATGGCTTCACTAGGTTTGCAAATTCGCAAAACAAATAAATAAATCAAATATGCTTAACACTAGCAAATAATTCCCATCCACAACCATATTACCAAATGTGACGGACCCGCTGGCACTCCAACCGAGTACCTCCGGCAATCGATGCTCCTAGTGCTTGCCGAGGACTCCAAACACTCCAACCGACACCATCAGCACTGCAGACTTATCCCATCCCCCAAGCATGAGCCAAGGCTTCAAGAAAGGGTCAAGCAGGTCTGTTTAACCCCTTAAGGACACATGACATGTGTGACATGTCATGATTCCCTTTTATTCCAGAAGTTTGGTCCTTAAGGGGTTAATGAGCACACAATGCAACAGCACTCATGCAGCAAAACAACTCCTCCTCAGAGGAAAACAAAATGACAGTTATAAGGGTCAAACAGAGTTTGAATATTTGACAGTTATAAGGGTTTAACTGGTGTTCTAGGAGGGGGAGGGGGGAATAAAAATTGGGTTTTCTTCACAATTTAAAGCTGCACACTGCTCCAATATAATTTAAAGGGGCAGACAGAGTACAATAAAATCCAATATGCCCAAATAACATTTTTAAAGGGCAAAAACTTCCAGGGGCCATAGTCGCAGGGCAGGAGGCTGGCAATTAGTCCTCTCCAGGCACAAGTGGTGAAGGGCACTTAATCACATATCTTCACGTTGGGGGGGAGACTAACCAGGTACCTGATCTTCTCTCGGTCAGTACCTGAGTTAGTCGAGTAGCCTACCCACAACAAACAGTTAACAGAGTAGCCTGTATGTCCCAGGTTGCTGAGGGGAACTAGTGGGCAGAGGCCAGCAGCGCTCTGCCCGGATGTCAGCGCTTCTGCTGGGTTGGCCGGTGGGTATTCAGGTTCTGAACAAGAGGGCAAGAGAGGGCAGAGGCTGACCACGCTCTGACCAGATGCCAGCTCTTCTGCTGGAAGGGGGTCAGTGGAGGCTAACATCTTCTCCACTAAACCCAGTACCGGGTAAGGGGTTGGCTGTGGAGGGGTCGCCTACCTCCTCCTCCTGGTACTCCTGCTGCCGCTGGGGAGCGAGACCGGTTGTCTCCTCTCCCTGAAGCTCACACTGCCGCTGGGGAGAGAGCCCAGTTTCCTCCTCTCCCTGGGGATCCAACTGCAGTTGGGGATCTGGGCCAGCTGCCCAGCATCCCTGCAGGGCTGGTAGAGAGACCTCGGCCCCATCTCCACCTGCCATTTGAGGTTCCTCCCAGTGCCAGTCTATAAGGTCCCCCAGGACTTGGGAATAAGGACCACCTGCCTCCTCTCTCTGTATCTCTGGCTGCAACTGGGGATCTGAGCCGGCTGCCCAGCATCCCTGTAGGGCCGGTAGAAAGACCTCGGTCCCATCTCCACCTGCCATTTGAGGTTCCTCCAGCTGCCTCTGGGGAGAGAGGCTAACCTCCTTTCATTGGAGGCTTGTTTTCCTCGCTTTAGCCAGCAGGAATTCTTGGTTCCTCTTTGCTTCTCTTTCGACGGTTACCTGGTTCCAGATCTCCTGGAAGGTATCCATGGACACATCAGGGCCATACCAGGCCACTCGCTGCCTCACCTCGGCCAGAAAATCTTTGCAAGAGTCAGAGTATGCCCTGCTTGCTACAAATCAATGGACACCTCTGCTTCCAGGGGCGCTGCACGAATGCTAGCGTTGCCCTCACTATGATCAACACATTACCAGGGTCTCTGAGCTGCTTCTCCTCGCACTAGGACGCCATCCCACCGCTTGCCACCAATTGTGACGGACCCGCTGGCATTCCGACTGAGTACCTCCACCAATCGATGTTCCTAGTGCTTGCCGAGGACTCCAAGCACTCCAACTGACACCATCAGCACTGCAGACTTATCCCATCCCCCAAGCATGAGCCAAGGCTTCAAGAAAGGGTCAAGCAGGTCTGTTTAATGAGCACACAAAGGCAACAGCACTCATGCAGCAAAACAACTCCTCCTCAGAGGAAAACAAAATGACAGTTATAAGGGTCAAACAGAGTTTGAATATTTGAGGGTTTAACTGGTGTTCTAGGAGGGGGAGGGGGGAATAAAAAATGGGTTTTCTTCACAATTTAAGCTGCATACTGCTCCAATATAATTTAAAGGGGCAGACAGAGTACAATAAAATCCACTATGGACCTCATTGTACAACTCTCCCACTGAAGGCTGTGGAAAGACACCACAATTAGGTCATTCATCGGTGAACATATTTTTTTAATTGTGTTTTGATCATTTTAAGGCACTATTTCTTAATGCATTTAATAGTTTTAATTTATCGGTTGGTGTGAGAAATGTTGTTTTAAAAAAAACACAAAAAAAAACCACATCAAACATGGACTTTATTTCTTTTTATTTCCATCATATGAAACATACATTATAAATTAATTCAGCACTAATAGTCATACTCAATAATGCCATGACAGGAGCATTGGATTCGTAATCAGTGGAGGAGGCATTACCTTCTCCATGACTCTGCGGGAGACAAAGAGGCAATTTTAAAATAAGGTGAGTAAATATAAAAATTTCGCAATTTTAATGCATTGCGGAAGGAGGGGAGGGGTAACAACCTCAAAACGAGTAGGACAGAGACAATATAGCGTATAGAGATTTGTATTCCTAATGCTATAGTGTTCGTTTAATGGCTAACTGAGATTACTTAAGATGTCGGGTTTCTTTAAACCAAGAACAATTCTCGAATTTCCTGTTACTAATTAAATGTACATTTATACAAATATGCAATGTATTTTTTAAACAACTATTAATCTATTAATAGAATCCTTTGAAAAACATAGTATATTGCTAAACCTGAAAGAAAATAAGAAAAAAGAAAATTGTACTTCTTTCTGTAAGCCTTGTCATGGCACCAATATTAGTGATGTTGTATATGGAAAAATGCCAAAAAAAATCAACATCTGGAGAACATGAAACCAGACGCGAATCTCAGGGTGGTCGTCTGCAGCTTGAAATGTAGGAATCCAAAAAAAACCCCACAATGATACATACAGAAAATATATATATGAAATATTTTTTTTGTCATCAGATGACAACATTGTACACAAAAGGTAAGGCAAATGGAACCCTATATCAATGAACAATTGTTTCTATTTTTCAAGTAAATGTTCTAATTTTTTTATTATGTTGTTAGATATTAGAGCAAACGACTTGAGTCTAAAAGTGCTGAATATTTTATATTTATTTAAAATATGTATTAACTAAAAAAAGAAAAAAAAAAAGAAAACAGTTTGCTAATTTTGTCAGTTATGCCTACCATCGCCATTCTTCCAAACACTGCATGGACGGATACATTTACATTGTATAAAGGGTGCATGAATTCTGACTTATTGTTTAAAGATTCTGTTAAATAAAAAAAACATTTTATATACTGATCAACTTTTAGGAATTAATCAAGCATTTTATAGTGTAACTGATTTGATACACAGGAGTGCTATGTTCTTCAAAATAGTGAAAAGCACTAATAGTGGAACAATCACCAGGGAAACTTGAGGAACAAACAGGTACACTCCATTATGACTGCTCTCCTTTTACATATTTGCACCACTTTTGACATCAAGACAATTTGATAAATCTCCTACTCCACTGTCATTAAAAGATATTAAGAAACCACATGTACAAGGGTGTACTATTTATTTTCTGTTCCCTTTCGAGTAAATAAAAAGATAATCTATACACTTTGCTGGCAGTATTTCAAATGCATTACAGCAGATGTGGGTTCATGGTGCCTGATTTGGGGTTGAAACAGAACCCTAAATAGACATTAACTTTACAAGCTTTCCAAATGATTCAATTCGGTTTGAGAAATTAGGAAAGATTTTCTAAAACTGTTGAATCATTAGGAAGGCTTATTAAATTGAGGCTGTCGTTTCTTGTAAGCAGCTCTACGGATAGCATATAGTCAAGGCAGTCAAGAATAAAAAACATTAAATGGTTAAACTTTGTGATGGTGGTCACCATCACCTGGACCTTCCAGCAGACTATTTATGTAGGTTGCTGCATTGTTCATATGTTTTAGTCACCCTGAACCCAATGTAGGTGCAGGGTGTGTGTAATGTGTGTGTATACTGTTAAATGTTTGCCTGCTCCCCTGTTCTGCTGAGGATTGCTACAAACTTAGTGGATTAAGCTATGGAGCCAGTGTAGCGCCCTCTGTTGGTAGCAACAGCAATAGGCACTACCTGAATAGCAAGGCTAGTTAATCTGCATATTGCAAGTTCTGCAGGCAGGGGAGATATTTTGCGCTGGTTATTGTCTTCCCCATTCCTTTATAAATATGTTATGATGCTATTATAATTTCCTGTATATTTTGTGACATGTTTTGTTATTTGAATTTTATTATTTTTGTCACAGCAACGTATGTGTAATGATCATATGGGCTAGTCCCAAGTAAAATAAAGTTTTGTATGTCAGTTCTGTTTGGAACTGTGTGGATTTGTAGGGATCCCTCTAGTCCTGGGATAAAGCAAGAGCACTAGGCCTGAGAGCTGCAAGTGTGTCTTTTTAAAGACAAGAGCTATAACATTGCAGGCACATTAATGTGAGAATTGTCAAGATTACAAAGTAAATTTCAAAAAGCACTTATGTATTCAGTTTGGTTACGTTGGACTTGCAATTCTCTTTAATAATTAACCCTGCAAATAACTGTTCAATTACATGTTTGTTAGCTATTTGTTTATCACAGTGAAATATTATGTACTCTTTAAAAGTGACACCATGTTATTTTAGGTACAACAGTTATTCTTTAAGTTACTAAGTAATCTTGCATCCTCTCAATGTGAAACCTACAAAACAAACAAATTATTACAAGTATCCACCACAAGTTTTGCTTGCTATGTCTGACTACTGCATACAGCAATGATCATGGGAATGCGGCCATGAAAGCACCATCTACTATGATCAAACTATCGTGTCTCACCGGAGAGTTTGTTGGTAATAATAATAATAATAATGATGGGCAAAATGGGCTCTTACAGATTGTATATTTAATTCAGCCTGTACTTTCAAAAACTGCAAATTCAGATTTTTATGTTGAACACCATCTTCATGTTGAGAGCACTGTTTATTATAATTACATCTACAGAAGAAACATGGACAAGCAATAAGCTCTCCTCATCAGTTTGAAGGTAAAATGAACTTCCTGTTTTATAAAGCTCTCCAGATCACAATAACTTGCCGTTCCAGGGATGCATTTTACTCAGCAAAACAGTTTGAGTCTCTTTTCCTTTGAACAGATTTTCCAGATGGTATCTGAGGGAGTATCCATTTGGGCCATTTTAAATTCTTTGACATAAAATCAGCACTCATCTTTTGGTAAGGCGAGCTTACTGTATTGTTCATCAGTATTATATTAGGGCCTGAGTGAGTTTTTCTTATATTTTATGTAGCCATTAACACAGTTACATAATTTATATCAAATATAATTTTGATGCAAAAAAAAAAGTGTTTATGTACTTATCATTGCTAAAAATCATGTTTTGTCAATCCTTTTGTTATAGTTGGGCAAAAAAAAAACCTTTCACCTTAAGGAAACAAAGGGAACATTGCCACTTTTTTTCTTCCTGCATAAAACAGTTGCTAAGAGATAAAAACAATGAGCCAGTGACAATTCCTAATAATTATACATTTACCAGAGATAGATTTTACTTTAAGTATAATGAAACCCCAGAATAGGGAAATTAAAATACAAATTATTTCTATACTCCAAACACATAAAGCATTTCAGCTTGCTAAAGTGCTTTATGGGTTAACTGTGTTATTTTATGTATTTTAAATTTATAAATGTGAAACTTTCAATAGTTTACCAATATTAATTAAATTAAAAGCGAAGCATAATTATTATTCAATGGTCTACATGTTGTAAATATTGTGATTTCAATCCCTAACAGTACTTTCATACCTTGCAGGCTGAGAGATATGGTACCTTAAATAGAGTGACCTTGCTTAGATATAGAGGTCACAAATGTCACTACTCCATCATACAAACCCACCATAAAATGCTTGGCTTTAGAGTCCTGGCTGCAACTATCACTAAAATGGGAATTGTCAGTAATGCAGGGATAAGTAAAACTGGCATTTTTTGTATGTATGCACAGCATAAACCATCTTCATTAATTTCTGGTAGCAAATTAGAGCAGAAAAAAAGATTTGATCTGAGCAGCAAGGAGACCAATTAAAAATCAAATGCAAGTCTCATTGAATCCTAACACTTTTATAGCCTTTCATTTATAAAATGACAATGGTAGAGCTAGCTAGCTAGTTTGCACAGTTTGTTCAGTTTATGGTTTAGCTAGTTTTTGTTTAGTACTGTAAAGACAGATTTTACAGCAAGCATTTAGGAAATATTTTGTTTCCTATAACTTTTTAAGTGTGTGGTTTGTGACCGCACGAGTGTGCATATAGAGTAATTCAGCTTATTTAGTGTCATTGTTGGGTCATTTTTATCTTAATAAAGTTAAAATTGGACACTATACAATGTGTGACATCAAATTGTAGCTCATGTGCTATAGCTGGGATTCACATCATGGGATTGGACTCGAAAGGGACTGAACATCCAGAGGTTGCCTTACTCTAGTCGTAAGCTATTGCTATAAACTTAACAAGACTTATAAAAGCATCCAAACATGTCAAATATTTCACTTTGCATTAAACTGCATCGTCGTTATCTTAAATCTTTCCAGCAGATCCCATGTGGAGTTTTTAAGTGTTCACTGATGTTTCCTCAGCCTTCTAAAATAACATGCAAATGAAATATTAATACACGTAGATGCTATTTCAGTCAACCATGGTTGATGAAGTTGTAGTTAGTTCTCGTAGTTGCTTCCAACATCAGGCATCAGAGTGTAATCATATGTTGCACTGCAAACCTTATTACAGATCTTTCAATTACATTTAATTTCTAGGTCTGTACAAGCAAGGAGAATTTAAAGTAGCCCTGTTGATTTCAAGATAAAACCTACCTCAGCCTCATATAAGATAGTTTACTGATGTTCATTTTGCATACTAACATATTATATGCATTAATTAAAGCAGGATATTTTTGCATATTGGCAAATTATACAATAATATGGACTGATAAAAGCTTCTAAAACAGTTTACCACACATTCAATATTGCCATTTTATAGAGAATATAATTGAATATTTACATGGTGCTACCATGAACTAGAACCTTTGACATTTCAGATGTTGTGGACTATATCTCGCCTGATGCTTTGCCAGCATTATGGCTGTGAGTGCATCATGGGAGATGTAGGTTACAACATCTGGAGTGGCAAAGGTTGCCTACCAATAGAAAATATATAAGTGGAAATAAATTTCACCATATTGCATTTTACATTTCATAGTCTTTATTTTTATGTCACTGACATGTCAGCAAATATTCCAAATATGGAGGTCACAAACAATAAGTATTATGGTGGCAACAATGAATAGATAGAACAAACAGTATACAGCTTTATACCTAAAAAGATACAAATTAGCAGAACATAGTGTGATATTGTAATATGAAACATATAAATGTATCCAAATCGGCTGAGTTCAAACATTTGAATGATTCAAGCATCTCAATATGCCTTCTCTGATGAAAGCAGGGGGCCTGGATCCCTTGTGTCCTGCCTCTCACCCTGGACTGGAACCCGGACACCAGTAGGCAGGCACGTAGTATAAAATGTTTTATTATAACAAGTCAACAAAATGATAAAACAGGCCCTATGAATTTTGTTCATAAAACTAATTAGAATAAAAACACAATAAATGCCATAATGAAAATATTACACACATTTTTTTATGTTTTGCACTGTTGCTATTTATCCACATTAGATGAAACTGATACGGGGGCAGGGCCTGACTGTCATGGAGGAAAGACACATTGAACGAGCTCCTCCACTATCTCAATGTGCAAAGCTCTCTGCTACCTATCTAGCTCAGACAGGGACACATCTTGTGAAGCTTTTGCATCCAGACCTAATTGACACAACGTGTAGCAGTTGGTGCATTGTCGGGAGCTTACTTACTCCACTGTGAGAAATGGGTTCTAGTGCGCACAGGGCAGGAGAGGTGATCTCCTGCTCTAGGGGGGGACCATATGCAGTACTCAATGAACAAGTGCCCAGTTATCTCCCCTTGGACCGGTGTGGGTAATCCGGTCCACCCCAGGGAGGCTATCCAGATCAAGCAGAGATAAGAGGTGAAGCCTTCCAAGCTTGCAACAACCACGACTTACCCAACATGGTGGAGACCTTGTGCTTCCCTGACTCAAGTAATGACCCACTTGATCTTAAGTCCAGGCTGGACAACCTCTTTGATATTCTTTTGGTGACAGCTGGAAAGCAGGTTGCATTAACACGCAACTGCAATCAAATGACCACTCTGATCAGCAGCCAACTCCAAGCCCCTATCAGAAGTCTTCAGCGCTCCGATGGAGGAAGCCCTAAAATGGCGGTGGATCAGGCAGCGAAGTTTGCCCAAACACCAGGCGGCACGGAGGCGAGTATCGATGCAGACCAAAGCTGGGTCTCATGAAGAGAACTCCATTCCTGGTGCATACATTGAACCACAGGCTTCAATTTGGGCATACAGGCCTGAAGTACTCACCCAGAAGACTGAACTATGCTCTGCTCATGGTGGGGAAAGGGTGAATTAGGGCTCCTGAACTGAGCCATATAGCGCTGCTGGAAACTCACCTTTCCACCTTTTGTGCTTATTGCCATCTCCGATGCACCCATCCCTGCTGTTTCTTTTTATTTTCTCATTTTTCATTTCTCTGAGTCTAACCTTGCCTATTGCTGCCTACTCTCCTCATCTCATCAACAGGGAGCTTCCTGGGGGAATACTCTCCATAAGTTTTGCTATTGGTCTTGTTTATCTGTACGTTTCTTAAAAAATGTTTGCAGTTATCACAACTGCCGTGCCAATGTTTCATTCTGATTGTTTCTACAGTACTTGCTGTTGCTGTCGTGGTAGTGCAAGCTTGTTTGTTATCTTGTACACAGCAAAAATAAAGATTTACAAACAGAAGGAACTGATATATTTAAAATGTCATGTACAGAGAGTGTAGTCAGCTCATGGTTGTAAAGGGCTCAATTTTGGTCCTGAATGTGATAAAATGTATTTTTTGTGTTCCTTATTCTGACGGTGGCCTGGCTGGCAATCTATTTCATGGGTTTCTTTAACACCAGCACATGAAGACTGCCCAATGTGCAATAATTACGCTACATATATCTCTTGGTCAAATTAAGTGTTTTTTGGAAATATTGACAGAAATACACCTAATATTTAATTTCTTACAATGATTATGCAAAGTCATACTGACCATCTGAAGCTCCTGTGTCAACAGAAGTGCTGCTTAATTACAGTGTTGACTAATGATAGATAAAGTTAGAAAATATTCTACTTGGAACTTGAAGTGTATCTTGGCAGTTCTTCTTCTTCCTATTATTATGTATTAAAAAAATCAGCAAGAAATTACAATAAACATACCCTGTTTGATGTAGACAACTGTTTGCATGATTCAAAATGACAAGATTGTCATAATTTTCCACAAATCTTACAAAGACATAAAACATTGAAAACAACTCAATAAATTGTGTTGTCTTCAAGACAATAATTGGATTGCTGAAGCTATGAAACAATTCAGGAAATGAAAAACTGCATTTTCATCTTAAATGTATTCTTCTAAAGGTAATAAATAAAGCATCATGGCCTACATAAAGGTGCCCTGGTATTAAACAAGTTAAACACATGTATTATGAATGAAGTGGAACAATAGGTCATCAAGACATGAGATTAAAAGGAGACCAGATGTTTGATAAGACTATAGACAGAGAAAATATTCAGAAGACAAGAAAACAGGAAAAAAAGGTGGAGCTGCGCTTAATAACTGAACAATAGCAAAATAAAAGAGAAAATATTCAGTGTTTCTTAGGAAACATGACCAGTTTTACGCATCTGTTTGTAGATGCAAAGTATAATACAATTGCTAAGAAGTCTTATGACAAACAATAAAGACACCACACTGGTCTCATTATTGGAGATAAGGATTTCATTTATTAGAGTGGGAAACATATCAGGTTCTATAGTCCTCTCATTTCAGCACCTGAGATCATAGCCCATTCCTTATCGAACTGATACACTTATTATGCTCTCCTTTGTCTTCTGCATTCATTATCTTTACATTAAACCTAACTAGTCTGTCTAACCAGGGCCAGATCTGGATTCACATGGAAGAACCTGGCAGTGAAACCTCTGACAGGTATAATGGCGGCTGAGATCAGTGCCATACATCACATTGTCTCCAAATTACCTTAAGATGTGTAAAACAAACTATTTGTAACATGCTGTGGGTCACAACTAGTGTCTATTTCTCTGTCTCCATGCCGTGAAGTCAATGACAGCAGCATTTCAGAGGCACTATACAAGTGTAATCAGTAGCACAACCATGGGTGGCATTTTACTGTGCCACTTCAATGCCAATTAACCAGGCATCTCTTTTACAGTCTGGGTGATCTATCTATCTTATATATCATACAGTTTGCATTATGTTATTTCATGATAACACCTGCTTTGACAAATATTATTGTAACCTTTTGAAAATCAAAGCAAGCCATGTGTCCTGATATTGCAGCAGTTATTCTTTTTTCCCTTCCCAGCGAGGGATTGCACATCTAAACGCTTCAGATATATTTGAAGCACTGAATACATCAAGCTGCTTATATCTAAAAGTATAGCCATTGCTTTCCAATTTTCAAATGGGCTACCCTTTATTGACACAGTAGCTTCATCGCCGATGATTCATGGATAGCCAGCAGGCTGTTGTACTTTGTACTTTCTCTCTCATGATGCTAAACTGGCCAAATGTTGTCTGAGGATAATGGGAGTGTAGTTAGCAACAGCTAAAGTGACAATTAGTCAGTGGGCTAGGATAAAACCTAGCAAACTAAATGTTCCCTAGAGGGCCATTGTAGGGTTGTATTCCTAAAAAATATAGAGCAGAATTGTAATCTCCCCTCCTATTTCAAGTTAACTTCTATATAATGACTGTTCTGTTTAAAATGGGCCCTCCTTGCTAGAACTAAATCTCACCCATTCTATTTCTCTTTAATTCCAGTTGCTCTTTCTCTGCTCCAGTAGGGGGGATGACAGGGGACTCTATGTAATGGGAACTGCAATGTACCCAAAATACCGAATATCTAAAAAAGGACACAGGTTTTTTTTTATATTATTGCGTTTCTGGTGCAATATGTTCTGTTTATTCTTCTACCAAATCACAGTCAAGTGTATTATGAGACATGGCAGTCTCCAGATGACAATGATAATTTAATAGAAAAGAAGTTCACTATCACATCTCATGTCCTTAACGTTCTACTGCACTTCTAAGTTTTTTTTGTATAACTCAGTACAAAAAGTTAGCTACAGCTAGCTCTTTAAAAAAAAAAAAAAAAAAAATTAAATTTGAGTTGCAGAGCACCATAAGGCAATGCTGCAGAGGT
>OW240916.1:232981620-233080347 GCA_933207985.1 Pelobates cultripes
ATGCCATTACCCAGTCCGAAAATGCGCTGGACACACCTGTCCATTGACATCATTGTTGAGTTACCTCCTTACCCAATGCCAAACTCTTGGTCAAAATATATGCTAAGCAGATATGCAGGTTACATGGAATCCCTTTAGAAATCATATCCCTTTTTGTTTGTTTGTTTTTGTGTGTGTTAGTTATTCACTAAAATGAGGATCTAAAGTGAATTCAAAAAGAATTTCACATTTTTAGAAGTAGTCGAAATGGAAGCATAACTGAGAATTTTTTTCTGTTCGGCTATTTTTATCTTAAATGTGAAATTCACTTTGAATTCACCTTGAATTCTCTCTTTAGTTAAAGGGAATCTCCAATGCCAGGAAAACATATCCATTTTCCTGGCACTGCACTGCATTTTCCTGGCCCACACTCCTCGCCTGCCGACGTCAGTCTTCCGGGGGAGACAAAATGCGCATGTGCGGCAATGGCCACATGCACATTAGACCTCCCCGTAGGAAAGCATTGTTTAATGCTTTCCTATGGGGATTCTGGTGACGCTGGAGGTCCTCATGCATAGCGTGAGGACGTCCAGCGTCGTTTAAAACACTTTTCGTTTTCTAAGAACACGTTAGTCCCTCTGGTGGCTGTCTGATAGACAGAAACTAAAGGAGGACTTAACCCTGCAAGGAAATTATTGCAGTTTATAAAAACTGCAATAACTGCACTTGCAGGGTTAAGGATGGTGGGAGTAGGCACCAAGACCACTCCAATGGACAGAAGTGGTCTTGGCGCCTGGAGAGTCCCCTTAACAACCCTGCTTGTGTGAGCACCCCTTTGTTGATTAGGGGAGGTTGGTCAATGGACTCCATGGTAAGTGGAGAAACTCACGAAGCCAATTAGCGGAAAGCAAACACTGTTTCTGTCAGTGAAGTGTTCTAGATGAACAGCTAATATCCGTAAATAACATATACTTTGAAAGCTTCTATTCATTCCCTCCTCCCCCACCCCGTCCCTCTTCCCACTTGACTAATGCAACTAAAATGTAATTAAGAACAAGAACAATGTATCTTATTTACACAGACTGATTTCTAAACCCATTTATTGTAGTTTAAAGACACATTACTGGGAGTATTATTACTGTGGAACTCTATTATATACTCAGACAAACCAACATTACAGAGCTCCTAGAAAAGAGGGACATTATAATAGAGAAGAGGGACAGAGGGATTTGGGCCCAACATAGGGGCTGTCCCTCCTATATAGGTACAGTTGGGAGATATGTCACCATTTTCTAGAACATGCAAACATTTACTATTTTTCTTTCCTCACAGCTTTGGCAGTTGAGTGTTTCGGATTCCTCTCTTTGGGTTGTCACACAAGCAGAACATTTCACAGAGTAAATTTAAGGCAGCATACGTGAAGAATAACACAAATTATTACCACAAATGTATTTCTCATTAATACTAGCGCAAACAGCCAGTTGTTAAACAGCCAGCATTAAACATGGAAAGATAAAAACCTATTTAGCATGTGTTGGGACAGCAACATACCACACAGGCGTTCTAAGCTAGTGACTATCCCTGAAAAACTAGGATAGCTGTCAGGAATCTGGAAGCCCTGGAATGCACACTTCCTGACTATATAAACATTTGTATAAAAAAAAAAAAAGAGGGAGAAATTGGGCTGATATAATGCATGTGCGAACAATTACATTCAGTCGCTGTCTGTTCCCTCACAACATGGTAGTAGCTGCAGAATGGCTCCTATTTCTTTCCACCAATCTCCACATCTTGATGGTGTCTACTTCCAAAACCAGCAATTTGACGTTTGTGGCCACAGTGAGTAATCTTGATTATATTAAATCTGGACTAACAGGCTAACAGGGTTATTCACTAAAAAAGACAATTTAAAGTGAATTTATAGAGAATTTCAAATTTAAGGACAAAATAGTGGAATTGAAAAAAAATCTCCAATTCTCAAATTCAGCTGTGCTTCCGGTTCGCAACTTTTTGAATTTGAAATTCACATTGAATTCTCACTTTGGTGAATAACCCTGTAAATGTTGTCAAGACCGTCAGTGTTATTTTCTAATTTGAGAATTCAAAGTGAATGTAATTTATAAGGCCAGAGCAGCTGAACTGAAAACTTAGTTCAATTGGAGCATTTTTCCAAGTCAGCTATTTTGTCCTTAAATTAAAAAATTATCTTTCAATTCTCGCTTTAGCAAATAAACCGTGATCATTTTTTTTCCACAATGAAAAATAATATCCCCACACAACACCAGACAAACTCATGCAGAAGTTCCATGCCTTTCTCTCCTTACTTTGTTTGTTATAGCTGTAGATATATAAACGCCTAGTCCTGTGAGGTCTCCTTAAGACCCTGTACCAGTATCAGATAGTATAGAGTATTTAGGCACAGTATGTGCATGCAAGTAACTTGACCAACTGTATCATAACAAAGCTACTTTGCCATACCTTTCTATAACAAGAAGAAAAAACAACACGCATTACTTAAAAACATAGGTACCGGTATATTAATTATGGACACAATTTCATCGTGGACAAAAGGAGTAGAAAGTGAAAAAGAAAAGTAAGAATAATAAAAAGAAGATCTCAGCGAGTGTGGAGATTGGGGGAAAATTGTCTTTTCCGTCGTTACTTGTTAGTCACACAAAGTCATCAACATAATTATTTCACGATAAAGCCCTTTAACAATAAAGAAACACTCTAGCATTCGGAATACCAATGTCTATTCCTAACGCTATAGTGTCCCCCTAGCCTTATTTCACTTATCTCTTTCCAGCACCGAGACCTCCTTAGCCCTGGATAGGTGTTCTCCTCCTGCGATGCCTCGGTGATGGTTGCGCACATTTAAGCTTAAACATAGGAAAGCATTAAATCCATGCTTGCCTATGGAGAATTTGAAAACATTAGACATACTCATGCAAGGTATGAAGACTTCCAATGTCGTTTTACAGAATAAAAATCTGTTTGGGACCAGGAAATGTCTCTATTGGATGTCTGGCTGGCAGTCACTAGAAGATGACTTAATCTGCAATAGAAACATGGAAAATATTTTCGTTTTCAAGGTTAAACAGACAGGAACACTGCACCCAGAACACTATAAATAGATGAAGTGGTCTGGGTATCAATAGTGTCCCTTTAACCAGCAGAGCTTCCATGTCAAAGAGCCTCACTGCATCATTTACCTGTTAATTCCAGGAAACTTCAGGATTTGCAGGTGAATGCCATGAGGTCCGTTGGTGCCAATAAATGAACAGTTAGTGTATCACTGGTGTCTTCTTGCTAGATCAACCTAGTTCACCCGCCTTAGAAACTTTACCTTTCACCTTAAAAACATTTATTTTTGCATAAAGAGAACACATTTAGTTAAATGACCTAAGTCACCATAGTCCTAAGGCCTACTTTTGAGCCTGACATGATAAATATTACCAATATTGGCAGAGGTAGGGCTTCACAAACCCATGTTCTGGTCTTGTTTATAAGTTACACAAAATTAACAGCAAGCTTAAGTGTATATTTATGAACTTTTAAAGATAGATCCATTAAATTTACCTTCAGAGATTATAGTTTGCGGCTTTTAGTTATTTGCATTTTTAACGAGAGATTACTTACCTCTTTATACCGTCACCGCATATTTATGTGTATTTTGCATAAAATACTGTATAATCATTCTCTAAACTATCTAGCACTTTCCTACTGTCAACTCACACCATATCCTGCCAGGGGTAGACCCCAAAGTCAGTTACCAGGTTTCATTTGCATAATTGCTGCTCAGCATTAACCCTTCTGTGGATTAGGTTGCTGCTCAGCACAACTTTGTGTGGACAGTAAATGTCATTAACCACATTTTTATAAGCGGATGAATACGTGACACTTTTTAAGTCTGCCGCCAGACTAATTTTCCTCTCCAGTCGCTCCTCTCACACTTCATCCCTCTGTCAGTCCTTACATTGGCTTCCTGTATCCTATAGGAGTCAATTCAAAGTACTAATCGATACCTATAAAGCACTGAACAATTCTAGCCCCTCATATCTCACAGATCCATAAGCATGCCCCTTCTCGGTCTCTCAGCTCTGTCCATGACCTTCTGTTGTCTGCTGCTCGCACCCACACGGCCTACTCACGCTTGTAGGACTTCTCACGAGCGGCTCCCTTCCTATGGAATAGCTTGCCTTCCACCATCAGACTCTCCTCTAGTCTTCAATTGTTTAAAAAGTGCCTTAAAACCCATCTCTTTAGGAAAGCTTATGACCTCCCAAAGTAACCCTTACCTTACATACCTGTCCCTTGCTCTCTCCTAAAGGGCAGTACTCTACTCTCTACTCCAGCTCTGCTTCACTCCCACCTTATTTGCTTGCGATCTCCTGTCCTTTTGTGTTTTATACCCCACCTCCAATAGACGGCAAGATCGTTTGAGCAGGGTCCTCTTCAATCGATTGTTCCTGTAAGTTTTTTGTAATGGCCCTATTTATAGTTAACCCCCCCCCCACCCACCTTATAATATTGTAAAGCACTACAGAATCTGTTGGAGGTATATAAATGGCAATAATAATAATAATAATAGTCCTTAACCCCTTCAGGATGGGTGACGGACGAGGTCCGTCACAGAGGGGAGACCCTTAACGACGGGTGACGGACCTCGTCCGTCACGCGGTAAAATTAACCCCGGATCGCCGCTATCGCGGCGATCGCGGGGTTAATGGTGCTCCCGGTATGCCTCTGCATTAGAGGCATACCGGGAGCACCCGGTCAGTCTGCCCAGCACATGTGCTCGCTCTGACCGCAAGTCTGAGCGAGCACATGTGCTCTCTATACTCACCTACCGGCTCCCTGCACTTCCGGGTTCTGTGTGAAGTGCAGGGAGCCGGATCAGTGCTGATCCTGCCCCCTGCTGTAAAAAAAAATAAAGTTTTACCCATTTTAATAAAAAATTAACCCCTTCCCTGCCAATTGATCACTGACGACAGTGATCAATTGGCAGGGATTACATTTTACTATGATCTGATTTTTTTTAACCCCTGAGGGTTAATTCTTTTTTTTTTTTAACCCTCAGGGGTTAAATTAATTAAATTAATTAATTAAATTATTTTTTAATTATATATTTAGATAGCTGGGGTGGGTGGAAGTTAGTGGGGAATTGGGGGATTTGGCGTTAGGCTAACTAGGGGTTAACGTTAAAAAAAAGTTTTAAAAGAAACTTTAAAAAGTTAAAAATTAAACTTAAAAAATGTTTTAATAACATTTTAAGTAAAAAAAACAAAAAAAAAACACACTTTACCTAGTCCAAATAAAAATTAACCCCTTCCCTGCCAGTCGATCACTGCCTACAGCGATCAAATAGAGATCACAGTATTATACTGTGATCTAATTTTTTTAACCCCTGAGGATTAACTTTTATTTATTTTTTTTAACCCTCAGGGGTTCGATTTATTTAATTAATTAATTTAAATATTTTATAACTATATATTTTGCTAGCTGGGGTGGGTGGGAGTTATGGGAAAATGGGGAATTTACTGTTACTGCTGCGTACTGCTAGTTAGGGGTTAACGGTAAAAAAAAGCTTAGAAAAATGTTAAATCTGTAAAAAAGTTTTAAGAAAGTTTAGGAAAGTTTAAAAAAAATTTATAAGCAAAACAAAAGTTTAAAAACTAGTTTTTAAAAGTAAAAAGTTATAAAAAGTAAAAAAATACATTTTAAAAACGCTCATTACCACTACACCTGGAACAAACTAGAGAAAAAAAATTATCCCACGCCAAGGTTCAAAATATGCCTTTTGAATTACCCCAGGGTGTATTCTTTAATAAATAGTATGTGTTTGTGGGGAAGTTTCAATAACCAACCGTCTAAACTACTCCAAATTGGAACATGGACACAGCGTAAAACTTCAAAGTTAGAAAAAACTGAATGGCTGCGTCTCAAATGCGCCCCTTCAACATCCACATATACCTGGCAAAGGTACATACGGGGGTATTGCTGTACTCAGCCGACATAGCTGAGCAACATATGAAGTATTATACAGTCATAGCACACATAAGGTTTGCAAAATATGCTGCGCAAACTCACTTTGTATGTCAAAAAGGCACTTGGTACAAGCTAGCGGAAAAATGATCCCACGCTAAGGTTCAAAATATGCCTTTTGAAATACCCTGGGATGTCTTCTTTAAGAAATGGTATGGCTTTATGGGGAATTTGGATTATATAGCCTGGTAAAATACTCTAAAATGGGACATAGGCACAGCATAAAAATTCAAAGTTTAAAAAAAAAAACTGGAATGGCTGTGTCCCAAATGTGCCCCTCCGATGTCCACACATACCTGGCAAAGGTACATACGGGGGTATTGCTGTACTCAGCCGACATAGCTGAGCAATATATGAAGTATTATACAGTCGTAGCACACATAAGGTTTGCAAAATATACTGTGCAAACTCACTTTGTATGTCAAAAAGGCAGAAAAAACGCTTATTACCACTACATCTGGTACAAGCTAGCGGAAAAATGATCCCATGCTAAGGTTCAAACTATACCTTTTGAAACAGTAAAAACAGTAATAAAAGGCTGCGCCAATAAGAGAGTAAAAATAGAGTGACTAAGAAAAAATGTCCAACGTAATAGATAAAAATAAAAAATAAAAGTTCAACTTAAGTGTCCTTGCGGATAGTCTTTATAGTAAGTGTTGCAGCAGTGAAGTCTTCATAAGCTGTATAGGTTCCACTCATATAAAAGACAAAAGGGGAGAGAGAAGGACGACCAGTAGTGCAGTATTGTATAATTCCAAAAGTGACGTATGGAAAGATAATATTAAACAACTCACATTTAATAGAGCTTATATCCAGCTCTAGGATAGAAGCGCATACAGCGGTATAATCCCCGCTTGTGGGATATGCTGTGGGTTTCTCTCCGTCAGTGGTGTCCAATTCTCAAACAAGGAAAAAGAGAGACAACCGATAGTGCTCACTATTTAAGTAGTCTTAATATAAGTAGATGAAAACGTACTTACAAATGAGGAGCAGACCAACTGCTCTTGTGTATCAGCATAGGTGGATTGATCCCCACCTTTAGGATTTCTTGGAGTGCAGGAGACTTCCGAAGTCAGTGTTGGTATATAGTAGTAAAATGCTAAAAATATACTAAAATATACTAAAAAGCCAGGTATAAAAAGAATAATGTGTATATAAAACTATAAAAAAGAATAGTTGGCACAAATAAATTACCAAAAATTGCTTTAATATTACAATACACAGTATAAATTATAAATTATTTTATACTGTGTATTGTAATATTAAAGCAATTTTTGGTAATTTATTTGTGCCAACTATTCTTTTTTATAGTTTTATATACACATTACTCTTTTTATACCTGGCTTTTTAGTATATTTTAGTATATTTTTAGCATTTTACTACTATATACCAACACTGACTTCGGAAGTCTCCTGCACTCCAAGAAATCCTAAAGGTGGGGATCAATCCACCTATGCTGATACACAAGAGCAGTTGGTCTGCTCCTCATTTGTAAGTACGTTTTCATCTACTTATATTAAGACTACTTAAATAGTGAGCACTATCGGTTGTCTCTCTTTTTCCTTGTTTGAGAATTGGACACCACTGACGGAGAGAAACCCACAGCATATCCCACAAGTGGGGATTATACCGCTGTATGCGCTTCTATCCTAGAGCTGGACATAAGCTCTATTAAATGTGAGTTGTTTAATATTATCTTTCCATACGTCACTTTTGGAATTATACAATACTGCACTACTGGTCGCCCTTCTCTCTCCCCTTTTGTCTTTTATATGAGTGGAACCTATACAGCTTATGAAGACTTCACTGCTGCAACACTTACTATAAAGACTATCCGCAAGGACACTTAAGCTGAACTTTTATTTTTTATTTTTATCTATTACGTTGGACATTTTTTCTTAGTCACTCTATTTTTACTCTCTTATTGGCGCAGCCTTTTATTACTGTTTTTACTGTCTTGTTTTAAAAGGGCTTGGAGGGTTTCCCTTTTTAAGGTTGCTGCCTGTTTATTAATTAGCGCTGTCTCTCCTTTCCATATACTCCATACCTTTTGAAACACCCTGGGGTGTCTACTTTAAGAAATGGTAGGCCTTTGTGGGGTAGTTTGAATTTAAAACCTGCGAAGATGCTTGGAAATTGCACATAGGCTCAGCGTCAAAATTCAAAGTTTGGTAAAAACGGATATGGCTTGGTCTCCTATATGGCACTGTAGCTTCACGAAATAGTGCCAAAGACATTCATATGTGGTGTCATTTTACTCAGAAGACTTAGCTGAGCATAATTTGGGGGGTTTGAACTTAGTGGCACATATGAAATATACAAAACGCCCAGCAAAAATGCAATCCGTATGTAAAAAATGCACAAAATTATTTTTTTACCACATACTTTGGCATATATTGGTGAAAAAATGGGGGCATGTTAAGGCACAATATGCACCTTATAAGATACCCTGGAGTGTCTACTTTTACAAATGGTAGGCCTTTGTGGGGGTTTTTTGAACAGTCAAACTGTTATAATACCCCAAAATGGAAGCTAAGGCTCATTAAATCCATCTCTCAAAATTCTACTGTGAATACTGAAAAGGACAGGTATCCTGTATGGCACTGTAACTTCACGAAATAGTGCAAAAGACATACAATGGGGTGTCATTTTACTCAGCAGATGTAACTGAACACAAAATAAAACTTTGTACAGGAACAGCACACACCAACTTTACAAAATATACACGAGAATTTCTCTGTTATAAGTTTGTGTGCCAAAAACCAAAAAGAACACAATTTTACTCCAATATTTAGCAGAGGTTGGCGGTGAAATGGCTACGTAGAAAGTGTCAAAACAACCTTAGGTAAATAGCCCGTGATGTCTACTTTATATAAATATATACTTTTGTGTGACAATTTTGTTTTCTTTTATGGCTATTAAGCTTACAAGACAAACATACCAAATTCTAAAATCGCTCCACATTAAAAGTTTATTTTACTCCTTGTGCTTTGTGACCTGTAACTAACAAAAAAAACTTAAAATCCCAGACACATTATATATTCTGTAAATCAGAACAAATAAATAAATTTATTTTTAATTACTTTCCTTAACCTGCACTAATTATGCACACATTATTATTGCAAAAACTGTAAAAAAAAAACAATATTTTTCATTTTTTTTGCATTTTCTGTATTTTTTTTTATAATAAGTAAGCATTTATATATATATATATATGTTATATCAAATTAAAGCCCTTTCTGTCCTTTAAAAAACAGTATATAATATGTGTCGGTGCAATAAATGAGAGAGATGCAAATTGCAGTTGAACGCAAACAGCAAGAAAATGCAAAAATTGCTTGTGTCATTAAGCGTAAGTCAAGCTTCTGAAGCTGTGTCCTTAAGGGGTTAATATTATGGAGTAAGATACTGCATATTCTTTAGTGAGTAAATCAACAAGTTGTTTGAGAGTTGAAGGTGGTGAAACTCTGCGTTTATGGGTGTTCCCCTATTTGATCCCAAAGATTTAGCCACCCATGTTCCACAAAATTGGAACCGCCAGAATATATTGCTAAATTCCTACCTATGCATATCTACAAACCCTTATCTAAGGAAACAAGCAATAAGCTGAGAGCAGAGTGTAACCCATCCTATAGACCTGGACCAAGCTTGAAAGACCACTGAAATCGACCCCCAGATTACCCAAATTATAGTTAAATTTGTTGAAAGCCTAGGAATAGTCTCAAGTTCTCCTTAATATATACCCAAGACAAGCTCTTGGATTCTATGGGGCCATTAGATAGGTTTTACAAACTGCTAGAGGCTGCTCAATCTGGAGTGTAACAGCTCGATTTTGATGTTGCCAAAGACTGTATGTAAGTTGTGTAATGCCAACACGGCTTTGGCCACGGTGCTTAGGAAGGCAATCCTACTAAAATTAGAGCCTAAACTGGTCAATATGGCCTTAAATAAACCAGGGGTTCCCGCTATGGCTATTTTATTTGGAGAATCTTTTATCAAGATTTAGAAGCTTTTTGGGAGCCGTCTGTACAGCCTAACTACCCTTTCTTCCCATCCATGTGTGGAGGGCAGACTGGCTTGTTTTGCTCATGTGTGGCCATTGATAAGCTCTGAATTATGGATGTTAGATACAGTTCTAGCATACTGCTTGAAACTGATTTCTTGTTCTCTTCAGGTATCGTCTCTTTGTGGTTTCCCAACAAGTTGAGGTCCTGATGATGTCTAAGATATCCAAGTTGTTGATTAAAGGAGCTATTCAGGAAGCCCCTTGGGACACCCCAGGTTTTGTGAGCAACCTCTTCATAGTTTAAAAAAAAAAAAAGCAGCCGAATTCGCCCAGTGATCAACTTGAAACCCCTGAATGCTTTTCTTTAATACCACCATTTCGAGATGGAAGACATTCATTGTCTTTGTGACCTCCTCCTACCGTCGGATTGAATGGCCGAGCTGGATCTCAAAGACACATACCTTGCAATTCCGATTGCACTTGATTACAGAGATTTCCTACAATTCACATGGAGAGACAAAAGAAAGGAAATTCACTTTCCTACCCTTCAGCTTCTCTTCAGCCACATGATGCTTTACCATCACGAAACCAGTGGTGGAGTTCCTTCAAAGTCAGGGTGTCTGTTGGATCATTTATCTAAACAACATTCCCCTCCTCTCACAATCTGTAGATCTTACTGGAAGATCAGACTCCTCCAAAACATAGGTTTCCTTATAAATTGGAAAAAAAATCCATTCTCGGACCTTCCCATACCATAGAATGTCTGGGATTTTAAGCATCAAATGTTACATCTACCGACAGACAAGGTCAAGTCCATCAAAATGGAAATCAGGCGCTTTCACTACCGAGAACATCTCTACCTCTGATATCTAGGTTGCATTATCGGCCATCTAACGTCGTCATTCCAAGCCATTTTTTCGGGTTGGTTACATTACCATAGCCTACAATGTCTCAATGCCTCATATCTCTGAGCAAGTCATTTTTACGAGGCTCAGATATCATTAGATAGAAAGGCCAAGGAAGAGTTGTTTTGCTGGCTGTCCCACATGGATGAGGGGAACGGCAGGGCCATATTTGGCTCGACATCCGACGTCATCGTAGAGTCCGACGCCTGTTTACACCATTGGGGTGCGGGCTGTTGGGGCATTCTACAAGTGGAATATGATCTGTAAATAAATTATTTTCTACACATCGAGACATAGAGCTGTAGGTGGGATCATTTGCCATTTGAAGAATCTCCCTACTGACAGCCTCTTGTTCAATCCTGCTCAAGATGGACAATGTGTCGGCTGTCTGGTACATAAATCATCTGGGAGGCACAAGGTCAAGGACCTTGGAGGTGCTTGCTCGAGATTTATGGCATTATTGCATCTTACACAATATTTCAATAGTGGCTGAACACATTCCAGGACTGTCCAACAGTGCGGCAGACTGGAACTCACGATACCTCAGTGATTCCGGAGACTGGCATCTGCATCAACCCCTGTGTCTCAGCATCACTCATCTTTGGGGCCCATTGGTTATCTACCTCTTTGCCTTCCACTTAAACACTCATCTTCCACAATTCTTCAGCTGGAGACCAGATCCAGATCCAGATTCCCAAGCTGTGGATGCCTTTCTACAAGATTGGACTCTGGCAGAGCAATGTGCATTTCCTCCATTCTGGCATATTTCAAAAGTTCTCCTATACCCCCACCTTTGGGGGACTTCTCTGGTACTGATCACACCCTTGTGGTGATCTCAACCATGATCTACCTGTCCTCTCCTGATCTCTCCCCGTCCCTCTTGACTAGTGTCTCTGACTGCCTCTCTGCTGTTTCTAACTGGATGGCTACCCACTTCCTTAAACTAAACTTGACCAAAACTGAAATTCTGGTCTTTCCTCCCTCCTGTGTCTGTCTCCCTCCAAGTCAACGGTGCTACCATCAGCTCCACCACGCATACCTGTCCCTTGCTCTCTCCTAAAGGGCTCGCTTCCTAGGTGTTCTCTTTGACTCCAACCTCTCCTTCAAGCCTCATGTTCAATCTATCGCCAAATCCTGTCATTTCCATCTCAAAAACATTGTGCGCATCCGCCCCTACTTAACGCCAGATGCGACTAAGGTGTTGGTCCATTCCACTGTCCTTTCTCGCCTTAACTACTGTAATGCGCTTCTCAGTGGTCTTACGTGCTCCCAACTAGCACCGTTACAGTCCATAATGAATGCGGCGGCGAGGCTCATCTTCCTGTCCGTCCACACCTCCCATGCCTCACCCTTTTGTCAGTCCCTACATTGGCTTCCTATAAAATATAGAGCTCAATTTAAAATTCTGGTTCTTGCTTTCAAATCTCTACATAATGCTGCTACCACCTATCTATCCTCCATTATACACAAGTATGTCCCGTCTAGGCCCTTACGATCTGCTGAAGACTTATGTCTATCGTCTGTCCGTACTCCCACCTCTGATGCTCGCCTTCAAGATTTCTCGAGGGCTGCACTGTTCCTGTGGAACTCACTTCTCTCCTCCGTTAGATGCTCACCCAGTCTCCACTCCTTTAAAAAATCGTTAAAAACCCACTTCTTCATAAAAGCGTATCAATGAAACTGTTAGTAGCTCCTGACTGATTCCTCTTCTGCAACTGTCACTAGTCTAATACTATCCTTACCTTTTTGTGTCATTTTACCCCACTCCCTCTAAGCTAATTGAGCAGGGCCCTCAACCCCTCTGTTCCTGTGTGTCCAACTTGTCTGGTTACAACTACATGTCTGTTCGTCCACCCATTGTAAAGCGCTGCGGAATTTGACAGCGCTCTATAAATATCATAATAATAATGGTTCCCTCATCTTCTAGAGATGTTCATAGACCTTCCCGGATTGCTGCTAAATATACCTGCAATCCTCATACCTGCGATCCTTGTAGTTGCTTATTTATTTTGGGAAAAAATAATAAAATTACACCAGGCACAGGCAGTAATAAAAATAATATACAAGGAATATAAATCCAAATACAGGCAAGACAATTGAACGGTGACACCACTAAGCAACACAGTACACTTTTTCACCCTCATAGTTACAGATGACTTTCAGTGTTTGATTTAGTGATGCAAACTGCTGTTTATATTCACAAAAAAACATCTGCAAGGCACTTAGGCACAAATACTATTCTCAAGGACTCTGTGGCTACAGTGTCTGCGGAAAGGTGCTGAGCACAGCAGGGAAAATTCACTGTGATCATAAGCACTTTCCAAGTCTATTATTAGCTGCATGCCCAAGGCCAATTCTGCAATACTATTCAGGGCAGGTGTCCTTTTTTAAAAGCAATCTTCTCGATCTTCATTTTTTTTCTATAGTTTCTGTCTTGCATTAGCTCGTTGGACATCAGCTGTATTTACTTATTAAACGAATTTCCAGGCAGAATGCATTAAAATATAGAGTGTGGACAGTACAATGCTACCAGTCTTCCCAACCATCCTGACACACAGAGGGACTAGAAAAAGGGAGTAAAAGACACACAAATGGGCAGGTGGCGAAAGACATACACTAAAGGGGCTGGGGGAGGGATAATAGACACACAGAGGTGCAGGGGAAGGGGAACAAGAGACACAAACAGGATGGGGGCAAGTGATACACAGAGTGAATGGGGGAAGTAAGAGACACACAAAGAGGTTGGATAAAGCAAGAAACACATAGAGGGGCTGGGGGAAGTAAGAAGCACACAAATGGACTGGGCAGAAGCAAGTAACACACAAAGGGTCTGTGAGGACGTAAGAGACACATAAAGGTGGGGAAGACACACAGAGGAAAATGGGGGATAAAGCACACTAAAAGGGATAACACATTGAAAAGAGGCGATAAGAAACACAAAAGCAGATAAGAAATTTAATTTAATATGGGGGGGGGGGTTAAATGACACACAGGTGAAGATGCTTTTTTGGGGAGGGGCGGCAAATGCACCTTTCCCTGTGTAGCCAAAAATCCTTCCATGAGCCATGTTTCAGAGTACTAGGACCCTGGAGAGGGCACTGATATGGTACTCCCTTCAGAGTGAGCCTCAGTGGACCAGCTTGTTAGATTGACAAGCTGCCATCCTTGCATTCACGCTAGGCTGATCTGCCAGTTTATCAGACGTAGAGTCAGAGTTGCTTCCCATTTAACCCCCTCCCACGATGTACCAATTCTTTGGATGCTAGTGTTGGGAAGTATGCGCTGCACAAGATAGCTATATGAGTTTGATTAAATGCTATATCAGATTTGATGGTATTGATGGCAATGGTTAGTTAATGATCTGTGATAAACACTAAGATAAACCACCACACTTATGGCAGCAGTAGCTTAGTATCCAACAGCTTAAAATACATAGTAAAAACAAAGAGAAAGTTACCTGCGCTCCATATAGAAGCCCTATAAAGGGTTAAATGTGAAAGGGTTTATAAGATACCCCTTCCTGTCTTGCTGGAGATTCTTGGCTGATGTCAGCATATCTAATGGCTAGAGTAGGACTCACCTATTGAGGCTTGCGTCGACGTGGCAGGTGAGCTTATATATTCAAATGGCCATTGGAATAAAACTAAAGAGCCTCCATTTTGTTTAAATGTACATGGGGATTTAGGCCAGAGCGCAGGTAACCTTCTCTTTGTTTTTTTACAATGATCTGTGATAACTGGAAGAGATGTAACTACAAACCACGGGACCCCGGTGCAAAAAATTTCCTAGCCCCCCCCCCATTAATCTCATTCCCCTCTCCAGGCCAACCATATGTCTCATTCCCTCCACACAGCCCCTCCATGTGTCTTATTCCCCCCCCAGATCCCCATATGTTTCATTCCCTCCCACCCAAAGCCCCTCCCCGTGTCTCATTCCCTCCCTTTCAGGTGTCCGTTCTTCCCTCTCTCCCCCTCCCCTTTCCTCCCTCTCTCTCCCCCTCCTGTACCTGGCACATTCCCGATCTGACAGGAAGTGCTGTCTAAGTGAGCACAGCCTGTCAGACCGCTCGGCCACGCTATGTACAGGCAGGTGGGGAGCAGCACAACACAGATCTCCCATCCTACCAGACACCTGGGAATCGTGGGCCACGAACCGGTGCGACTGTGCACCGGCACCGAATGTATTCCGACAGCCCACGTTCGTAGGGTTCCCTGCTGCGGCCAGGCCCCCTGGAGTGATGGGCCTTGTCGCAACTGCGACCCCTGCAACCATGGTAGGTACGCCACTGCTTGAGAGGCAAGAGTAGCCTTTCAGAGAGCTTCGAATCTGCTAACTGTTTAGTAGATAGGACATATTGCCCCATGATATGGAGGGTGGGGCATTTAGAAAGTTTCAAACCTCTCTATGGGAGTCAGTGGTGTAAGAAAGTGTTTTGGGTGCCCCTCTAGTGCAAGAGTGGCCAAAAGGTAGATCTCCACCTGTGGTACAACTCCAAAGATGCTATACCAGCTGGGGATCTACCATTTGCCCAAGTGCACACCCTGACAGACAGATACATGGACACTGACACACACAGGCACCCTGACACACAGATGCACTCACTGACATGTGTGGTGTATCACCAAATTAATATATATATTACACAAGGTTCGTCTACATTAAAAGGTATTTATTAAAAGGCAACAACACAATACTATAAATGTATCACAAACACACAGCCCAGACCCACGGAGCAACAACCCTTTTAATATCTATCTATCTATATAGTAACCCCTTCCACACACGCTTGATCTCACCCATGGTTAGGCCTTCACATCTAGTAATGGCTCACTGCTACAAGTTCAACATCACATCCACCAAGGAAGAAAAAGGAAGCAACAGAGAGTAACATGGTTCACCATGCTAGCACATGGCATCTGCACATCTGCTCTGCAGCACAGCCAAGAAGGAACAGAGAGGAATGGAGAAAGGGGGAAGTGGTTCTCTCTTTCCTGACTTGTAAAGGTATTGAATTACCAATTAACATTTCAAAAGGGTAAAGCTTATCCCACTGTAAGAAAAGCAAACATGAGCTTGGTCACATGACCCCTGGTCACCATATTAGTTTGATGACAGAATGTCACCACATTCCCTCACTTTTTCTTCTCTTATGTTGAGCACATTTAAAAATAATAATTTATCCCTTCTATCTAAACTATGAGATCTGAAGTAGGAAAGGGGAGCACAGGAATTATAGTGAGTGATATAAGCAGGGTGAAAGAAAACAGTCAAATAGGGGTTGCATCACCCCACATTCCCCCACTTTTTCTTCTTTTATGTTGCTCCGTTATCTAGTTATTCCTCTAGTACAGGAAAACCTAGTGGGAGCAAAAACCTGATATACAGGAGAAATTCAACCCACCGTCCCTCCGGAATAGTTCCCTCAGCGACATAAGTTCTCCTGTACTTTCCTATGGCTGTCAATTCACATGTTATACAAAGTGTCACAAAAAAACAGAACTTATAGAATGTAGGTGAGAGTGTGTGTGTGCAATGTAAAACTTTATTGAAGAATGTGTGAGAGAGCGAGAAAGAGAGAGAGAGAGAGAGAAACAAACAAAAACAAAACAAAAAAAAATCCCCCTTTTCAAGTTTCTTCCTCATCTATTTAGCATGAGTACTAGCAGCAAAGTTTGTAGGACTGGATGTGATATTTGCAGAATTCCATACTCTCAATCCAGTTCCGACTCCTCCCAGTAGAGCTGCAAATTGTCCCATTTTTCCTGACACCCTGCTTTGCCTAAAACACTGTCGCCGTTGTTCCGGACACCTTGGAGGAACAGAAGGATTATTAAAATATAGACTGTAATCTTCTCCCTTATTTGGAGTATCTTCTGGCCGTATTGCCTGTCTCCCATCCCTACTGTGATACAGCGTATACTTATCCATCCTGTAACAAGGATCCACTACGATCTTCTGTTGACACACATCATCATCCTAATACAGCTTTGCCTTGCTCTGTGGGAACACTAGATCTCATCATTAGAAAGGAATAGCTAAATGGGAGACTGGAAGACTGAGAGAAAGAACAAAACAAAAGAAAAACAAACATACATAGGATGTAGAGGACAACAAAAATTATGGGAGTTATTCATTGCTGGGGACCCCCAATTGATCAGTATTTCCCTTCCTCATCTGTTCCCTAAGCACTTTCACGTCTGCCTCCAATCTCTCAGTCTGTCTCTTTATTTCCCAGTAGTCTGTATTCCCTTCTTTATTCCTCCAATTATCCCAATTCCGTCTATTGGTCTGATGCTCATCCCATCTATGGTTCCTTTTCCAATTATTCTCCCTATAACTGTTCCTGTTGTTTCTCTGTTTTTCTTGCCAACTGTGATTTTCCGAATTATCTCTCCTTTTTAGCCTCTCCCAGTTATTATTATTCCAATTATTATTGATTACCTTAGGCCCCTCCCATCTATTCCTCCAATTATCTCCCATTACATTCCCATGGTCCCTGTGTGGATCTCTCCATCTTTTGTCAAAGTCCTGTTTTGGTCTCCAGTTCTCATTATCCCTCTTGTTCTGAGGTACATCCCACCTTTGGCTTCTCCATTTGCCATCTAAATCTCTACCAGAGTCAACCTTGAATGTTCTTATGGCTGAAACAGATAAGGCCTGTTCTGAGGAAGGATGCTTAAGCCACCAATTATCAGCTCTAGTTAGTAGCATTTCTAAGTCTGCTGGTGTTGGATCAAAAAGCCTGACAAATTCTTGACACTCCCAGGGAAGGGCTTCCATTACTTTAGTAATGTGTTCTGGTGAGCCCAACACCAGGGGCTGTTGAGGTTGGCGTAGTGTATACCAGAACAATATCCTTTGAGCTACCTCTCTAGGACCATCTGCTGGCCTCATCGTAATATTCGCTATTTCTTTCTCTATGCTGAGTATATAGAAATTAGTTTCAGCAATTCTTCCTGCCTGATCAGACACACTGTTATTGAATCCCAATAGTCTACTAGCCAAAGGACCCATAGCATATTCTAAAAGTTCTGTCCATTCCTCTAAGTTAAAACCTCCTTTTTTAGCTCTATTTGCTCCCCTCATAAACCAGTGTGTAAAAGTATTAAAGTTGTTATTTGGCATACTTCCCCACCATTTCTGGAAATTTTCTTTGTCTGTGATTGACATAGTGCTTGTCTGTCTAGAGAAACTAGTAGGCATTTCTCTTGCATTAAAGTGTTCAGTTATTATTAAAGGGGCTTGTGGGACACAGTTAACAACTGGCGCATTTCCCTTGTGTTTGGTTCCGAGCACTGGTTCTGTACCTTTAGATATAAAATGAGACTGGCCTGGGCATACTTTAGGAATCTCCTTATCCCATTTATTTATGTTTTCTTTAGTTTTCATTTTATATTCCATAACTAGGTTTTGGAGTTCAGTGATCGTAGCACTATATGCATCTCTCTGTTGTTCTATTTCCTTTAATTCCTTCTCCAACCCCTCGGTCATTTTGTTTGTTCTTAGGGCAGCTATTTTAAAATAATCTCTTTCATCAAGAGCATCTTCCATTTTATTAGTGGTTACTAAATTAGCTTGCTGCAATTCAAGTACCATGCTTGCCAAACCCCCTATTGCAGCAACAACCGCTTGTGCCACCAAGCTTTTCCTTTTCTTAATATGGCACTTTTTATTAGTAACAATCTGTGTCAAAACATCCATGAAACCTTCATATTTTCCACAATTGGGGCCTGCTGGTTCGGGAAGCTCATATGGTCCATCATGTTTGTCAATGTCATTCTTAAAGTACTCTAGTACTTCTGCAGAAAAATACTTAGTACCTAGATATGACATTTTAAAACCAAGCTCTCTCTGAGTCTTTAATCGAAATAGACCAGCAGACTAAGGAAAAAAAAAAAAAAAACTGAAACTGGCTCCAAAGAGATTGAACCATTTGAGAAACTTAATTACATTAACCTAAAAAACATCACAGTCTCAATACAACAAATGCCCACAGGCAGCAAAACACAAAACCACCCTTCTGCCTTTGTTTTATGTACAATAAGCTAGTACAATATAAAGGATTAATATATTCAAAATTGAGGCCTATGCTGGTAGTGTATTAAAAATGAAGGCCTGAAAGTCAAAACCCAATAAAACTCAACTCAGATATTTGAAACCCACAAAAAAAAAAATACTAATATATTCAAAATTGAGGCCTGATGCCCAAGCTTGTATATTAAAATGGAGGTCTGCACTAGGATACAAAGGAATCAAATTAGCATTCAAATACAAAAAAAAGAAGCCGCATGGAAGCCTACTATAGTGTATTCAAATGCAGGGCTAGGCCTGTACTCTGATAGTCAAAGCACAACAAAACTCAACTCAGATATTTGAAACACACAAAAACAACCTGTATGATATCTTTGTTTTATGTAGCAAAATAAGCTAGTACGATATAAAGGATTAAAAATAATAATTGAGGCCTATGCTGGTAGTCTATTAAAATAAAATAAAAATGAAGGCCTGAAAACTACTAGGCCTGAGCTATGGTAGTCAAAACACAACAAACTCAGGTATTTGAAACACACAACAAAACTAATATATTCAAAATTGAGGCCTGATGCCCAAGCTTGTATATTAAAATGAAGGTCTGCACTAGGATACAAAGGAATCAAATTAGCATTCAAATACAAAAAAAAAAAACGCATGGAAGCCTACTATAGTGTATTATAATGCAGGGCTCGGCCTGTACTCTGATAACTCAACTCAGATATTTGAAGCACACAAAACACAACAAACTCAGGTATTTGAAACACACAAAAAAACTAATATATTCAAAATTGAGGCCTGATGCCCAAGCTTGTATATTAAAATGGAGGCCCAAACTAGACTCCACACACAATCAGCCCTTGATTTCCCATGCAGAGGATAATTAAACAAAGTACTTTTTTTTTTTTTTTTTAAATAAATCTGACTATCTATTAATGTGTTATTACCTCATAAATAACCTTTTGTAGAAGTCTAAAATTCGTGGTCGCCAAATGTGGTGTATCACCAAATTAATATATATATTACACAAGGTTCGTCTACATTAAAAGGTATTTATTAAAAGGCAACAACACAATACTATAAATGTATCACAAACACACAGCCCAGACCCACGGAGCAACAACCCTTTTAATATCTATCTATCTATATAGTAACCCCTTCCACACACGCTTGATCTCACCCATGGTTAGGCCTTCACATCTAGTAATGGCTCACTGCTACAAGTTCAACATCACATCCACCAAGGAAGAAAAAGGAAGCAACAGAGAGTAACATGGTTCACCATGCTAGCACATGGCATCTGCACATCTGCTCTGCAGCACAGCCAAGAAGGAACAGAGAGGAATGGAGAAAGGGGAAGTGGTTATCTCTTTCCTGACTTGTAAAGGTATTGAATTACCAATTAACATTTCAAAAGGGTAAAGCTTATCCCACTGTAAGAAAAGCAAACATGAGCTTGGTCACATGACCCCTGGTCACCATATTAGTTTGATGACAGAATGTCACCACATTCCCTCACTTTTTCTTCTCTTATGTTGAGCACATTTAAAAATAATAATTTATCCCTTCTATCTAAACTATGAGATCTGAAGTAGGAAAGGGGAGCACAGGAATTATAGTGAGTGATATAAGCAGGGTGAAAGAAAACAGTCAAATAGGGGTTGCATCACCCCACAACATGTATACACACACAGATGCAAACCCTGACACACAGATACACACAAACTGACACACACACGCAGACACAAAGATGCACACCCTGACACACAGATGTGCACATTGACTTGTATAGACACACACAGATACACACCCTGGCACAAAGATACATACACACTTACACACACATGTACACTGACAAACAGGCACACAAATGCACATCCTGACACACAGATGTGCACACACATACACAGATGCACATCCTGAAACACACACATATTGACCTACATAATTACACAGATATACATACATATTAACACACAGAGACACATATATACACACTGACACATACAAGCACAGGCACAAAGATGCACACACTGCCATATACACACCTTGAGACACACACACACACACACACACAATCTGACATAAACACATGAAAGTCATTGTTTATATTTGTAACCACCCTCATATTAACCTCCATCGGCTTTATTTTGATTTTTAAAAACGTTTTAATGTGATGGCTGGCTAGCAAGGTCAGACCAGCTGGCACATGGTTGCCAAGTGTTATTTAACTGTCTGCCCGAAAGGTGCCAGCAGGCAGATAGTTTGTATTTAAAAATCTGGGTCTGTATTTTAAGCATCTTGGTCCAGACATCAGATGCCTAGTAGTGATCGAGTAGCTTTAAATACAAGTGTTTGGGCATACCTGTGGTTTCTTTGAAGAGGCCATCTTTTATTTAGAAGTACAGAAAATGAACAGCGTTTTCTCAAGACTTGACAAATGCACGGGTAGGTGCCGAAATGTTCATTTTCTGAACTCCTGAATTAAAGAATGACCACAGGTGTGCCCAAACATTTGTATTTAAAGCTACTGGATGTAATTTGGGAGTTGGCCTTTCCTGCTTGGAGGTACCCTGATGGGAGTGGGTGCACTTCCTCCCCATCTGAAAAGTCTGGTAGTGATCAATCAGGCTGAAATCTAAACAACAGTCCTGCTCTTTCAGAACCAGTACTGCAAAATCCAGACATAGTTAAATAGTGTGAATATAGTGTGAACAATCTCCAGATTTGCAGTACGAATGGTGAATAATATTGAATAACCCTATAAGGGAAACTATAGTGCCAGAAAAACAAAGTTTCCCCCTCCCTGTCACTTACCTCAGTCACTTAAATCTTAAATCCAGCGCCGATGTTCCTCCGTCAGTCGGTGGGGTAGACCTAATGGGCATGCGCGGCAATGGCCATGCTCGCATTAGTTCTTCCCCTATTGGAAAGCATTATACAATGCTTTTCTAAGGGCTGTTAGGCACCTAACTGACGCTGGACGTCCTCCCCCATCCAGCGTCAGTTAGGTGCCTAACAGCCCTTAGCTTCCTCTAGTGGCTGTCTGGTACCCACCAAGCTAATTATTGCAGTTACTAGCTTTGCAGGGTTAAGGGACCTGGGACTGTTCACCCAGGCCACTTCAATGACATGAAGTGGTCTAGGTGCCTATAGTGTCCCTTTAATGTTTCTGTTTATCTTACTTCAATGCCATGCATGCCCTGTTGCTAGCATGACTGAAATGGATTGTGATTGTGATATCAATGGCTAAATCATTTCATACACATTTAAAAGAAAACACATTTCGAAAAAGGTTAACACAAGATGCAAGTTATTTTCAGTGTTTTATTCAGTGGTGCAATTTGCAGCGTAGTGATGATTCTCCTTTATACATGTACTCATTATGAAAATAAGGCTTCTGATCTCAAATCACCGTGGGCTATATTCCAATGCTGAGTATCTGTCATGCACATGTGATGATAAAACGAAGAATGTCCATTTTTGGATACTGTGATTGGTATAGATTTTCGTAATGTGTATCTGAATCTCTGGATATTCTTTGGAATTTCCTGTTTGTTTCAATCAAAATTTCCTGTTTGGCTTCGGAAGGATAGCTCTCCTATGCTTATCCTTTTTTCTTAAGCCTCCCATAAGTCCATGGTTTCTATTTAGCATTCCTACACACATCAATATTTATTAAGAATAAATGTATTTAGTTTATGAAAGACGAATGTTACACAATTGTATATAAAAGCCAGAGACACAACGTAGGAGAGATAATTATTTCAAGGATTTACTGCTTGCGTGCTAAAGGAACACTCCAATCACCATAACCACTACAGTTTGCTACAATAATTATGGTCCAGGATTGCTTTTGCGCCCTCCTAGTGTAAGCATTCAAACTATTTGCGAATGGGAACTCTGGGCTCTGCTGGCACCAGACACTCTCTTCCTCATGAGCTTGGAAGCCGCAACAAATAACATCCATTAGCTCTCAATGTTTTGACTGCTTATCATGAGAGACCACCAGGGCACTCCAGGAACCATGGTCACTACTTTTTCTTTAAAATTAAACACCCCACATTACATTTAAAGCTATCACCTCCTGATATTTCCTATATACACGTTAGTATAACGATTCCAACAGATGAGTAGAATTTTGTCTAGTCAAGCTTTAGTAAATATATCGTCAATTAGCACTTGAATATAGAAATGTTTTATAGTGTAATGGTGATTTACCTTAAATTAGATTGTAGTTTTAATCACTGTTAATGTTGTTAGGGAACTTATAGTTTTCAGTGGGGGTGGCCATCTTTAAATTTTCTTTGGTTGGATAAGCACTACTTGTGACCAAATACCATGCAGGTAAAGAAGAACTGGTGTGTGTTCACAAATACTGACGTCCCATAAAGGTCCAAGGCATCTAAAATAAAATACACTCTGGCCTGTTTTATTTGGCTGTTCATGACATATCGTCTTTATTCAGATAAGTAGTACTTTCTACTAAAGAGGATTTAAAGATGGCTGCCCCCACAATAAGGATAAACCAGGAGATTTTCTAAAAACAAGTATTTACTAATACAAAAAGATAAGTCCTGTGCTCACTCCCATCACTACTGGGCCAGCAGCAATGACTACAGTACACATCAGCCCCAATATATAGTAAAACCCAAAGAAAAGAAAAAGTTACCTGCGCTCTCTCCTTAATCCCTATGTGTATCTAGACAAATGGAGGTCATTTAGTTGCTCCAATGGCCATTGGAGGGAATACCTGCCTACCAACGTCAAGGCAGACCCCCCTAAAGCGGGTCCTAACACTGACACTTCAGCCTGCTTCCTTGAGCTTCTGGCAAAGATATCTCTAATAAGACAGAGGGGTATTTTTTATATACACCCCTATATACTTATTAACCTTTAATTGGGAACACATGGGATGGGCGGCAGCATTGTAACAAGGCTGTGTGATACAAAGTAAATACAAATACAAAAAAGAGAAGTCCTGCGCTCACTCCCAACACTACTGGGCCGGCAGCAATGACTACAGTACACATCAGCCCCAATATATAGTAAAAACCAAAGAAAAGAAAAAGTTATAGTGAAAAAGTTAAAGTGTTAGGACCCGCTTTAGGGGGGTCTGCCTTGACGTTGGCAGGCGGGCATTCCCTCCAATGGCCATTGGAGCAACTAAATGACCTCCATTTGTCTAAATATACATAGGGATTAAGGAGAGAGCGCAGGTAACTTTTTCTTTTCTTAAGTATTTATTTATATTTAAGAATTTAAAAATAATAGAGAAATGGTCTCTATTACATGCAATCTTCTAAATTAAATAACCCTTAAAGTCCTGCATTGAGTGACATTATGCAGCCTTCTAATACACAAAGAGCTGGACAGCATATGTTGGTGTTTTGGGAGATGGCTGTGATTGCAGCCTCTCGTAAAAATCTGCGAATCCGACACAAACATCCCTCAAACCCTTGTTTTATTTTAATCAGCACCTGCGGTGTTTGCGGTTAATCTCAAAAGAACATAAGATCCAATGTAATGGCAGAACTCTCTTTTTGTGAATTCAGCAAAGTCTTATTGCTGTGGAAGAGTTTTTTTTTTTCCCCAGCAACCTTTGCATTAACGTGTACGCATCTGATTGGGAGGGGGGCAATGCATGTTATAACAGACAGAGCTCCCATCATGAGGAGTATATTGGCTCCAGGGCTACAGGTAACACAATGTTGCTCTTCTTTCAATGGGCAGTGTTCATTGTTTTTATTAAGAGTTATCCTGTCGCTGCCTCTTCCAAAGACCTTAGACTTGTCGTTTTGGTAAGTCACACATTTTTGAAAATATTTCTAATTTAGCCGGATGCGTTTGTGCCATGCTTGTAGCTAGATTAACAAAGACGTGAAAAGTCTTTAAGTTTTTCTGTGTTATTTATAAGGCAAAATAGTCTTGAGCTGGAATACCTACACTAGAGGTTTATTTACTAAAAAGTGGTTATTGAAAAATCTTGCAAAATGAAAGGCAAAAAAAACAAACAAGGGATTTTGCTGTTGGAGAATAATTTTTGGCTATTAGTGCCTTGATTTTGCAAAATCAGTCGGCAAAATAACAGATTGTTTAGTGTTTAAAACATTTAGTAAATTTTCTAATTTATGACATTGAGGTTTAATCCCCAAACAGGGTAATGCACTAAAGTTAGAATTGCTGAGAATTCAAAGTCAATTTCAACATTTTGGCCAAAAATATCTGAATTACAAAAATTCTTCAAGTCAGTTCTGTTTTTAATGTGGTTATTCAGGACTGAAATTTGAGATTAACTTTCACAATGCATTGCGGACACTGTGTCAGCCACGTAACTGTTTGACTGTCACTCTTTAAATAAAGAGGTTTTTTTTTAAATAATACAAAAAATTAATTAACTTTGAATTTATTTTGAATTCCCAGAAATTCTCACTTTAAAAAATAACAATGTGTATTGTAGAGAATTAAAAAAAAGATTTGCAAAATTTTGACCAAAATACCCTATTTGGAAAAATTGTCCAACTCGGGTATAGGACTTACTAGTTTCTTTTAATCTAAATTTTGCAATTCAGCGTAGTTACATAGTTACATAGCTGAAAAGAGACTTGTGTCCATCAATTCAGCCTTCCTCACATATGTTGTTGCTGTTGATCCAAAAGAAGGCAAAAAACCTAGTCTGAAGCGCTTCCAATTTTGCCACAAACTAGGAAAAAATTCCTTCTTGACCCCAAAATAGCAGTTAGATATCTCCTTGGATCAAGCAGCTATTACCCCACTAATTAGAAATTATATCCCTATATGTTATGTTTTTGCAAGTATTTATCCAATTGCAGTTTAAACATCTGTATAGACTTTATTATGATAAAACCACCTCTTCAGGCAAAGAATTCCATATCCTTATTGCTCTTACTGTAAAAAAAAAATACATTTTCTTTGCCTTAGATGAAATCTCCTTTCTTCCAGCCTAAATGTGTGACCTCGTGTCCTACGTATAGCCCTGTTTATGAATAGATTTCCAGATAAAGGTTTGTACTGACCCCGAATATATTTCAGTGTTTAGTAAATTGACTGTAATGTTTCTGTTTATAATACGTGATAAACCGAGCACTTTGCAAGTGGTGATGCTTACAGACACGATTGGGATTTCCACTAAATTGGGAATTGTAAAGAAATCTCAAGAGAATGACAAATTGGAGTCCAAGATAGGACAGACGGATAAATGACAGGGCTGGAAAAATATATATTTTACAAAGATGTTGACCATACTTGTCAAACCTCTACTATTCACTTTTCAGTAAATTATCCCTATGTTCATGGAAGAGTACATTTTCTGAATTGATCATGGACTTGCAAAGCGTAAGCCAAAACAGCTTACTTGAAAAATAAGTAAACGTCTTTCATTTTTGCAGTTTGGTTCTCAATGTATCACTGTTCACTGTTTAGCAAATATGCCTCTAGCTGCCACAAGGTATGCTAACACAGGTCGTTTATGGATAATGTCTGCTGTAAAATTGTGAACATGTCACGTCTCATTAGCAGGACCACTATAAATTGATGACAAGTTAAACTTAAAAATGATGAAAATGTATGTCAGTTATTTAACAGTTTGAGTGCCAGATGCATGATGAACGTCCTACAGTGCAGGTACACCCCATACAAGTACATGTACAGCCAGGGGCATACAGTAGCTTCTGCCAGTGGGATGTGAGTACAGAGGTTGGCTTAAAGCTATTGTGATCTATCCAGATAAAAAGCTGTACAATACAGGTCAAACTGTAAGTTACAGGTCAAACAAGCAGTTGAATGGTAAAAGGTTTAACCAATTACATGCATGCATTGTTTATAGGTTATCTCTATGCGTATATATAAGTATGCTCTTCTAAATACAGCTTGCAAGCATGAATCTACAGGTAGACACTTTTTTTGGAATATGGTGAAGGGTTTGGGGTCAGTTATAAAGAGAGTAGCTGTGGTTGAGAGCTTTGGAAACCAGTGTATTCTGGCAGTCCTGGTGCACAATTAATAACTTACAGTGGAGTTACATAAGAGATTGGATGTGCATAGCCCCTTCCAGCAGTGCTGCTGACTAATACAAACCTAAACTAATGCTGTGATTACCTTCTTTATAAAACAATGGTACGAATATAGAGGGGTTGTTTGTAAATATTAATATAAAAATTGGAACTGTCAGAATATGGATGTCAGCGTTAAAATGGATCACCCAAGTGACCACTTAATCTCAATGATCTGGGTGCAGTGGCCCTCTGCATGGGTTGGGGATCAGTATTGATTTATTAATACATGTTTATATGCCATAGTGTTCCTTTAAGAAGGGCAATCTTCATTTATGGTTCCCCTGCTTCCATTATAGGACATATTAACTGTACATATGCCAGTGACGTCACTTGGTGGGTGTTGCAGAAGCTGCCAGTATTACGATTCTGCGTAGTTTTGTATAGAAGGAGGTCCATGGGGATGGGGGGTGGGGTGGGGGTTGACACCATGAGTTACTGCACTTTCTGACACCAACCATAGTGATGCCACTGCATACCCTCTGCATAATCTTCCCAACTACTTTTGAAAGAACATACATGTGCAAATTATACTATGAATTCGTAAATTATTCAAATTATTTCAATCTAACAGTCAGTGAGTCCACACTCCCGTGACGAGTAGAAATTCATCGTTGGTTAATGTGCCACGCACCCTCCAGGCTTGCAGGGGCAAGTAACTTTCAATGGCTGGCTAGTAACGTGGGTCCTGAGTCCTCATATACGAGGCCTGACTTCTAACTTTAAATTCATTTTTTTTGGCACAAAATCGACTTCAATGTATGCCGTTGCAGATATTCCGTCACGGAGACCGTGCTCCCATTGACACATACCCAACAGATCCTTATAAAGAAGAAATTTGGGAGAATGGCCTGCAACAACTGACCAAGGTAAAGGCAGATTAACAGATTAAGACCTTAATTAATAATAGCATTTGGTGACCGCCTTAATCCGTACCCACACTTGTCTAAGCATGCTATTTTGTTATTTTACAAAAAGTTCAGTATTCTTGATATATTATGAAACATCATGTAGCGGTTTGCACTGAAAAAATAAAGAATGTTTAAAAAAAGACATAGAGTGGATATGATAGTATTATACAAATATATACAGGATGGGTACACACCACTCGGTGCTAATCTATTTATTAGCAGGAATATACAACAGACAAGAGGACATCCATTGAGACTGGACGAAATGCATTTTCAACAGGAAAGGGTTCTTTACAATAAGGGCCACATAGATGTGAAATTATATACTCAAAGTGGTTGACATCAAATTTTGTATATAGTTTTTAAAAAGCCTGTTTTTGATTTATTTAAAAAAAAATATTTAAGGATATAATTAACATGTGTATAAACAGGTTGTTGATCCAATGAGCAATCCAATTGCCATCATGGAGTCAAGAAGGAATTTATATTCCCATTTTGTGTCTATTTTTTTATTCCCATTATTGGCTACCGCATCGAATTGTATTATTTCCCTTTTTTTTATTAATAGCATACAAAGATGAGTTTTAAAAGTTGACTTTGATGGACTTGAGTCTTTTTTTCAGTCTAGATGCTACGTAAATATGTAATTAATTTATATTGGCCTTTCTCAACAGTTCAGATTGTCCTTTACCTCTTCTTATAGGACAACGGTTACTAGATGACGTTATATAATTACCACGTTTTTTTTATGTTTTCACCAGGAGGGTGTGAGACAGCAATATGAATTGGGACAGTACTTGAGGAAGAGGTACGAGCAATTCCTGAGCCCACGATATAATAAGAGAGAGGTAAGTCAACAGACCTATGAGGGACACTAACGACTTTAATTTTAATGATTAGAATTAAAAACATACATGAGTTTGTACAGAGGGCAAATAAACATTTATACTGCAAAGAAGAAAGCAGCTACTGTAGAATTTCAAAGCGTTTCAGCTGATTAGTAAGTGGTTTTTATTGTGGCAGGGATAAATATTTGTTTTAAGAATTTTTGACATTGGCTTCAAGGGTTACTCCAAACACCATGACCACTTCGTCGCTTGAAGTCTACAAATGCGGCATTTCAGTATGAAACACTGCACACATAGAGAGATATTATTACCCTTTAATAATAGAGGTCACGGCTGGTGCAGTTTGTGACCTGAAAGCCCCATGCACTCTCTTTATCGCCGTCTGGTGGTGGAACAAAGAAAGCAGGGCACTTGCATCACTCATCTCTCTAACCTGTTACCTCTCTCACATCCTCTTCTCTATTTAATACAAAGAATGACAAGACATGATGGTGGTGGTGGGATAGAGGGCAGTAGGTTTACTGACAAAATAATGTAAGCTGTGGACCACCTCGAAAAACCTCCTCTGCATACCTTGTACTATCTCTCTTAATGGTCCTTGTGTAATTTAGAAGGAATGTAAGCTTCTTGGCCTCTATCTTGCCTATCATTGGTCTGAGATAACTGGATATCACTAACCTGTCTTGAGGCGTAATAAACATGGATGAACTCTAAAGAGAAACATGAGTTGCTAGCTAACCCAACTAAAAATGGTGTTTGTGCCCAGTCATTTCCGGTAAAATGCCTTTTATTATACATACTATCGTTTCTTCTCTTAACACATAGCTCTACGTGCGCAGCACAGACTACGATCGAACCTTGATGAGTGCTCAGGCAAACCTGGCAGGACTCTTCCCACCCCAAAATTCTCAGATATGGAATCCTGAACTACTGTGGCAGCCAATCCCTGTTCATACTGTGCCCGTCTCTGATGATCGGGTATGTTTGTATTTCAGAAACATTTAACATGGATTAACAAGGCAATCTGAAGGAGCCCTGAATAAGTTTTGCTAGAAAGCTCCCACTCGCCACACTCTTAAGAAGAGAAGCAGGATTAAAATCATATTAGAAACCCTTTTTAAAAAACTGAGTCTGTTCCTGGTCTTTGAACACACTTATTGCTGTGTAGCCAACATTTTTATTTCTATTGTTAAAGCAGAACTGTCACTACCAAGATTTATGTACATGTATAATTATTATTTATTAAAAATCTCACTAATGTTAATTTTTAATAAATGTATATGAGGCTGTCTAGGCATGCCATATGAATTAAATTAACCCCTGCTGTGACATACGCGGGTGTGCTTGTGTGTGTTTGGCAATGCTGAAAGAATTACACTTGATTTGCCAGAGGGGCAGCGAAGTCGCTCTGAACACGGATGTGCAGTGGAGATAAGTATGTTATTTAATTTTTATTTTTTTGCGGCACTATTCACCCCAGTAAATGCTTCTATAGCTTTTTCAGGTTTGTCGGAACCATAAACTGTCACTTACCGAGATATTGTAGATCCGCATTAAATACAAAGCTGTATTCCTTGCACTATAGCTCCCTCCCCACTCCCCCCCCACCCACAGTGTAAGAGTTAAAAAAAACCCTTACTGCACCAATAACCCTTGCTCTGTGTCGGTGCTCCGCCCCCTCTCATGTCACCCAATGGGAGGCGATAATGCACATGTGAGGCGAATGCCGCAAGCAGGGCCGATCCTAGGGTCACAGGGGCCTTGGTACAGAAATTTGTTTTGGGCCCCCAGGTGGGCGTGGTCATCTTTCTAACCCCTCCCTTTTGCAACGACTCCACATCTCACACACTCTCACTGAGAGACACACACACACTCACTCACTCCTTTAACAAGCACTGACAGAAACATTGACACACACTCTCAATGACAGATACATAATCCAACTGATTTGAAACATTCACTGACAGACACTCGTTTTAAATCACAACATACATAATGACACAATTACACACACACTGCCCCATACATACCTAGACAGTCACACACAATACAATACACACACACACACACATTCACACTTTCATATGGACACTGTATCTGTCACACAAACTTACTGACAGATACATTTACTAACACCCACACACACTTACTGACAGACACACTCGCTTACACTCCTTGGTTTTGCACCCCTCCCTGTCACAGGTGCCTCATCCCAGGGCCCTATTTAGCCTTGTACTGCAGAGAACTTGAGATGAAAGTATTTCCCCAAGTAAGTAGCTCATTTATCAGACATTTGGCAGTTTGAGTAGGACCTGCCAAAGATGGGGTACATTGACATTGTGGCGGGCTTATGCAATGTATGATCATATAATGTAACTAAACCCCCATTATTTTTTGCCTAGATTAGGTGTTTTAAAAAAAAAAAAACTAATAAAATCTGTCAGCACCAAAGTAGCTGTTTAGTGGATAAGGGAGTGCGCTGGATTTTTATTTTTCCTATGGGGAATTAACAGATGCTGGATGTCCTCATGCAGAGCATGAGGACGTCCAGCGTTGGTTAGGAGACCAAAAGTCACATAACCATCAATCAGACAGGCACTAGAGGCAGTCTTAACCCTGCAAGGTAGTTATTGCAGTTTCTCAGAAGGGTTGAGGGGACAGTGCACCAAGACCACTTCAATGAGCTGAAGTGGTCTGGGTGCCTATAGTGTCCCTTTAACCTACCTTTCATTTCTCTAGGACAGCGATGGCAAACATTTAACACTCTGGCTGATTGGGACTATATCCTAGTTGTCTGCATGTTTAGGGAAACATAGTCTGCACCAGCTGAAGAGCCAAAGGTTAGCCATCCTTGCCCTTGATCATAGTTTGGGACCTTTAAATAAATTTGACTTTGATCAACTCCTGTCTTTGAACTGGAGAAAAATATTTATTTGTATGTTAACAATTTTATATCTTAAAAGGCACCATCAAATAAAATGACCTCCATGTTCTTTAAGGAGCTCAATATTCAATCTCTTTAATAGTGTGATATATTTTGTTTAGCTTCTGAAATTTCCTTCGAAGAACTGCCCACGATATTATGAGCTGATGAAAGAAACCACCCAACAACCTGAATATCAGAACCAGATGAAGAGCTGGAAGGTAATGCTGTTGGCACATATAGTTACTTTTCTTGTTTCAGTTTCTCTCAGTCTCCCCGGCACCTCACCCTGGCTGGAAAAATTCAGCTACCAAGACCCACGACTGCTGACCCGACAAAATCCCTGACTATTGTTTGTTTGCATGGTAGGATTCTCTAGTGCCAGGAAAACGGGTTTATTTCCTGGCACTGGAGAATCCCTTTAACTAACCAAACCAAGTAACAGGACCAGGTGTCTGATTAACAGCCAGTGGGTTGTAACAAGGTTAATTTATAAAAAAATTAATTTCTACTGATATGCACTTTTGTAAAATGTAAAACAAAGAGGAAACACTATTCACATATTAAGAATTTCAGCAAGTAAAAGTGCTTTAGGAGTCCACAGTGTCCCTATTAATGGTTTTTATTTATTTTAGGAATAAAAGTTGGGTTAATCATCATCCACTTGATGATGTACCAGCACAGAAGGTCTGACTCCACTGCAGAGCAGTATTATTATTAATATTACGTCAGTTCTACTTACAAGTGATTTTTGCAATATTTTAATATTTCCCTGTACTGCACTTGGAGTTGGACAAATATTTAAATGCGCATGCCGGTCAAACGCAAATGACAACAAAACTGAAAGTTGAATCTGTCAATACCCAGCTCGGTTTATCGTATTCTTTCCTCATGTTCTCCCATTTTTACCAACAGGGTTTCACTGAGTGTCTAGCTAATTACACCGGTTATAATAAAGACCACACAAGCACGCATCGGATCTGGAAGGTCTACGATACACTATTCTGTCAGGTAAGGCTTCATAAAAAAATGCACATGTCATCATAAAATGAAACTATAATTTGAAAAAAATGAAGATGGGCCCACCTCACAAAACCAACTGTCCCATTCACTATTCATATCTCATTCCCCTCCCGTTTCCCGTTTCCCGTTTTTAACATTCATCCATACTCTCCTTTTTTATATCATTATCCCGATACCTCCACCATCTAACCCATCCTTTCTATTCCCAAATCTGGTCTGATATACGGTATTTGATACCTGTCCTTGTTCTATGACGCCCTAGACTCTCTACAATACATTATATATCTATATATATTTTTATATGGTATCTGCCAGTCCAGTAGCAATTCAGTACTACTAGCAGAGTGCTTTAGGAGTTAGGAATGGTCTTCTAATGTAGCACTCCAAGCACCATAACCACTACAGAGCGCTGTAGTGGTTATGGAGCCAGGAGTGCCCCGGTGCCCTCCCAGGGTAAGTAGTCAAACTGCTCCCAAACAGTGTCATTGTAACGGATCACCTGGCACCCTGACTGGGTACCTCCATTGAAGGATGCTCCTAGCGCTTCCTGAGCACTCCAAGTACTGCAGCAGACACCACACCCGCCGAACCAGAGAAGCATAAGAAAGCATACAATCACCTTACACTCCTGGCAATCAGCATACAATCCAATTCCCCCAATAACGAGACGACACTTTGTTTTGAGGTCAAGCAGAACTGACTGTACTGGCACATACAGCCTCTTTTATTCACAATCCATAAACATAGTACTGCCCACAGCGTTTTGAAATACAACCAATCAATCTGTACAATACACACAGACACTCCCACACAAAATCCTCCCCTCTGCCTGTGATATGATTACTGAACAGAACACAATGGGTAATATAATTATCACAGGCAGAGAAATACAGTTTTTACAAAATATTAATAACTTCCAAAATATACATGCCATTCACATAAAACATACATTTTCAGAATCTGCATGCTTGAAATATACACATACTCAAAAATCAGGGCAATCGGTTCAGGGGTTAAAAAGTTAAGGGAAAGTCCTATTTGACCAAATTAAGCGTGGTTTTTCTGCCCAAAACCAGTTCCACAGAGTCTTCTATCCTGGAGATAATTGAGGAGTAATCCAATTATCTCCAAGGACAGAGGCAAAACTCCATTAGCCACATGGTAGCAAAATACAATAAAATACATAAAAATATATAACTGTGCAGCTACTGCATAAAACGGGTACATTCAACATATCCCCAGATAGCTTAGATCTGAGCGCAAATTATTACTGAATGGCGTTCAGATCACATACATACAGTTCAATTGCCATGGAGCCAAAGTCTTTCACATAGTCTTTCGTTATATGAATGGGCTCCATGGCATAGCTATCTGGGGTAACACTGCTCACATAGGGAAAGTACCGAATGACCCAGCTTTTGGGTCTTTGCAGGGGAAAATCCAGCATTTCAACATGGGGCCATAGTCACAGGGCAGGAGGCTGGCAATCAGTCTTCTCCAATGCCCAGTGGTGAGGCTGGTTCCGCCACAGTCATAACTTACCTGGGGTCTGCTGTAGCACCGATCACAGTTTTCAGGAGAACCAGAAGCTCTTTCAAGGAACATCTGTTAGCTCCCCTGAGCTAAGTCCTCTAGTTCGGGGTCGGTTCATTGGCTGAAAGCACCAGCTGAGCCCTCTTAGCCAATAACTTGAGCCCTGCACCACCAGACCAGCAGAGTACAAAGAGCTAACATCTGTCCTGGAGGAGGTGACCTGGATTCTTGCTGAAGTGGTTATAGTGCATGAAGTGTTGCTTTAATCCTCTGCCTTTTTATCCCCTCTTTGCTGTACCCGATAATATGATAGAAAAGAATGTTCCTTTTTCGTATAATTGGCATATTCCAAAGTCCTTGAACTTTGCTTATGCAACCTATATACTATCATTACTTCTGCTTCGGGCTCCAGTTCATATGTTCTTTGCAGTTTTTATTATTTTATTTTTTTTCTGTTCTATACATAGTATTAAACTGTAAAACCTTAATTAAACACTTCATTGAATAAACTGCCAACACTGCACCTGCACATGACTATTTTAAACCTGGATAATGCAAACACTATTTTGTGATGGTTACATTCCAGAAATCTCACAACTTCACCTTACCTGACTGGGCCACTCCAGATGTGCTGAAAACCTTACAGGAAATTTCTGCCTTTGATATCAAATCACATACAGGACTCTATAAAATCACTGAAAAGGCTCGGCTGACAGGAGGTGAGCTTGTTTATTTTTTATAGTTATAATTAATCTCTAGATTTGGTAAGTATGATAGCATTTATCAATAGGTCCTCTCCAGTTTTTCATACAAGATCTCAGATTTCTGGATTTGCAGGTAGGCCTCTGGTGTACTGACTTGAGCAGCAATCCTACACAACTATTACTGCCTATTTCACACATAACTTAAACATATATTAAGCACTATTCCAAGAAAGTTCAAAGATAAATGGCGCCACAATAATACCCAGCAACCAGTGCAGCACAGATTCACCCAAGTGTTATGCCACAAAACCAGGGCCAGATTAAGAGCCCAGTGGACCTGGTGCTGACAATTATGACGGGCCTAATTACAGAATCATATCGACCAAAAACAGTAAAACACTCCCAAGCGTCATGTATCTGATGGAGATGGTGCTGGAGAAAACGAAAACAGCAGCTATAAGAAAACACATACCCTAGGCTAATCTCCCTCTAAATTATGTTTTCATCTTTCAAGTAAATCCATAACCCCTAACAGCAGTGTCCAGTCAAGCAGGAAGTCAATGGGCATGGTAAAAGGGTGTGCCACTGACACAAATCACGTAACCTGCCAAAAGGGGTGAACATGCCCAAAAAGAGGATATGTCTGCCCAAAGAATTAGAAGGCCAGTCTGGTATGAATGCATGTCAGGCTGCCTGCCAATCATGCAGCTGGCCAACTAACGGCATACTATGCAGACATCACCCTGAGCTTGGCATAAATGCATCTAATGATGCGCTCGCTCAATGCTTTCTAAGGACTGTCCCCTAGCACTCGCTGGTCCACTTGTCTCCTTACCTTCTTACTAGCAGGCAGAAGCTCCTGGTATATAGTCTGGGACAGAGAAAAGCTGTATGTAGTGAGTGTAGAAGCACATTGTTAGAGAGACCAAAGTCAGCATTACCTTAAAGGATCACTATAGGGTCAGGAACACAAACATGAATTCATTAACCTATAGTGTTAACACCACCATCCAGGCCCCCTGGGCCCCTCATGCCTCCATAAATATAGCAAAATCTAACTGTATTCAAGCCTGAAGCTGTAACTCTGCATGCTGTTAGACTCAGAAAAACAAGCAGTCTGCTGACATCATTAGAAGTGGTGGCCTAATCCAATCACAGTGCTTACCCATAGGATTGGCTGATACTGACAAAGAGGCAGATCAGGGGCAGAGCCAGCATGATTCAAACACAGCCCTGACCAATCAGCATCCCCTCATAGAGATGAATTGAATCAATGTATCTCTATGAGGAAAGTTCAGTGTCTGCATGCAGAGGGAGGAGATACTGAATGTTTGGATGCATTTTAGGCAGCCATGACCCAGGAAGGATCTCTAACAGCCATCTGAGGAGTGGCCAGTGAAGTTATCCCTAGGCTGTAATGTAAAGACTGCATTTTCTCTGAAAAGACAGTGTTTACAGCAAAAAGCCTGACGGTAATGATTCTACTCACCAGAACAAATTCAATAAGCTGTAGTTGTTCTGGTGACTCTAGTGTCCCTTTAACTATATTCATTGTCAGCCAGTCTACACAAGTTTTGTTCCCATACATCCCTCTTAAGTTTCCATACTTAAGTAAGGGTATGTGAAAAGTAGTTAGGGTTGCCACCTTTCTTGGAAAAACATACCTGCCTTGCTAATTTGCATAATTAAATATGTATGGGTGACATCACATGATGTAAATCACAAGGAGTGACATAAGAGAAAATGCTGTAAAATCACCAAAAACTACTTAGTTTGATTCTGCTGTATAGATGGATTCCTCCCAGTGGCCCCATGTCTCATGACTCAGTGCCCCCATGTGTCGATTACTCCAGGTCTCAGTGTTCCTATGTATCAGTGTCTCAGTACCCCATGTCTCCCAGTGTCCCCTAGTGTCGTGTCCCCAGGTCTCCCAATGATCCTATGTATCACAGTGTCTCAATGCCCCATATCTCCCTGTGTCCCCATGTATCCCAGGGTCCCCATGTCACTAGGAAGACGGGAAGACCTGGGGACAGGGGGAGACCTAGGGACACGGAGACACCAGTGACACTGGGAGACTAGGGGACTCTGGCTGGGACGCATGGGGACACTGGGAAAATAGGGGACACTTGAAGACATGGGGACACAGACACCAGGGACACAGACACTAGAGACACTGGCTGGGACGCATGGGGACATTGAGACATGGGGGCACTGGGAGACATGGGGACAAGGAGACACCAGGGCCACAGACACTAGGGAGACATGGGGACAAGGAGACACCATGGCCACAGACACTAGGGACACTAGCTTGGAGAAATGGGGACATTGAGACACTTGAGGCACTGGGATACATGGAGGCACTAGGAGACATGGGGACAGTGAGACACTGGCAGACTGGGGGCACTGGGAGACTAGGGGGCACTGAGACACCAGGGACACTGGCTGGGAGACATGGGGACACTGGGAGACTGTGTCTGTGTCATAATGTCTCCCAATGTCCCTTAGTGTCTCAGTGTCCCCATGTCTCCTTGCAGACTTTCCCCACATCCCTTACTTCCCTGAGCTGTAGGCTGTCTCTACAGGGTGGGAGTGGCTGTCTGGACTCTCTGTAGCTGCACCCCTGCAGATCAGTGAGTATAGATAGGCAGGGAGGGATATGCTGGAACTTCCTATCCCTGCCTCTCTGACCCCTACTGGCCAGTGCTGGTATTGCATAGTAATCTCTTGTTTATACTGAGAAAAATACCAGCATTTGTATTGCAAGTATCACTGTAATATTGGCACCAGCCAGGCAGCCTCAAATACTGGCTGTGCCAATAAAATAAAAGCCAGGTGGAATCCCTAAGAGTAGTGTGTGGGAAAAAAAAATGTAAAAAAAAATATATTTTTTTTTATATAAATCAATGGGCCTATTCCATGGGCCTGGGCCTGGGCCAGGAGCTGCAGCTCCATCAGCCCCTATGTTAATCCGGCCCTGCACAAAACACTAATACATACAGAGAATCTTGATGATCAATAAGGTGATCGCGCACTAATGGTAAGTGTATTGCACACTGGCAGAGATAGGCAGGATAAAACCTATTAACTTGAAAAGCTACAATTTCTGGCAAAATTGTGTGAAGTGTTCTTGCCTTCACCAGTAGTCTACAACTGGAGTGGGCAGAGTAACGGGGTGGAGTGGCTTGAGTAATTGTTGTGTGGCTGGAGTAACTGTAGAAAGGTTGGAGTGTGGTTCACTCTACAGCAGGGGCAGAGAAGAGCTTTCAAATCATTCAAATTCCTCGAACATTCCACCAACTGCCAACAGGAACTAATAGATTTCAAATAGGGCAGAGAAGAACTTTCAAATCTTTCAAATCCCTCGAACATTCCTCCAACTGCCAACAGTAATAAAGTATATTACTTATATAATTTATGGTTCCTGATCTTCATCTGAGGAAAATACCACTGGGACCGACTACAAAGCAATACTCTGAGTGGTTTTATTATACCTACTGAGTTCAGAGCTGACCCGAAGGACTCTTAAATATGTGAGTGCCATCTACATTTTTTATACGGATACCACTTTGTACAGTCTGCGCTATTTTGCTTTTATGTTTTTATTAATAGGTTTTATCCTGCCTACCTCTGCCAGTGTGCGATATACTTACCATTAGTGCGCTATCACCTTATAGATCATCAAGATATATTAAGCACTCCCTGGACAACTACATATCCAACTTTCCAACGTTTTTACCAAAGTTCCTACTGCAGTCTTGCATCTCCAGCATCGGTTGTCTATTGCCAAGTCAATGGAGTATAACAACTGGGGAGTTTGATAACAAAAAGAGAGAAGCTTATAAACTGTCTCTTGGGATTTGCTAGAGGCAGTGCAGTGATCGGTGAGGACAGGTCTTTTGCCAACAGCGAGAAGGTAGTTACAAATGTTATGAGTTGCTTATATCTATATTGTAAAGTGCTGCTTGTGCGTGGACTCGAGTCTCTGTATCGTCTGTAAGATATGGGTCAATTGGGCTGCACAGGCCCCTTTAAGTTTGGCCTCTTTAGCAATCAAGAAGCCCCTGAAGACACACTTATGTGCCCCCCCCTCAATTGGAATATCCCATGCTTGTCCTTTTTAGTGAAGTATTGTGTCAACTACTCTGGAATTTCCTGTGAAAGATCATTGTCCATGATTAAGTCATTCATTAATTCGCCAGTTTGTCACTGTGGAGCAGAATAGGGTGATAGTCAGGGTCATGAATATGGGTGCATGGTCAGACCACATAGTGGTGTCAATACTGGTCCAGTCAGGTCAGGAAGGTAGTAGTGTGGGAGAAAGAAGTAGTCCAACTTGGAGTATATTGTGTCTGGGTTGGAGTAGAATGTGTAGTCTCTATTGTCTGAGTGGAGGACTGGCAATCTACCAATCTCTGGCCAGGTAAGACAGAGAGCATTGTTTGTAGGACTTGATGGGTACAGTCAATGCCCCTCTGGATGTATCAAGTGATGGCTCCAGGAGGATATTAAAATCCCCCTGAGAACCAAGCATTCCTCCATGTAAGAGGTCCGAGTCCATATCATTTTCTGAGATGTTTATCTTGTAGGCAATTGGGGAGATACAGATTTGCCAGAGTATACTATCTATCTTGGATCAAACCCTTCACCATACCATATCTGCCAATGTTTCATTTTGGAGGAAGGGGAACAACTTATGAATTTGAATGACAGACCCCCATTGATTTGCTTATTGCTTAGGAAACACTGCATGTAATGGTGATTGATGAGTTTGGGAGCCTGTACCTTTTTGAAGTGTATCACTTGGACATATACTATTTGTGCTTTCTGGTTCTGGAAATACCTGAGGGTTTGTGACCTAATTTCCATGATATTCAGCCCTCTTACATTTATGTAAAAAATGTTAAGAGAAGATTTCTTCAAGGTTGGGAGGTGATGACATGGCGGTTCGTCTGTGCTACAGGATATATACGGTTAGGATCCTAGGATTGGAAAGCTGTTTCTCAGCTAGGAGATCACAATTAGGAAATTGGTGCCTACCAGGATAGTGTACCTATGGGTATGTACCAGGGTTTGCCAAAAACATTTGTAAACATTAGGTAATGATTTCTGTTTGTGTCAATTAATTCTATCCCTACTTTCTATAAATAGGAATCCTGGTAGATGCTATTCTCCGAAATTTCTCAGAGGCGATTCTTAAATCTTCTCCACTTAAAATGGTGATGTATTCAGCGGTGAGTTTATTTTAAATAATGAGATACTGATATTAGTTAGATCAGGGGTAGGCAACCTACAGCACTAGTGCCATGCAAGGCACTCAAGGTGCCTTTGCACAGCACTCAAGGCTGCTACAGCCAAACAGGCTCTGGCCTATCAGGAGTCCCAGTGAAACTTCAGATATCTGCTAATACGAAGAGGTTGTGAAGGACAATCCTCAATTTATGCACTGTAGCATGTAGAGGATCACACTTGTGAATGGGAATCCACACTGTAGTAGAGCAACCTGCAGCTGCTGTTGCAGCTTGTGTCCTTGACCTGTGCCTGGCCAGCCTGGTCCCCACTGGAACCCAGAGAAGCCACCCATACTGCTAGATGTACACAGAAATGCAGAATAACCCTCCCCTCATACAAATAATACGAACAGCCCACAAACAAACACACATAATCCGTACAAGCGTAACACCACTAACAATCCATATACATGCACACAACCCCACATGCAGCCTCTCACATGCAATACCCCAAACAGCCCCCACACATACACACACTACCAAACACACGATGTGACATATCCATATACACACAAGTCCACAAGCAGCCCCCATACACAGCCCACATTCATATGTATCAAAAACAATACCATAAACTACTCGTGAACATATACTATATAATAGCTCATATACGCAAAAATACAATGATACAAAGCAATTACAGTATAAATAACACAAGCAGAATACGGCAGCATACACACCTCAATTTAAAAAAATAGGAGCGGCACGCTACGGGACATCACAATCCTATATCGGCACAGTGCTGCTAAAAGGTTGCCTACCCCTGAGTTAGATACAGATATTAACTTTTAACAGGACTAGCTCTGCTTCTAAACTCCTAGAACAGTTACGGATACCTTAATACAGAGTAAGATGTAGACAACCAATGGGAAAGAGTAGTAAATTTAAAGAAGGACTGTCATCCGAAAATCTCCTCACATCAATCAGTTTAAAACAATAATGTAAAATAGATATAAATTATTTTCATCTGGGGTGGGACCGGGCCGCCATGTTGGCTGATCGCAGATCAGACTTGCTCCTGCATGCTTTAACTAGTTCAGCAGATAATAGGCAGTTAACTCACTCACCTGGTGCCTCAAAATCTATAATTATAGACTAAGCATAGACTTGTGCAGATGCAGAACACGTGTGCTGAAGGTGTGAAGCACTGATTGAAAATATGAGGGGGGGCGTGTCCGGACTGCCGATGGAGTAAGACGCACTGCTCCTAAGCTCCTAGGCCCCAACCTGGTAAACCCCGGCAAATAGCACCATAAACAGCCAAAAAAGATGGGGAAAAGCAAAAAGACAAACGCCGCTGGTAACTCCGGTGTCACACCGGCGAAATATAACCCCGGCCCGATGGACGAATACTTACTGGCATCCCAGGGCCCGCGAGGCCTAGACGGTTCCGCCACGCCGACGCCGTCCTCTCCGACCTCCAGCATAGCGCACTCGGACCGGACCCCTCCGGCGGCCCTTACACTGACCCAAATATCTGCAGACCTGGCAACTATCACTAACAACATGCTCACCCGCAAAGATAAAACAGACATGGTCGCGGAATTGAAGGCTGTTATCCGGGAGGAGATCACGGCGGTCCGCAGGGACCTCTCAGCCCTGGAACAACGCGTAGATAGCTTGGAGGAAGACCGCCTCCAGCACACCCAAACAATGCATGCGGCTGAACTGGCTACAGGGCGGCAGGGAAACATTCTCCTGGACATCCGCCGCCAAGTGAAGGACCTCGACAACAGAGGTCGTCGCAAAAACATAAGGGTCCGAGGCCTCCCAGAAACCGAGGGAGAAATCCCTCAAGAAGTCCTAACTGGCCTGTTCACACACCTCATGGGAAGCGAGGCTCCTAGTGACTTCGGACTGGAGAGGGCGCACAGGGCCCTGCGGGCGCCTAGAAGGGACGGCCTCCCACGCGACATCATTTGCTCCCTAGAATCCTTCCAACTAAAGGAGGCCATAATGCAAGCAGCAAGGGCGCAGCAAAGGATCACATACATGGACTCCCAAGTCTCCCTCTACCAGGACCTGTCCACAATTACCCTAGATGCCTGCTGAGCACTCAGACCACTGACACGGATGCTGCAAGAGAGAAGGATACCGTATAAATGGGGGTTCCCATTCAGCCTCCAAGCCCGCTCAGGCAATGTCTGGCACATAATCCGCTGGCCGAACGACGTCCCCCGCTTTCTACAAGCTGCGGGCCTACCCATGATACAGATCCCGAATTGGATCCTGGAGGGTCCCCCAGCCCGGGCCACGGGTCCGTTGGAAGTAGCTCATAACCTCCGCTCGGGACCCACTCCACCACAACGCAGGGGAGGCCCGGAGAACTCAGAAGAATAAACCAATACCGTCCCTGAATAGCTACGGGAACTTCCTCCCTGAGCCGCTCCGACACCAAGACCCTGCTACCGTGACCCCTATCTCCTTCGGAATCCTTCCAGCCCGGGACTCTCCACGCTCCTGCCTGCCAGGGGTATGTACTCTTCCACTACACTAATCAGGGGACAAGGGGGGAACCTGCCTAGGAGGGTGGCGGGGCAGCCCGGGGGTCAGCTATAGAGGTTAGAACCACCCGGACCTACCAAAAGCCAAGCACCTACAGCGGGGTCCCTTGTCAGGTTGGGTGGGGGGGAATTCCATGGGAGAGGGGACACATGGGACAATGTGGAACTCCCCATGGACGGCAACCAGGCCCTCAACAAGTCGAATTCCCTACCAAAACAGTCGCTAAACGTAGCTGCACAACGGACAGCAGTCCAAACTGATGCCGGGCGGTCAGGGGGGGCTCCGGGAGTGGGTAGTGGCGGTTGGATAACAGGGGACACTTGTGTCACATGTTGGGAACCCGAGTGGTAGACGGGGTGTCCCACTACTGTACATATTCCACTAGACAAGTTAATGCCCACGGTTACCACAAAGAGCGCCCACCAGAGTAACACATATGCACTGGTCATGCACTAGAAGAGACACCCTGTGCGTCACACCAGGCCCATTACACTAGCGATCACATTGGGAGGGGCTAAGAGTGCACATAAGTGAACCAGAGAGATGTACGGGCGTCTAGGGCATGGCAAAGGCACAATACTCGGGATTCGCAGGGGACGAACTAACAGATAAGGAGGGGGGGATGATGGACGCATCACGCGGACACAGAAGACAGACTGGGGGGATCAGGGACTGCACGGCCTATAACGTAGCAAAACATTGACAGTAACCCAGCTGCAGGCACGAACCACCCCCCCCACACAATCCACCCCTGACGCGCATGTGCACTCACTCCTGCTCCGCCACGTGTCACGCACGCTACACTTACCAGAACATAACGAGGCAGACACACTATCACGACGCCGCACACCCCCGATATGCCCCAAGCATGAGAAGCCCCCCAAGACAGACGGCAACGGGGCCCCTAGATGACAAGACTTGGGACCCGAACAGCGGTCCTTGGGCCCGTGTAGCGGAATCCAAGCCACGGGCAGACATCAAGGGCTCCACTCCGGGACGAACAGACCCGAACACAGCCCGTCTGATTCCACGCCGACAGGAGGTGAGACCCCACGGCCCGGCGCCACTGACTGTTACGGACCCGCCGCGCACACATACACCAATTCTTCCCAAGAACACCGCGGAACCCCGACCCAAATACGGCCATGAGCGAGCCAGGGAGTCGAACAGACAGCCACAAACACACACAACGAAGGGGGAGACTGGGAGGGACACGCCCTTTAAAAGCACACAACAAGATACACAAATGGCCCCACAGCGACATGTGAGAACTTGCTACCATGCACCCCATCTTCAACACTACACCGAGAGACATAGCTACTACGAAAGCCCAAATCAGGTTGGGAGCTGAAGGAGACAGTAGATGACGACCGACCACTAGACCGAGCCACTCCATTGGTCAAGACGACACCGAGCCTCACTGAGACAGACCCTCCTGTAAATTATACCGGAACCTCAGGGAAGGTCAGGTAACCAACTCCCGAGAACCCCCAAAATCCGGTACAGGGTCGACGTCACACCCAAACTAACCCCGTTCGCGGGTCCTCCTGACCCCAGATAACCCCATCCTCCTAGAACCCGCATTCTAGACGACATCCTTCCCCTCACCCCTCCAGTGCCGCTGCGAGTGGGGCCCCCTCCCTCCTCCCAAAATGGCTGCCACCCGGGCGTTTGCCCCGGCCCAGCTGACGTATTGGTCTAACAACATCCAGGGACTCAACTCCCCGGAAAAACGGGCCCACTTGCACCGTCGACTGTGGAGCGCTAAAGCCTCCGTCGTTTTCCTGCAAGAAACACATCTCAAAGGTGGAGACGCACCTAAACTAGAAAACCGGCGCTTTCCTCTGGGATTCTACGCTAACCACCCCGACACCAAAAAAGCCGGAGTCGCGATTCTGTTCTCTCACTCGGTACCATTCCAGAATACACAAACTCTAGCAGACCCGAACGGGAGGTACCTCTTCCTGAGAGGCACCATCGCAGACCATGAATACACCTTTGCGTGCTTATACGGTCCAAACAGAAAGCAACATACGTTTCTACGCCAGGCGCTAGCCAAACTGGAGAAGTTCAGAGGGGGCCTGCTGATCGTAGCAGGAGATCTAAACATGCCGCTGGATCCCATACGAGACACCTCGAGGGGCCAAAGTGCGATCCCCACACACTGCCTGAAAGCCGCACAACGATTCTTACACAAGATGGGGCTAGTGGACTGCTGGAGGACATACCACCCAGACGACCGAGACTATACCCACTACTCCGCGGTACACGCACACTATAGTCGAATCGACTACATTTTCATGGCCCAGGAGTATCTTAACCTATTACGTAGCGCAGACATAAGCATCATGGACCACTCTGACCACGCACCGGTACTGATCGATACACAATCCCCGCTCTTTAAACCCAGAGACAGACAGTGGAAGCTTAATGAATCCATGCTGGACGACCTGGAATTTACCACCGCTATGAACCAGGCCCTAACTGACTACTTCACGACAAACGAAAGTCCGGACATACAGCCGCTGACTCTCTGGGAAGCGCACAAATGTGTCATCCGAGGACACCTTATCACAAGCTGCACCCGCCGCAAAAAACAAAGGACGACGCAAATTGCTAACCTGACAAGCCGCATAGCCGAGCTTGAACAAACACATAAATCCACTTTGGATGACAACACATACCTCCGACTCACGGAAACTCGCAGAGAGCTTCGAGATATATTGACCCAAGGACTACTCCACACTGCCAGGAAAACATCTCGGTACTTCTACGAACATTCGAATAAAAGTGGACGACTGCTGGCGAAGATGCTCCAAGAAAAACGGAGAACACGACACGTCCACAAGATACACACGAAAGAAGGTGCCATCACCCGGCTCCCGGAGGGCATCCTAACGGCTTTCAAAGAGTATTACAAGATGCTATACGACCAAGCACAGCATAAATCGGGACGTACGGTGACACACCATCAGGAACGGATAGCTGAATACTTAGAAGAACATACCACCCGCAAACTGACGCCTGAACAAGAGGCCGACCTGGAACAACCCATGACAATTGAGGAATTAGCGGGAGCCTTGAAAACATCCAAACCCCACAGGGCTCCGGGACCTGACGGCCTCCCTATCGCATATATACGTACCTTTAAGGACATTCTCCTTCCTAGACTCCTCACCGGGATCAATTCCATCCAAGAAGGAGGACGATTCCCTAAGGACACCCTGAGGGCAACGGTCGTGATAATACCGAAGGAAGGAAAAGACCCAACTAACTGTGCCAGCTACCGACCAATCTCTCTGCTAAACGCGGACATAAAACTCTTCGCCAAAGCCATGGCCACCAGAGTAGCGCAAACGCTCCCCGACCTGATACACCCGGACCAGGTTGGGTTCATACCCGGGAGGGAGGCCAGGGACAACACCATCCGAGCCCTTAACATCATACACACAACAGTGGCCGGCAAACGAGACATGGTGCTTCTATCCACCGACGCCGAAAAGGCGTTTGACCGGGTAGACTGGGATTACATGGCAGCGACCCTGAGTCACATGGGGTTTGGCCCACGATTGCGAACCTGGGTAGCCGCACTATACACCACGCCGTCAGCACGCATACGTGTCAATGGAGCCCTGACCGACTCATTTGACATAAGCAACGGCACAAGGCAAGGATGCCCCCTATCCCCCCTTCTATTCGCCCTCACTCTCGAACCCTTCCTTGAAGCGGTCAGACAGCATGGGGGGATCACGGGATTTAGCATAGGCGGCAAGGAACACCGAGTAGCGGCTTATGCCGACGACATGCTATTTTTCCTGGAGCAACCTAGGGTATCGACACCGAACCTCCTGGACGCATTTCGAACTTACAGTGAGGTATCCAACCTAAAGCTAAATCTGGATAAATCCGAAGCAATGCTGCTCACGAGGGACGCGACTCTCCAGCAACACATCCAAACGCAATTCCCCTTCAGAATATGCACCTCCAAATTGCGATATCTTGGCGTCTGGCTACCCGAGGACACGACGCGCATATACCAACTGAACTTCGCACCCCTTCTAGCTACCCTACAACTAGATATAAAACGGTGGACGGCCCAGTACATCTCATGGTTTGGCCGCATAAACGCAATAAAAATGAATGTCATGCCTCGCATTCTATACCTATTCCAGACGCTACCAACAACCATCCCCAGAGGGTTCTTTCAAGCGATAACGACTACCATCCGACAGTTCGTCTGGAACCACAAACCATCACACGTGAAACGGTCCACCTTAGAACGACCAAAAAGCCAGGGCGGAACGGGACTCCCGTCGATCATCACATACTACCAGGCAACCCACATACATCGACTGGTCGACTGGCACGCTAATCCGACCACTAAACAATGGGTCCACATAGAAATACAACAAGCCCTAGGCAAAATCCCCGCCCAACTGTGGCTGGGCGAAACATCTTTTGGGAACTTACGCACGAACAACCCAATGATAAACGCCACGCTGCAGGTCTGGTGCAAGGTTCGCTACATCAGGAACCTCACGACGTCCCCCAACCCGCTTACACCTATTACTAACAACCCGAAGCTGGCGGGAGGGCTTAGCCCAGCCGACCTCAGGAACTTGGGAGCTACAGACTGGGTATACATAAGCCAATGGTGTGACGGGCCGCACCTAAAGACAATGGGGGAACTTCTACAAGACCGCCGACCAACTAGAATGGACGAATTCCGATACCACCAAATATAAACGTACGCTGCCGCTTTAAAAGGCAGGGGTCATCTGCACCGTCCACTGCTCTACCTGGAACAACTATGCACAGACAGACACCACCTCACACACGGAGTCTCGATCCTATATACCATGCTTCAAAACAGCGGAGACAAACCACCGCTGAGGTTCACTGAACGATGGGAAAGAGACGCGGATGCAATACTCACGGATAACGAATGGGAAAAAATATTCCAACTCACACACAAGGGATCCATAAGCACTAAATTCCAAGAATGTAATTACAAAATTTTGACACACTGGTACCGGACCCCGGATGTTCTACGGCACATCCATGACTCGGTCCCAGGCGAATGCTGGCGGTGCGGCACAGAAATAGGCACTGGAATACACATTTGGTGGAAGTGCACGCACATCATACCCTACTGGCGAATGGTCCATCGATTGATAAAAGAAATTACGGGAACAGAGATACCCTTCCAGCCACTGCCAATGTTGCTAAATCACACCCACACACCCCTGAAAGCATACAAGAGAGGCCTCGTCATACATCTGCTGACGGCTGCGAAAACTCTCATTCCGACGATGTGGAAAAGCCCAACAGTTCCCACATATCAACAATGGATAGACAGGGTGGAAGAGATTTACAATATGGAAAGGATGACGGCCTCCCTACAGGGACGCGCAGAAAAATTTACCCTGACATGGTTCCCGTGGATGGACTACATATCCAAGACAGCAGCAAGAACAGACGCGGGGGGGGATGGGGGCGCCGCTGCAGCGGCACATACACCCCCGGTTGGGGAACTCACTCCCTCCGGAGCCAATATGCCCGATTAAACCCCACAAGACAGGACATAACTCACAACCCATCCCGACCCTATCCCAACCCCCAGACCCTCCATCCCCGACAGAAACTAGGCATGGACAAATAAAGTAAGGACAGGAGGTATCCCGAAACACAAAAGGCGATACATACAATAGGATGGACAGGAAGAGACTCACGATGCGCACAGACAACACCAACGCAATCTGGGCCCGCCGAGATTCCCAAGGTTTGGGAAGCAACTGGCACCAACAACGGTAAACTAACCCCCGAAACTGAAGGGAACGGAGAAAGATAGATGGGGAAGATGAGGGAGGGGGGAGAGAGACACCCCAACACATGAAGGCAGAGGACGTACACAGTACATCAAGACAGGTAATGTCACCAGGAATGCTCATACACAGGCACCGCAGACACAATAGCAGACCAACACAACCGGCACCCCTCACTACAAATCGGTAAGCCACCAACGCCCACAAGTAGACGCATAAAGCTCACGCCAAAACCTACCTAACCACGGCCCCGTAACTGACAAATGATTTTGCCCGATCTCCCCTAGTACCACCCTAGCTATAGCTTGGCACTTGGGCTCTTAAGCCCAAGGCTCCCGGGAAGAGACCTATGACACGATGTCGGGCCTCGAGCAAATTGGAAACATGACACAAACACATTGAACACTGCCCTGAACTAGATTGAACGCAGAAAGCAAAACATACTTATAACAAGTGTCAACATCGCCACTGTGACTCCAAATTAGCTATTCCTAAAATCAATAGCTACCTGCCCCCTACGTCCCTTGCGCATCCTCCACGCTCCCTACCACTGGCCAGAGCACGCATACTTATACACCCGATTAGCGGGGACTAGCCAGACAGAAAGACTGAGGGGGAGGCAGGGATACGACTCTTAGGCTTCCCACCACCTTACCATAGAACACCATATGAAGGACACCCCGCAAGACCCTACTAGGGACGGAGGCAGCAATATACACGTATCAACCCGAACCCAACAATTGGGTGGCTCGTATACACGATACCAGCACTATTACCACAAGACATATGACAGCGAACCTGACAAGTGCACTACATGCGACTCAAAGAGGGAAACATAACTACACAAGTTGAACAGGAGTGGAGATAGTCAGGGGAGGGTGACACGGGGGTGAGAGAAAAGGAAAACTGGACAAAAGGCCACAGCGAGAAGTGGTAACATGTTGCAATGTAGGCTGACAATAGGTACACCTGCTGTATATAGATATGCCTGCCATGCACTAGTCAGCAACTCACGTCCTGAACATACGCCCATTTACCAGGACTACGGATTGAGACATACACCTGGTCACAGCCCCAGCTAGTTTAACCTATGTTCCCAGAAAGCTCACAATATGAGCTGGTTTGACGCACAGTTTTACACACACTGGCTTCCCGATGCAAGTTATGCCACATAAAGTTTACTAATTGCACATTTTAGATGCGATCTATATCCTGTTGTGTTCATGTATACTGTTTACCTTGATGCAAGCTGACCCATATTGTCTATTTTTGTTTAAACACATTAATGCACAATTGAAACTTGGAAAAATGAAACAAAACTGAAATAAAGAATGTCAAAAAATAAATAAAAAAATATGAGAGCCCGGAGTTTGCGGCCTGCTTAAGTGCAGATGAGGTGAATGACAGCCGCCTCACCTTCCTTTCAAAGGCCACACAGCTTGTGGATCCACTTGTCAGTCCTGTTTCGCCCCCCTTTGGACTGGTGATGGTTATCCCGGTCCCCTCTGGAGAGGCCCAACGCTTTCTAAGGGAAGGCAGTGTACCTCATTCTGCACTACAACTGCGATCTGACCACAAAATGGCCGCCAACCAGGCCCATTCAACCACAAACACGAAGCTTGGCCTGCAGATTGCATCTGCTCATCTATACCTAATTCTGTGCTTGGCTGAACTAGCACAGTAGCTACCCTACTACTTCAACTAATGGCATTTGGTACTGTTACCCTGCACTCAGAGGTTCAGTCTGGCTCCTGCGGCCGTTAACCAAGGCCTAGAGCCATGAAGATCAGATTTTCACATCCATGCCCACCTAGGTAGGCTAAACCTGGGAAACCGATGCCAGTTTACTCCGAACCGGAACCATGAGTAGTAGGTGCGGGCTCGTATGATGAACTGGGGCTGGTGAAGCGGTCTATGCTCGATGGTACTCTCTGCAGGGACTTTGCTTATACAGAATCTAGCCATGACAGAGGCTGATGAGGGCTGATAGGCTATTAAGGATAGCACAATAAAAGACATTCAATTGCACGTTGGACAGAGGCTGATGAGAGATGAAAGGCTATTAAGGATAGCATAATAAGAGACATTCAATTGCTCGTTGTTGTATGCAGCAGTAATCTAGTGACTTCCCTATGTGCATGGTGTTGATTAAGTGGGAACCCAGCGAATTTACCTTCTTACCCATCATCTGGCATATTTTATCCTGTATACTATTCGAACTAGCCTGTCTATATACCTTGTTTTACTCTTAAAAAATGTGCAGCTTCTCATGACATTTACTGCAAAAGTTCTAAACCTGTTTTATCCTATTGTGTTTTTAAATCAAATATCATTACTAATATTTGTGTACTTCTGCCCTTCAAAATTAAGAATGACAAAAAATATAAATTAAATATAAACTTATATTAACAACCTATAAGCATAGAATGTCATCTTAGAATTATATCATCAGTTTTAAACCTTTAGATACAGTTAGTTATTACAAAGTGCTACATTAAGATACTTTGAAGCCAGTAGCCATTTAGAAGCTGTAATTTCCACATGTGCGCTTGCAGAAATCAGCCTGTTTGTAAAATAGTAAATATAGCGTTTAGGTGCCTAATGATATAAAATGACTTGCAGCTTTTGCATTTTCTCTTTAGCACGACAGCACCATCATCGCCTTACAGGCTGCCCTGAGGGTCTATAATGGAATCCACCCACCGTATGCATCCTGCCACATATTTGAGTTTTACACAGAGCATGATGGGTAAGTAAAAGGGAACCTATAGTCCAAAAATAACAATCGCTAAATAGGCACAATAAGTTCCCTTATAGCTCTGTCAGCACCTGTCCATCCCACTTTTCTCTGTAAAAACTGATAAAGTAAATAAAGTTCACTCGCCAACACTCCTCCACCGCATCCTCCTTTGATGATATCAGTATCCAAACTGGCAAATAGAGAATCCACATATTCAACAGGGTAGGGAGTAGGTGCATTTTTGTTTTCCTGAGCATCCAAGCTAGCATTACCCGCGATTTCCGCTAATTCATTACTTCTCATAGAGGAACAATGCATTGGAACTAGGCGTGGAGTTGAACCAAGCCAGTCACCACGCTCCTCCAATCAAATGCTACTATCATCAGCATTTCATTCCAGAACCGAGTTTTAATTTGGTTCTGGCGATGAAAGCGACTCTAATCTCAGTCAGGAAGACACCCACTAGAGGTGTATTTATCACCTGCAATGTAAACATTGTAGTTTGTACAGAAATGCAATGGTTTACATTGCAGGGTTAAAATGACAGGATCACTGCACCTGGACCATTTAATTAAGATAGCGTGGTCTGGGTGACTTTAGTGATCCTTTAGGTGTTCGGTTGCGGATCCATTCATCATCTTTATGAAAACGATCCAGGTTTTGCACATTTAAAGCACGGCTGATATTTACTGCTTCCACATTTCAAGTAAGACATGATTTCTGAGCCTTAAAGGGACACTATGTGCACCCACCATAACAACTTATTGTATAGCTCATGGTCTTTTAGTGTCACTGCTCAATTCTCTGCCATTTAGGAGTTAAATCACTTTGTGTATGCAGCCCTAGTCACACCTCCCCTGCATTTGATTTAGACAGCTTTCCTAAACACTTCCTGTAAAGAGTCATCTAATATTTACATTTCCTTTATTGCACAGTCTGTTTAATTTATATTTCCTGTTCTGTTAATAGTCTTCTAAACTGTGCAGGAGCCTCCTGTGTGTGTGATTAAAGAAAAACTATAGTGCCAGGAAAACAAATCCCTATAGTGCTCCAGTCCGTCACAGCACCCTATCCTCCCCTTGTGGTGCAGAAGTGGTTAAAAACCCCTTCTGTCACTTAGCTGGTTCAGGCTGCAACTCTGCTCACAGTAAGCCGCGCTTGCATTAGGACTTCCCCCATAGGAAAGTAGGAAAGCATTATACAGGTTGTGGGGGATGCTGGATGTTCTCATGCAGAACGTGAAGACATCCAGCATCAGTTAGGCGACCAAGAGTCGCCTAACGACCCAGAAGTCCCTCTAGTAACTTTCTGGTAGACAGTCACTAGAGGTGGAGTTAATTCTCAAAGGTAATTATTGTAGTTTATTAAAAACTGCAATGATTACTTTTACAGGGTTAAGGGACTTGGGACAGTGCACCCAGACCACTGCAATGAGCTGAAGTGGTCTGGGTGCCTATAGTGTCCCTTTAAAGTTCTATTTACAAAGCAGGATATAAAAACGTATAAAGCTAGTTAACAACTGATTGCAAATTAAACCATTTTTTTCATGCAGGCTGGGTCAGTCACAGCCCATGGAGGTGTGGCCAGGGATGTATTTACCTCAAGACAAACAAGGCATTTGCCTAGGGCGGCACTTTCAAGGGGGCTCCAAAAAACGCCACCCCAAACTCCCAAACAAATGCCTTGTTTGCCTCATGTCCTGGGTCTGTCTTTCTTAGGCCACCCTCCCACCCCCTCTGCCCCAAGGTGTTAACCTACTAATATTCTAGCCAGGCGGCAAGGAAGCGCTGTCCTCCACTCTTCTTGCTCTCTCACGCTCTGTGAGTGAGTGTAGCTGTCAGTGCATGTGTAGCTGTCAGTGTGTGTCGGTGAGTGCGTGAAAGTGTGTGTCTGTCAGAGTGTGTCAAAACAGTGAAGATGGGTATGTCTGTGTGTGTATGTCAGTGTGTCTGTCATTTTATGTGTATCTGAGAGTGCGTGTCTGTCAGTGAGTGGGTGTGTCAGTGTGTGTCTGTCAGTGAAAGTGTGTGTTGGTTAAACAGTGTGTGTGTGCCAATGACTGTATGTGTGTGCCAGTGACTGTGCATTTGCAATTGAGTGTATGTCAGTGCATTTATCAATTAGGGCCTGTGTCTGTCAGTCAAAAAAGTGGCCTTGACACAAATTGGGGGGGTAAATTAAGATTTGGGGGGTGCCCAAATTTAGTTGTGCCTAAGGCAGCACAAATCCAAAATACACCACTGAGTGTGGCTGGGGCTGCATAAACAGAAACAAAAGTGATTTAACTCCTAAATGGCAGTGAATTGAGCAGTAAAGCTTCAGAGACATGATCTATACATCAAACTGCTTTATTAAGCTAAAGTTGTTTTGATGCCTATAGTATCCTTTCAAGTATGACATGTTACTTATTGACAACTTTTTATTAGGTCACAAGTTATTTGATTTGGCTGCTTTTTAGCCTTTTAGGGAACGTACTGGGATTAGTTTACCCAGTTTCTCTCATTTAATAAAACGTGACAACTCTAGACTAGATTGGACTTTTGCGATTTCATCTGTCTATGATATTGTTTTTTTAGGATTAATCAATTTTAGAATTTAGTGGGTTATTTAGAACCTGGAGGGTGCCTTTAATATACTTTTTAAGTCATTGATAGGCATTTTGACCCTTCACTTGCATGATTATTTTACCTTTCTACACTACCCTGAGATAGAGATAACTGATTCTTCCTCTCGCACTCAGACTCTTGGTTGCGTCTTAACTTCTGGTAGTGATTGCATCAACAACCATCCCATGACAGTGTCAAAATGTCAAACAATAAGCTGTTTCCTGTATTCATTGCCTCCAAATAAACCATATGCCTACCCAAACATTTGTTACTCAGCCAGATGGACCTTCACAGTTGAGAATTAATGTTTGGAATCCTCATGCCTATTGCACAATCCCTTAGAGTGGATGATGCGGAATCATGTGGTTGTCTTTGCTCTGTCACTAAGAGACACATCTGGCGACACACTCCCCACTCTCGGAGCATGCACTGGCAGAATGGACAGCAGAGGTCTTAATATAGACTCTCGGAATAAGACAGGAAGTCATATGATGAAAGCATGGGGCACTGTAAGACATCCAAATGTTACAAAAACAGAGGTTAATGTCAATTGTTTCTAAAGTGACTTTAACCCCACTTTCTTTTACTCTCTCTTTTAGCATATTTTATATCATTTTTTTTTACATATGTTACACTCTGATATATAAATATTACAAAAATAATGTATGAATGCTTTTTGATGTTTAAACAACATTAAAAAATAAAAAGCTTTGTGCCCCTTACAATATACCTATTGTGGAACACACAGCTTTAGATGAAAGGCCATAAAGTTTCATATATACATTGTACTATCAGACTTTACCAAATGTTTATATTTTTAAATGTCTACATATAAATTTGGTCTCTAGTCACTTGTCGATCAGTTCTTGGCACAGATGGGTATGCTGAGAGCAAAGGTCTGAGTGCTGAAAGGGGCCTCCTTCCCCTTTCCCAGTAAATACTGCATACAAAGCGCATGCACAGGAAGCATGCGCTGTCTACGACAGGTTCACTTTTAAGCTATTGAGTGGTGTAGTCATGGGATCTTCCATAATGAACCTAGTATAAGTTGTATATCATCTACGTTATAGCCTGGGAACAAGTTCTAACTACATCCTAAACCTCAGAAGAGATGAAGAATATCTCAGGGTCAGGCACTCCATCTGAACTATACAACTCTAATTTCAGATCTGCTCACATCACTCCTGTGCACGCCCACAAGGATTTTAGGTCCTGCGTGTGATGGCTATTAAGTCTCCGTAGCAGCATCATGTTTATTTGTCCTATTTCCTAAAAAATGACATTAATTTTTATTGAATTATTTTGTTTTTTCATACCAGTGTTTCTCCATTCATCTCAGTGCTAAATAACACACACCCCTTTTGGCTCACAATCAGAATCACTGTCGATCAATGCCACAAATTTGTATTTAAACGTTCGTCATTCTAATTTAACCAATGAAAGTCAAAGAATCATGGACAATGTAGTTCAATAATAGATAAACGACTACATTTAGAACTCCCAAGCAGTGAGGTTGGCAGTTTTCTTAGAGTAATTCTCTTGCTGGGCATTCTGTTTACATTACTGGGCACAATGCACCTGTTTTGTAGAGCCAGCATCATCACCTTTGGTTTTATGAGTCTTTAAACAATATTTGTTTCATTTCCACTCTTAAAGCACGTATAGTATCAGCATGTTCTACAGGAATGACTCCAGCAAGGAGCCGTATGAATTGGGGCTACCAGGGTGCACATCTCCCTGCCCACTGGAACACTTCACCCAGCTAACAGCGCCATTCATTCCACAGGACTGGAGGAAAGAATGCCAAGTAACAGAGCAGAGTCAGCGATCAGGTACGCAGGTGATAGTTATCGGTCTAGCCATCAGAGTATGAAGTATATCAGTTCAGGGACAGGACTTGGCAGCATATGCTCTCAATTTGCTGTATTGTTCCAATAGTTGCGGATCTTAGTGATGTGATAAGACAGAGGTAAAGTAAGGATAATGTTTTTTTCTGCTAACGTAACCTGATGAGAAAATTCTCTCTAAACTTCTGTACCTCCTTTAGACCTTTTTTATTTTATTTTATAGGATTTAGTGTCATTAGGGATTCCCTAAGCTTTCACCTTGTACAACTCCAGGTCCATGATCACAATCTCCCGTCCCTTATGTGAATGTCTTATGCTTGTCTTCTTTTGAAATTGCTTTCAGAATTATCCCTCCATTATTTAATCGTAAAAAATTCTAGTGCTTAAAGTTATTTTACTTACACACTTCTAACGAAGAGACCAAATTACATTCCGAAAATGGTAGTCTCTGTAGTCATGGCAAAAAGATATGTTACAATATGGACTTTCCTTTGCAGATGTCACCACTGTGGCTTTGTCAATCACTGTTGGAGTCCTTGGAGTATTACTGATAGCAGTGCTGTTTTGGGGCTGGAGAATGCACACGGCTACAACATGGAGTCATCAGAACGCTTAAGCTTCACAAGGACTATGCAGACAAATCTTTAAATAGGCAACATTCCTAAAGAGGTGGCTGACTAAAATATTACTTGATCTTTGGTGGCTCAGACATCTAAACACAACCCTCCTATGTGAATGGAAAGAACCTAAAATGCAAAAATTTAGAACTTGTGAGGTCATGGGTGGAGATATGGCAACCCAGTACACCAGGTTGCTGCTGGGGAAATGGCCAGATGTTCTGGAATCCCGTGGCACATGGCCCTTTTGATTACTTTAGTGTGCCATGATAGAGGGACAGGGGCCCCATATCAGGACTGTTGGAAAGATTATACATTTTTACATACGGGCTCAAACTTATGTACAACCCCGTTACCGTTTATCCTTGAAATCCTTTATGACTGCAAATTAGATTCCTGGCTAATCATGGCAGCATCACTTATGGATAGCTCCTCCCTTAGCAGTAACAGGACAAGAATTAATTAGATTAATTAATTAGACTAATAGGTACAAAGAGTCACTCCTCCCCTTACACCACAGTCTTCTTTCATGTCCTTAGCTGATTCTACAGGACTTAAAACACTTTTCATTTTTGGCCACCTTCCTGTGTTTGTCGTGGGTTCGTTCCAAATGAGGTTCAGCCTCTCTTCACTTGAAGGACCCAGTAAACAGCCTGCATGAGCAGGATTTCTTGGGTCAGGTTCAGTGTCAGTACTGAACTGCTGCGTGGGAGTTATATTTCGTGTTCTGAGGGAGACACAGCTACAAGGTATTTCATGGGGTTGGGCCTCCTTAAAAATTCCCCCTTTTTTTGGCATTACTCTTAAAAATTGGGGCCTAATCCCTCCCAGTGGCAGTTTATTGGGATCCATACTAGTGTGGGGTCCTCCAGTTGGAGAGATCCATTGTAGGGACGCTCTTCTTTGCCTACTTTTTGTCCTTGTTTTACCTGTCTTTGGCTCTCTGTATTGATTGCTGGGGCTCTCTGCCACTGATCATTCCATTTTCGATCGCTGGAACATGGGAGTGCGTTCCAGCTGGCGGAAGTGACATCTTGGCCATATTCCTCTGGACCGGAAGTGATGCGGGGTTCGCGCGGGTATGACGTGAGCACATGGAGCACATAGCTTGCGTTCCAGCGTTCTGCGCATGCGCGCAACTACCATTTCCCCCGGCACTATTTAAATCTGAGTGATCTGAGTCTCTGTGTGCATGCTGCATATGCTGATAGTGATCCTGAGCGCACTGCTTCACCTGATTTGGTTCAGTGCATTGAAGTTGGAATTTTTCCTTTCCGTGGCTGCCTAAATTGTGTCTCATTGTCAAAAGGTGGGCCTTTTCTCCTTGTGATTTTTAAACTTTACTTGACATTCAGTTTTGCTTCTGAATTTTGATGGGATGTGTTTTGGGGTCTTTTGACATTTCTTTTGAGTCCCATTTTAGTATGGATTCTCCCTCTGCCTCTGCAACATCGCTCTCTAGAAAACATAGGCGAGCCAATCATTTTTAATATTCTGGAGGGTTTTAAAAGAGTGCCAGATTGAGCCTGTGATAAATGTTTATATATGGCTTTGTTTCAGCCCCAGCAAACAATTGGATTCACCCCCAAGAAAATTAGGGGATAAAACCAATAAATGTGTTAACTGTTCGTCCTCTGCACCTCAGGGAAGGAACCTCTGCAGAGAATACTTATTGGAAATAGCAGATGCTTCCAATAGGATTTCCCAACAGGACGACCTTAAACTCTGAATTTCCCAAGCTATTGCTGAGGAATTTAAGTCTACCCCGAATAAAGGTGGTCCATGTAAGAGACGCAGAGCGGAACCTCATTCTTCTAGCTCTGAAGAAGACCCTGATATGTGGGAGGTCTCAGATGATGGTGAGGAGGAAGTTGAATATACCTTCAGGTCTCTTGACTCTAAGTCAATTAATAGGCTGATTACCCATATCAGGGACACTCTTAGTCTCGCAGAAGAGAATTCAGAGTTGAAAGAGGCTGACAGGTTCTTTGAGGACCTAAAGCCTAATAGGCCAACATTTCCAGTGCATTATTCAATCAGGGACACCATCCTTCAAGAATGGAACAAGCTGGAAAGAAAATCCACCTTAAAGAATAAGTTTACAAGGATATATCCTTACTCTGCCAGTGACTGCAAAGTATGGAACTCAGTACCAAAAATAGATGCTGCCGTGATTCATATGGCTAAGAAAACTGCGCTCCCCATTGACTCCATGCCCTACCTTAGAGAACCTATGGAAAAACGTATGGATGGCGATCTCATAAAATCTTATCTAGCCCTAGGCTCGGCCCTCCATCCTGCGGTGTCTCTAACCACTCTCCGAAGGGCGTTAAGAGCATGGCTCACAAATCTGGAGGAGGACATTGACCATAGAGTTCGCAGGGAACATCTCCTGGAAAAAGTCTCAAGGACTTCAGCCTTGCTACAGAATTCTGCTCAGAAGCCTCTCTAGACATCACTTGTATGATTGCTAAAAGTATGGCCCTGTGTGTGGCCTCTAGAAGGGCCGTATGGCTTCATTCATGGAGAGCCAACTATGCCTCCAAGGCATCCCTCCATTCCAGGGGGATTTATTATTCGGTAAGATTCTGGAGGACGCCATACAAAAGGCTGCAGATGGCAAAAAAAGCTTTTTTGCCGCAAGAAAGAATAAAGACTTTTTCCTCTTCCGGGAAGACTAAACGCTTCAAGGATCGGTCCTTTCGGGACAGCAGAAGGTATAAACCAGGAAGGGAGTATTCTAGAAATTTACCTTGGAAAAGCTTCTCCCATTCATCGACCAATAAGGCTTCCAGAGGGAGAGGATCTAAAACCTCTGGGAAGAACTTCTGAAGGTCTTCAGGCCCATTCAGGGATTGTGGGAGGAAGACTAAGGTTCTTCTACCTCTTCTTCTATCACAGATATCTGGGTCAATTCCATCATTAAAGAAGGTTACAGGATAGAGTTCTTCTCTTACCCATAATCCACTGTCTTCCGGAAGTCGAGGGTGTTGATGGGCATCAAACAAAGAGCCATGAGGAATTGCATCTCTACTCTTCAGGAACAAAGGGTTATAGAAGAAGTTCCGAAAGAGGAAAGGCTCAAAGGAGTTTACTCCAGTGTTTTGGCTCCAAAACCCCAAGGAAAATGGCGTCTAATCCTGAACTAAAAAGGGGTGAACTCCATGCTCGACGTGAGAACACTTGGCACCAAGAACGTTCTCAAAAGTTCTTGTCACTTTGATAGCCTTCATAAGAGTAGGAGGTATCGAAATCTTCCATTACTTGGACGATATTCTCATCATAGGTCCATCCCAAAAGATAGTGGCTCATCACACTCTAGTGACGATGAACATTCTTCAAGATCACGGTTGGCTTCTGAATGTAGAGAGGAGCTCCCTAATTAATTCCTTCTCAAAAAATTTTATTCCTTGGAGCAGTGATAGACATGATCTCAGCCCATGTGTTTCTCTCCCCAGAAAGGGCCCTAAAAATCAGAAAACTACAATATCTCAAAACAGCCTCAGCGAGAGAAGTCATAAGTCTCCTAGGTTCTTTGACATTAACAATTGGGCTGGTAAAATGGGCCCAATGGAAGTTTTGTCATATTCAGAATGGTTTCCTTCTTCGATTCAACAGAGCAGAAACAGATTGGGAGCAAAGGATAACTTTGCTCCTGCCGGTAAGAAAAGGGTTGAACTGGTGGTGGGGCAAGAAGAATTTGGCGAAAGGCTTCCCGTTAGAGGAACCTCCTTGGAACGTTATTACAACAGATGCAAGCTCTTTTGGATGGGGTGCCCACTTCAATTCCACATGGAAACAAGGGAAGGGGACCCGAAAAGAGAGCCGTGTACTCTAAAATTTAAGGGCGCTATGGGCCATTTAAAGAGCCATATTGGAATTCCTTCCGATGATCAAAAAATCTTGGGTCCTGATGAAAACGGACAACCGAGCAGTTGCCTTGTATGTAAACAACCAAGGAGGCACAAGAAGTATCTTGCTCTTGAAAGAACTAGCTCCCTTGATGAAAGTGGCCATGTACAGTCTCCAAGGTCTAAAGGCAATCTATCTTCCAGGTTCAGAGAACGTTACTGAGGACTTCCTCAGCAAAACAGAAATTCTTCCAGAAGAATAGAGGCGTCACCCAGCAGTTTTCTCATGGATTGCAGATCATCCTGATGGCGACTTACCAGAATTGTCAGGTAGAGAATTACTACTCTCTCCGTCCAGACAATAGGGCGATGGGCCAGAATGCTCTCTCCCTTCTTTGGTCGTTCGATCTGGGGTATGCGGTCCCTCCACTATCCATGATACCCTGGTTTGGATGGAAGGAAAAAAAGTAATTGCCTTATTCTAGATCTGGCTTCGAAGGCCATGGTTTCCTTTCTTAACCATGATGAGTCAGGAACGGCCTTGGCCTCTTCCGATAATGAAGGATCTGCTGACTCAGGGCCCAACTTCCCATACTCATCCAGAACACCTCAAGTTGGGGGTGTCGGTTTTAAAAAGGAAAGACTTCGGGGGCGTGGCCTGACTGTGCAGCAGTGCAGACGCACAAACCGAGAGCTCCTGGGCCTCAGACCAATTACTGGCTGAAATCGGGGGCAAACTAAGTAATCCTGATCCCCAATTCATCACAACTTGATCGGCAGACATTGATGAACAGGGGGATACCTCACACGCCCAGAAATAACGCCGGAATGACCAAGCTGAGGCTTGGGGCCTATACCAAGCAGGGCAATGGAGAGGCGGCCGCTCTCCCAGCCCATAACCGCATGCAGCACCCGCAGCACAAGGCTACCCCCCCCCCTTAGGACCGGTGGGGGTTATCCCGGTCCCAATCACCTCGACGGGCAAGCCCCAGTGGACCCTAAAAGCGGACACCGACCCCATCCACGCACCGAACTTGCATGCAGCCGGCCATGTCAAAATGGCAGACACGCAGCCTCGTGGACAACCTGGGCCTCCACCACTAAGCCCCAACACAAGCGACTCCCTCACTACCCGCCTAGACGGGCTGTTTGAGGCCTTCTGGGCAAAGATCGCGGCCCGACATAAGGAAGAGCGATCCAAGCTGCTAGAGATCGGAGGTACGGAGGGCCAACAAGGCGACACAGTTTGGAGTGGGACCAGACTGCCTTTGGGCAAAGCCATGAAAACTCAGTCCAAGAATCTCCACACCAGCCCATCTGGGCCCAGGCCAACAGGGGATTAACCCCGATGCATCAACCACGTAGGCAGAGTTCCACCCGCCGACGGCGGCATACCACCAACCCCAGGAACTCTAGACCTACCCCGAAAACTTGGCCTTCAATAGTCCCCGAGTCCGTGGCTACAAGATGCCGGCCCTGATACAGGCCCGGAGCGAGAAGGCACCTCTGGTTAGCTCGGAGATGGGAAATATCAAAGGACAAACCTCAGCCCTGCATCAAACCTTGCAAGCCGTGGAGAGTCGGGTCCCTGACCACAAATCAGCACAGCCTCAAACCTGGGACACAAACTAGTAACAACATACCCTTCCTAACCAGCGTCTGGAAACACCATAGCAGGATAGCAGAGCAGCTGGATTCCGGTAAATGACCGCTAAGCGGCATCGGTTGACTGAGCCTGGCACTACCAAGCACTAAGCAGCGCAGAGCCTGGGCCTCTTTTATCATATATTTTTTCTTTTTTCGCTTCTCAAATTTATATTGGCCCACTGCTGATTGACTCTGAGTTGCATGACTGCGCTACCTTCTTCTGATTATAATTATTGTTTTTATTTGAATTGTCTAGGCCTCACATAAATATCCAGTGTCTGCCATACGCCCGCTGGGAACGTGTTTTTAGCTAACTGGGGGGCCCCCTAGGGGTTAAACTCGTAGAAAAGACATCTCTTTCACTCTCCTTGTAAAATACTCATGCCACAGAAATCCCTGGTTTAAGCTTGTATACTCTACCTTTTATTAACATAGGGTTTCTAGCCTGTATTTTTCTAAGTCTTACAATACAATCTATAATTCAGCCTGTTTCTTTACACCAAAAAAGTGCAATTGTTTTAAATGTCATGGCAATATATGCAAATGTTTGACCATAATAAGCCCGCGGATGCTGTCGTGGCTAGGTGAGCTTGTATGTTATTCTTTTACTGCACACTAAAATAAAGAATTAAAAAAAACAAAAACAAAAAAAAACAACTTCAATAGGATCCCAATTAGTCCAGGCAGGTGAGGATGATAAGGTGAGTGTCCAGAACTAGAGGTAAGGGAGGCCACAAGTGGTAAAACATAATCTGTGCAGGAACTTGTTTTTTTTTTAAAGAAACAGTATCAAAAGAAAAAAAAGTTTTGCTTGTTAGGATAGGATCCTGACAGCACACTAGGTCCCCCCTCCCCCCACTTAGTTTAATAACTCCAAACATGAGACATAGGTGGGGGTATGGGGGACACTATGTGCTCCCAGTTAATTAACTAACTAGGTGCCCCATCATGGGGTCAGAGGGGAACTGTGTCAGGTCCCCCTTTATTGCTTTAGAGACTAGGAAGCAATAGCTGCCCAGTTGCTAGTCTTTTTTTTTCTTTTTTCACAAGTTACAGCTTTACATACTGTTGTACATACAATAATCATTATAAATAGTGCAAAAGCAGTAAATATAAATAATTCTTACAGACTAAATAGTTCCATAGTTGGGAAAAGAGTTAGATGAATGCCAAAGCAGAGTATGTAGCTGTCTCATTATAGAAATGAAGGTAAACCTCTAACCAAATCATGCAGCATCAAACCTATGCTTCCCAACTAATAACATACATACACACTTCAGACACACCTGTCTTACCAATGGCAGAGGGGCGGGATAGAGGGTTACATCTAATGACCATAAGATGTGTTAAATTTAAGCCAGGGAAGCCACTACTCTTTGTATTTGTCAGTGGACATTCTGTCTGGGAGAATTCCTTTTTTCATTCTATACTGGAAATTAACCAGTTGTAACGAGAATATACCCCAACACGCAGGATTCAGCTAAACAAAAGACAACACAGAGGAGAGATACGTCTACCGGACCTTAGAATAGCCGGACTCGACGTATATGAGAGGAGACAGAGTCAGGAACAATCCGAAATCAAGGGCACAGAGAGACAGCGTAAACTAGGACAAGCCGGGGTCTGGTACACAGTAAACAACAAGCCGACAACCAGAACAGATAAGGATTAAGAGAAAACGTAGTCAGAAACAAAGCCAAAGTCAATACGGAGAAACACAACTGAACACAACAAGCGCTAAAGGGAACTGATACAGAAACCACGATAGGGCAGGGAGTAAAGGGAGAGGTAAGTTTAAATAGCTTCAAAACTAATGTGATTGGCTCCTGTCATATCCACACCCCCAAAAGGTAAGTGTATGGGGAGTGTGGCATGACAGGGGCCAATGGGAGCCTTTTGACAATTTAGGCTCCCACTGTCTCTTTAAGAGCGCGCCCGAGACTCGCGGCGCGCTCTTAGATTCAGGCGGGACACGTGACCGCTTCTCGCGGTCACTGCCCGCCTTGCTAGTGGAGCCGTCGGATGAGCCGCGCGCGGCTCGTGCAGCAGCAGGACCGCGCGCGGCTTGAAGAGAGGACCGCGGCCGGCCCCTGGAGAAGGTGAGTAACGCTACAGTACCCCTCCCTGAGGACACGCCCTCCGGGCGGGTAGGGCCAGGCCTGGCCGGAAAATGAGAATGGTAAGAACGCACAAGGCGGGGAGCGTGAACAGCATCAGCTGAAATCCAACTGCGCTCCTCAGGCCCATAACCCTTCCAATGCACCAAGTACTGAAGTCGACCCCTAAGGTAACGAGAGTCAAGAACAGCAGAGACTTCGAATTCCTCATGACCCTCCACGGAGACAGGAGGAGGAGGTGGAGAATGCCGGGTATAGCGGTTGCGTACGTAAGGTTTTAATAACGAAGTGTGAAACACATTAGGAATACGCAGATTCCTAGGAAGACCCAAGGCGTATGAAACAGGATTAACCTTATGCAGTATACGATAAGGACCTATGAAGCGGGGAGCCAATTTCATAGAAGGCACCCGCAGGCGAATATTCTGAGTGGAAAGCAAAACCCTGTCCCCCACAACATAAGTAGGAGCCGCCCTGCGATGCTTGTCAGCCTGAGCCTTCTGGCGAGCAGCGGAATCCACCAAAGAACGCTGAACCTGCTCCCAAGTATTACGCAAACAAGCCAAATGTTCATCCAGAACTGGCATGCCCTGTGAGGAGAATGCAGCCGGAAGAACAACGGGATGCTGGCCATAGACAACGTAAAAAGGGCTTTTGCCAGAAGAATCATGAGTGGCATTATTTCGAGCAAACTCAGCCCAAGGAAGTAGGTCAGACCAATTGTCCTGATGGTGAGACACAAAACAACGAAGGTACTGCTCCAGAGACTGGTTGGCACGTTCAGCGGCTCCATTAGACTGGGGATGGTAAGCGGAAGAAAATGAGAGAGAAATACCCATTTCTGAGCAAAAGGCTTTCCAGAACCTAGAAATAAATTGACTACCCCTATCGGACACAATAGATACAGGGATACCATGTAACCGAAATACTTCTCTAGCGAAGATAAGAGCCAGTTCCTTGGATGTGGGCAACTTGCTAAGAGACACAAAGTGAGCCATCTTGGAAAACCGATCTACTATCATCAGGATGACTGTGTTACCATTCGAAGGGGGTAATTCAACAATAAAATCCATGGATAGGTTAGACCAAGGTCTCTCGGGAACTGGTAAGGGATGCAGAAGCCCACAAGGAACTCTACGCAACGTTTTCATACATGCACAAGTAGTACAAGCACTTATATAGTCAGTGACATCTTTACGTAAGGAACCCCACCAAAAATATCGAGAAACGGCTGACATCGTTTTGGTAATACCAGGATGTCCAGCAGTCTTAGTATCATGATATAATGACAGAATCTCCCGTCTCTCGGGAACATCAACAAACAATTTATCAATAGGCCTCTCACTAGGTGCCATACTTTGTTTTGCCTGTATGGTCTGCAAGAGGGATGAAGAAATAGACAACATAGTAGTGGCTATTATCCTGTCTGGGGGAATGACAGGAGTAACATCAACCTCCTGTTTGTCAGTAGTTTCGAACTGTCTGGACAGAGCATCTGCTTTAATGTTGCGATCACCTGGCCTATAGGTGATAATATAATTGAAACGGGACAAAAATAGTGACCATCTGGCCTGTCTAGAAGATAATCTTTTAGCTTCACCAAGGTAGGATAGATTCTTGTGATCAGTAAAAATTAGAATAGGATCCTTAGTTCCTTCTAACAGATGTCTCCATTCTTTAAGGGCTAAGATAATAGCAAGGAGTTCACGATTACCCACATCATAATTCCTTTCAGCTTTGGACATTTGTCTAGAAAAGAAGCCACAAGGATGCAATGGCTTTTCAGGCAATTCTCTTTGGGACAAAACAGCACCTACCCCGATTTCAGAAGCATCAACTTCAAGAATATAAGGCAGTGAGGGGATAGGGTGCTGTAAAATAGGTGCCGAGGCGAATGTAGTTTTAAGAAAGTCGAAAGCCTGAAGTGCCTCGGGAGACCAGACACGAGTATTACCACCCTTTTTTGTCATACGGGTAATAGGTGCTACAATAGAAGAAAAACCCTTAATAAAACGTCTATAATAGTTAGAGAAACCAAGAAAACGTTGAATTGCTTTCAAACCCTGTGGTAGAGGCCACTCTATAACCGCTGAAAGCTTCTGGGGATCCATACGAAACCCTTTGGCGGAAATCAAATACCCCAAGAACTGGACTTCGGATTGGTCAAATAAACATTTTTCTAGTTTACAGTAAAGACCATTATCAAGAAGGGTCTTCAATACCGTTGTGACATGCCTGTGATGAGTGTGTAAATCTGTAGAATATATCAATATGTCGTCCAAATATACAATTACAAATGTGTGAATAAAATCTCTTAGGACGTCATTAATAAATTCCTGAAATACTGCTGGGGCATTGCAAAGACCAAATGGCATAACAGTATATTCGTAATGACCGGATCTAGTGTTGAATGCAGTCTTCCATTCGTGACCTTCCTTTATGCGTATTAAATTGTATGCACCTCTAAGGTCCAATTTGGTGAACACAGTAGCATGTTTCAGCCTGTCAAATAACTCTGTAATTAAAGGTATAGGGTATGCATTTTTGATAGTGATTTTGTTTAGACCTCTATAATCGATGCACGGTCTTAAATCACCCTCTTTCTTAGATACGAAGAAAAACCCTGCTCCAGCCGGAGAAGAGGATCTCCTAATGAACCCCTTTTCTAGTGATTCTTTAACATACTCCTCCATGATACGGTTCTCTTGAATAGATAAGGGGTACACCCTGCCCTTAGGAGGTATAGTGCCAGGCAATAAATCGATAGCACAATCATAGGATCTGTGAGGCGGTAATTTATCAGCTTCCCTTTTATCGAATACAGTCTTGAGAAACAAGTATTGAGGAGGTATAACAGTGGACAAAGGAGGAGTGGTAGGAACATTAATGGTATTTAAAGGGGTGACTTTAATCATACAAGAGTCGTGGCAGGTTTTACCCCATGATTTTAACTGTCCCAATTCCCAGTCAAAAATGGGATTGTGAGAACACAACCATGGGTACCCTAACACGATATGAGAAGAGGGAGAGGTGATAACCTGAAACCGAATGGTCTCAAAGTGTAAAACCCCTGTGTACATGAATAATGGTACAGTTTCATGGGTAACGACTGGAGTTTTTAAAGGTCTACCATCTATGGCCTCAATGGCCAAGGGTATCTCCCTTTCTCTGACGGGAATGTTATTTTTCGTAACAAACTCAGAGTCAATAAAGTTCTCAGCAGCCCCAGAATCAACCAAGGCTAATATGCATTCTGCTATACAACTCACACCCATATGAAGGGAAACAGGGAGAAGCAAACGATTAGGAGGCAATTTAGGAGACTTAGAGATCACACCCAAGGCCAGTCCCCTATAAGGTCTTAGGTGCGAGAGTTTTCCGGACGCAAAGGACATTCCCTTACCATATGGTCTCGCCTACCACAGTATAGGCAGAGTCCATTCCTTCTTCTAAGTAGTTTTTCAGTATCCGAGAGTTTGGCAACCCCTAATTGCATGGGTTCCTCCTCGGGTACTTTAACACTCTCAGGTTTATCAACTCTGGGGTTAATAGATGTGACCAGACATCTATTCTTGTTTTTGGTATAGAGCCTGTCGCGAATTCTATTATCTATATCAATGAGGTAGTCAATAAGATCCTCTAATGGAATAGGAAGCTCCCTTGCCGCTACCTCATCTAATATAGTGTCAGATAGACCTTCCATGAACGCAGTAGTTAACCCATTATTGGTCCAATCTACCTGTGAAGCAAGGGTACGAAACTGAATAGCATAATCCGCCACAGACCTAGACCCCTGTTTAATCCTCATTAATGCTCTTGCGGCATTCTTTGACCTCTTTGTTGTGTCAAAAGTTCTACGAAAAGCCGCAAGAAAACTATTGAAATCATGAACCATAGGTCCATTGGCCTCCCAAATAGGATTTGCCCACTCTAGTGCTTTGTCAGTGAGTTGATGCATCAAAAACCCCACTTTAGACCTATCAGTGGGAAAGGAATGAGGATACATCTCAAGGTGGAATTCTATTTGATTAATAAAACCTCTGCATGTCTTGGCTTCCCCTCCATACCTAGGAGGAGGTGTTAAATGGGGCGAAGCATTGGTTGAATTGGATACTTCGGGAGGATGAGGTGTAGGAGGGTTAGTGCGGTTGCAGGAATGGTTCTAGACAAGAGCGTCTGGAGAGCCTGTGCTATCTGATCCATACGGTGATCCTGCTCTACAAACCTTGCCTCGTGAGAAGCCATTTGCTGAGCCAAATCTGCGGGGTCCATGGCCCTATCATAATGTAACGAGAATATACCCCAACACGCAGGATTCAGCTAAACAAAAGACAACACAGAGGAGAACTACGTCTACCGGACCTTAGAATGGCCGGACTCGACGTATATGAGAGGAGACAGAGTCAGGAACAATCCGAAATCAAGGGCACAGAGAGACAGCGTAAACTAGGACAAGCCGGGGTCTGGTACACAGTAAACAACAAGCCGACAACCAGAACAGATAAGGATAAAGAGAAAACGTAGTCAGAAACAAAGCCAAAGTCAATACGGAGAAACACAACTGAACACAACAAGCGCTAAAGGGAACTGATACAGAAACCACAATAGGGCAGGGAGTAAAGGGAGAGGTAAGTTTAAATAGCTTCAAAACTAATGTGATTGGCTCCTGTCATATCCACACCCCCAAAAGGTAAGTGTATGGGGAGTGTGGCATGACAGGGGCCAATGGGAGCCTTTTGACAATTTAGGCTCCCACTGTCTCTTTAAGAGCGCGCCCGAGAGTCGCGGCGCGCTCTTAGATTCAGGCGGGACACGTGACCGCTTCTCGCGGTCACTGCCCGCCTTGCTAGTGGAGCCGTCGGATGAGCCGCGCGCGGCTCGTGCAGCAGCAGGACCGCGCGCGGCTTGAAGAGAGGACCGCGGCCGGCCCCTGGAGAAGGTGAGTAACGCTACACCAGTAAACTTATTTCCGACCAAATCTGGGGGCCTATTTTCCTCTAGTTTCTGACAATTATAAATTTTTTGGCCATAAAAAAATTGGGTAGTCCCTCCTGCCAGGCTTTGGAGATATCACAAATTCTCAATAATATATAGTTCTAGCATCCAGGGTTTAAATAAAAAATAAAAAGATGAGTAGCTATTATTTTTTCAGACATGCTGAAAATAGAGAGTATGTTTGAGGAAAGTGACCCATTGGGTAGATATTTGATACTGGTAACACAAATCAATGATAAACTTACATAACATATTATAATACACCTTAGTTAATATTTATGCCCCTTATCAACTTCCTTATAGGTTTCTGGAAAGTCTCATCGATAAAGTGGACCGCATGTCATCTGGGAGTCTGATTATAGGTGATGATTTTAACTGTATCATAGATAGTAAAAAGGATTGGAACAGTTACAAGGTTGAGCTAAATGATAAATCTCAGAGAGCCGTAGCATCTATTGTGCAAAACTTTCTCCTTAAAAATAGATTATATGCCTGCTGGAGAAGACAGCACCCAGACGATCGGGACTATTCCTTTTTTTCAAATGTCCGTCAGTCATATACAAGAATTGTCTACTTCCTGGGCAGAGCCGATGTTCTGGAACAGATTATAAAAGCAGGAATCGTACCTATAACATGGTCAGATCACACACCAATTTTTTGGGAAATAAAAAATAATTCTGAATATAAAAGTAGAAATAATTGGATATTAAATTAGTCTCTTTTAAGATCAGACTCTAATACTCAAGACTTACGTGCTCAGGTCAAATACTTTTTTGAATTTAATGATAATGGCGCAGTCTCTGACTACTCTTTGGTCTATCTTTAAATCATTTATAAGAGGCTGGCTCATAAAATTGGGCACTTACATAAAAAATCAGAATGGAAGAGACTTTAATAATCTGTATATAGCGTTAATAAATCAGGAAAGGCTTCTTAAGACCTGTTTAGACCCAGTGAAATTAAGGAAATTAGACAGAATATTGTAGAAATAACCCAATAAAAAATAAATAAAGCAATACTAACACTCAAACAAGGTTGGTACCAAGGAAATAATAAAACGGGTCAAAATATCACTAAAAAACAAAAAAACTGAAACAAACTCCAAATTATTAAGAAAATTGTAATCGGTAATTAAAAATTTCTCTCTCCAACCCAAATTGGTAAAGCATTTGGAGAATACTATAAGAATCTGTATAATCTAAACCCTATAGCTCCCTCTATCCAGGATATGAGGCAATTTTTGAATAAGCTAAAACTTCCAAAAATCTCTGAGGTAAAAATGACTGAGCTAAATAGCCCTTTATCTCTACAGGAGATTAGAGAGACTATATGTGCAGCAAAGAGCGGTAAATCTCTGAGCCCAGATGGGTTTTCATCATTTTTTAAATCAAAAACTGAACAATATAATCTCTCCCTTCATGCTTAGGACCTTTACAGAGCTCACTATGTGCAAAACTATTCCATCAGAGATGCTTAGGGCATCTCTTATACCAATTGCTAAACCAGATAAAGACCCAGCACAAACAAGTAATTACAAAACCATCTCACTTCTTAATCTATATATAAAGATATATTCCAGAAGCTTGGCCAATAGGCTCAAAGGGGTTATACCAGACATTGTTCATCTCGATCAGTCTGTGTTCATGAGGGGGAGGAGCACATCAGATAACATTAGAAAGATTATCTATGTTATTCCCTATGCTGGCCAGCAAAGGTCCCCTTTTGCTCTGACTGCACTCGATACCGAGAAGCAGTGGCATACATACCAGGGTCGCAGGGGTTGCGGCTGCGACCGGGCCCGGCTCACCAGGGGGCCTGGTCGCCCCTGCAACCCGGTATGTACCCACAGTGCCAGCCTCTTCTCCTGGGGGTCCCAGGAGCCGGCCACCTCAGGGCCCCCCCGAGGCTGGCCCTGCTGACCCCGGCGGGCTGGCTGGCTGTCTGTCTGGGTGGCCGGCGCGCGAGGGAGAACTCTCCCCTGTGTGCTTCCTCTTCAGCTCCGTCGCGCACCGCACTGATACTGGAGCCGGAAGATGCGCGAGGGAGCTGAAGAGGAAGCACACAGGGGAGAGTGCTCCCTTGCGCGCCGGCCACCCAGACAGACAGCCAGCCAGCAGCACCACTGGACCCCCGGGAACCCCTCAACTCTCCTAAAGGTAAGGAGGCTGGGAGGATTAAATTTAAAAAAAAAATGTGTGTGTGTTTGTTAGTGTGTGTGTGTGTTAGTATGTGCTAGTATGTGTTTGTGTGTCTGTTAGTGTGTGTGTTAGTGTGTGTTAGTGTGTGTGTGTTAGTGTGTCTGTTAGTGTGTGTGTTAGTGTGTGTTTGTGTGTCTGTTAGTGTGTGTTTGTGTGTCTGTTAGTGTGTGTTAGTGTGTCTGTTAGTATGTGTTTGTGTGTCTGTTAGTGTGTGTTTGTGTGTGTGTTAGTGTGTGTTAGTGTGTCTGTTAGTGTGTGTTTGTGTGTCTGTTAGTGTGTGTTTGTGTGTGTTAGTGTGTGTTAGTGTGTCTGTTAGTGTGTGTTTATGTGTCTGTTAGTGTGTGTTAGTGTGTGTGCTAGTGTGTCTGTTAGTATGTGTTTGTGTGTCTGTTAGTGTGTGTTTGTGTCTGTGTGTTAGTGTGTCTGTTAGTGTGTGTTTGTGTGTCTGTTAGTGTGTGTTTGTGTGTCTGTTAGTGTGTGTTACTGTGTCTGTTAGTGTGTGTTTGTGTGTGTGTTAGTGTTTGTGTGTTAGTGTTTGTGTTAGTGTTTGTGTTAGTGTGTGTGTATTAGTGTGTTTGTCAGTAAGTGTGTCTGTTATTGGGTGTGTGTCTGCTAGTGAGTGTGTTACTGTGTGTGTCTGTTACTGAGTGTGTTTGATGTCTGTTAGTGAGTGTGTGTTTGTCAGTGAAAGTGTATGTTTTTTAAGTGAGTGTGTATGTATGTCTGTCACTGAGTGTGTCTCTGTCAGTAAATGTGTGTGTCTGTTAGCTAGTGTGTATGCGTCTCTTCGTGAGAGTGTTTGTGTGTGTCTTCAGCATTTACCTTTCTCCAGCGTCGGACTCCCTTGGCGCTGGGGATCCCTCCGCCTCACAGCTCTGAATGCACATGCGCGGCAAGAGGCGCGCACGCATTTAAACCGCCCATAGGAAAGCATTACTCAATGCTTTCCTATGGACGTTCAGTGTCTTCTCACTGTGATTTTCACAGTAAGAATCACGGAAGCTCCTCTAGCAGCTGTCAATAAGACAGCCACCAGAGGCTGGATTAACCCTCAGTGAAACATAGCCGTTTCTCTGAAACGGCTATGTTTTCAGCTGCAGGGTTAAAACTAGAGGGACCTGGCACCCAGACCACTTAATTGAGCTGATGTGATCTGGGTGTCTGTAGTGGTCCTTTAAATGTGTGTGCATACCGCGGTCACGGGGTCGCAGCCCTGCAACCCCTGCAACCAGGTGCCTGCCACCATGTGTTGCGGCCCCGACCCGCGCCGAGTAAGCGCGGGGGGGGGCCCACGGATCAATTTTCGCACCGGAGCCCCATGGGTCATGTGTACGCCACTGCCGAGAAGGCCTTCGTCCGAGTGGGGTGGTCATGTCTGGAACAAGTTCTGGACTTCTTCAGCATCGGGGGTACATTCAGAGATTACACCATAGCTTTATATGGGGACCCACAAGCCAGAGTTTCAGGTTTTATGTTCCAGTCGGACTTGTTTCCAGTCCGGAATGGGACCTGCCAAGATTGTCCATTAGCCCCACTTTTATATGTTCTTTCCATTAAACCTCTGGCAGCAGATATTAGACTGAACACAGATATTAAAGGTTTAACGGTAAATAAATCAGAGATAAAAATCACACTCTATGCTGACGATGTGCTCCTGACTCTTACGGACCCTGAGGGCTCTTTGCCAAAATTGTTCTCAAAAGTAGAAGAATTTGGCAAACTTTCTGGCTATAAAGCTAATATTAAAAAAACACACATTTTGACAATGGGCCTAAATGGACCCAACTTGGATCTTTTTAAGGAGAAATTCAAGTTAGATGCGGAGATGAAGTGCATTAATTACCTTGGTGTTAGGTTATCTTTAGATCTCACACTAATCAATAGACTTAACTACTATGCACTGGCTATGCAATATAATGAAAACTTCAAAATCTGGAGAGGTACTGAGCTCTCATGGCTAGGCAGAATTGAGGTAATTAACTCCTATGTACTACCTAGACTTCTATATTTATTCAGGAATATCCCGCTCATGGTAGACTTCCAGACGATTCGAGGTTTCCAGAAACAATTCTCTGATTACTTTTGGCAAGACAGATGACCCAGAATAGCCCTGGAAATATTAGAAAGGCCAATGAAGGAAGGCGGGGTGTCCTTTCCGGATGTTCAAAGATTATATTTAATAAGTACAATGGTTCACTTTGCCGCCACTGATAATTTCTTCCCCTTTAGATTAACCTGGCTCAATTTAGAGAGGGCTGGATTAAACAACATAGAACCATTTAATCTTATAAACTGTGATAGTGTGTTTGTTAAAAACTTAAATTCCGATAATTCGATCATCCAAACTCTGATATACACAGTTAAATATTTGAAGAAAAAAATTGGTATGGAGAAATTGTCCCTCCAAGGTCCTATAGAATGTTTAAAATACTATCTGGCAGACTTAAATATCCAAGAATGGCATAATAATGGTTTCAAAGTCCTTTCAGAATTAACAGATGGTGAGACAGTTTCCCGTTCCCTTTATTACAGTCTCAATTTGATCTCCCTCATAGGGAGATATTCAGCTATCTGAGAATTAAATCCTTTTAACTGGCAAAGCCTTGGCAAGGCCAACTCCGATAGACCAGTTTCTGGCTCAGCACTTAAGTAATAAAATATTCTCCAGGTTCGCTAGATTTATTAGCACCCAGCAACATAAAGAAAAAGCCCCAGCAATGATAAAATGGGAACAAGAACTCCACTATGTTTGTTCTTGGGAAGACTGCTTACAGGGCTTTCTCTTAGTAAAAAGAATCATACACAGTGTAACCATACTAGGAGTATATTATAAACTTATCTACCGCTGGTATTTGGTCCCATTTCGTCTTTCATAAATGGATTCTCATGTTTCTCCTGATTGCTGGCATAGTGACAAAGCTTTGGGTACATTTTCTCATATAAGGTGGCAGTGTGAGGAGCTGTCCATAACAAAAGAGACTCTCTCTAAATTGCTAAATTATTGTCTTAATAGGCAAGTCAAATTAACAGCATGTTAATGTTTTTATGGCTAGTCTTTTTTTTTCTAACAGCCAGTGGCTGCTTGATGTTTAGTAGACATGAACTACGGTAAGGGGCAAGTAGGTAGTTTTTACTTAGTAGCATTGTCTGAAAGGCCAAAATTATGAAAAGGATGGGCTTTTCATAATTTTGATCTGTCAGCTACTTAGTAGATCACACCCTAATCCTTGTCAGATTACCATGGGAATACCAGTTAGGGTAGCTCTTCTATGAGATCGGATCAGACTTCCCTTCCAATTTGCATTAATGAGACTTGGGCACCCATGATCTTTACAGCGATTCACCAGCTGTATATTTTTGGCACCACAATTAGCAGGTACTAACCATCGCTTATCCATTTGTTCTGCTTCCAACACATAAAATTCCAGAACTGACTGTTAGCTTGCTGCCTAAAATAACCCACCCCCTTGACAAGTGCCATTATAAAGATATAATCAATGTTATTCACTTTTCCTGCCAGGTTTTGGGCTGATAATTGTATGTGTATACATCACAGGATGAAAAGGGTTAACTGCTTTAAAAGAGTAAGAAACTATACATAGATGTAGAGAAAGGTTATAAATAATTGTAATCAGTAGAGATTAATTGCTATATAAATTGATTGATTAAGAGTCGCTCCCTTTTCTCCACTTTCCAAGGACACATCGGTTATTCTAAAACTCAGGTGAGATGGAAATATTGCAAACTTGTTTTTGGGCCTTATTTTTTCAAGTATTTTTCAAACTTTGTTTAGTGAATACAAGTCAAAACACTTCTTGATTATTGTTTTGCTTTGTAGAACATGCTGATAATTTGCTGGTTTTCTAATAAAAATGGTAGAACATTATAGAGTGAGATAAAATTATGTGCACTGGGTAATGTAGTACATTTTTCAACACATAACAGCAGTATGTTAACCCCTTAAGGACGGAGCCAAATGTACACGTTGTGAACAAAACAAAATGTAAACAAAACCTGGCATTTGCGCTACATGTCTGTACAACCGTAATACACCTCTTTCATAGTAAATGCACCCACCCTTATTATATATCATTTTATTCAGGGGAAACAGGGCTTTCATTTAATATCAAATATTTAGCTATGAAACATAATTTAATATGAAAAAAATGGGAGAAAATACGATTTTATTGGATTTTTTTAGTTCTACATGACAATTAAACGGTCAGTGTCATAATACTGTTTGCTTTGTGGGGAGATTTATGGGATAATAATAGTAACAGTGAGAATTGCCCACTAATTCAATTCTCAGATCCCAAAGAACGTTTATCGTGTTAAGTGGAATGTATTTCATATAAATAATCACAATGTATAAAAATAGATTTTTATTTATTATGACAATAATTAATAATAATATATGTAACATGCATGACAATAATCAATGAATATTCAGTATAAAACGATATGCAATACAAAGAAATGGGTATTACGTTTCAATGGCTAAACGGCATTATCTGTCAAGACTTCTACGATTTATGATTAGCTTTCACAGACTGAAAGTTAAACTTTTCACAGAAGAACAGAATTCCTCAGAGTGCAGCGTAAGGTCGTAAAGTTTAGCAGACAGTTAGAATAACCCTTTCAATGCTGGCTAGATCTCCTAGGTAGTTAAGATCTATTCTTATGTATTTTTAAATAAAATAACATTTAAACCAGTTCACTAGTCATTTTCTTAAACCATCCATAAGAGAATTTACCACATTATATAAGCAGATTTTTAATTTGTCTAAAAGATATCTATCTTAATTTAGAGCAAATCAATACACCTGGATAAAAACAGCGGTATGCTAACACGTGATAATATCACATCAATATATAATTATTCTTAATTCCACCTGCAGAATGGAATGTTTATAACTATATATTCTTAGTTACTAAGATTTCTTAATATGGAAATCTGACCGTGCTTTATCCAGTCATATATAATGCTATTAATATAATTTAATTAATTTAATTTAATTAAATGAAACCAGTATAATTACCAGTTGAGTAGATATTTCATCCGATTGGTAGTCTCTCTGCATGGAGGTGTTGGTTAGAAAGTCAGTAAATTCTAAGTGTTAGAGTTTTAGGAGTAGAGTGTTATTCTCAGATGTTGTCCGAGTTGGAATCCCCAAACTTCCAATTCCTCTCTCCTCTTTTTCTTTGCATATGTCGCATCTGCCTATCTCTATCTTCCCTTTGTCCTAACTTTTAAAGGGCCAGACTCTCTGTACGTCATCAGTTGATAACCCAATAGAAGCACTAGAGGTGTGGTTATCTTCCAGATCGCAAATTAGTTATTTGGTCTGTAGAGGGCAGTCTTGTCCCACTAAACATACCTATCCAGGAAAGAGTTAACTTTTCCTGGTGGCTATTTTGACGTCATTTTGCGTTATCTTTATAGCGCCATAATTTAAAATTTCAAAGGGTTTCTTAAATTTTGTCCAGACTTAGCGTCTGCAATTCCTGCCATAATTTCTGATATGACAGATCATGAACTAAGTTTACCCTTTTCCATACAATGGTACCTTATATATATAGACAGTTAAATATTAAATTATTTAATCTTCTCTGTCACAATTGTCTGGGTTTAGATTTGATTATATTCCATTAGCATTTTAGACAGTCTATCCAACCCCCTTCCTTATCACTTGTTTGTATATACTATGCATTCCTCAAATCTGGGAAAGTGGTTAGCTTACAGATAGAAATATAGTGTCTTTTTGTTAACTTGAAATAACAAAATGGAGTCTGGTCTGTTCAGAGTGACTCAGAATATACACTTTTAGTTTCTATCATAGCACAAAATGTCTGCCGATATAAATACCCTGACATAACCCCCCTTTAGTGCATTTCATAGCCAAAATTAATTTAGCTTATGAATAAGCACTATAGAAGTTACCAGACATATTGTGCAATCACATCATTTCTAACATAGGCCCGTGCGTGGAATGAACATTTTTGTATATATTTGTACCTGTAAAAGTTTTGAACTTTACACTTAGTACAATCAACCATAATATCATTATTATCATAGTACATTGTTTTCATTTGAAAAATGTCTTTGGGAGTTACATATGGTATGGCCAATAAAAAGCAAATCTCCATACGTTCCGGATCAATTAAGAGAGGTATAGCGCTCCCCATCTCAAAGGCCAGATTTAATTGCATAGGCTCAATTGTCTCTCCATCCACATTGGCAAGCATCGCATGAACAATATCCTTGGATACAAAATACAGAGGTATGCGTCCCCCTGCCAATTCGATCATTCCAGTTTGCACTTCGTCAAGAAAAGCAAGTGTGTGGAACAATATTGGGTCATGCAGAAATAGAAGTTCACGCTTGAATAAGTCATGACTTTGGTGCAACTCAGTGGATTTGGCAATTAACTCCGAATGCAAATTTGTTGTAACAACTGTGTCTTCCACAATAGTTAACACGTCTTGGAGAAGTGTTCTTTGCTGTTGTATCACCTGATGAATATCGTTAATGTGTTGCTTTAGCGCATAGATTTCCATATCCAGCTTTTGGACAGTAATAGAGTTGGCTGCAGACATTCCAGTTGCGACAACTGCACCGACAGTGGCACAAACTAATGCAACAATTATAGCGGTGAGGAACCTTTTGGGTCGGTTGCTCATCGGAATAGAACTGGATACAAATGGTTTCCGGGCTTGCTCCAAGATGTTTCGCACACGGTCCTGTGCTCTTTGGAGGTGCATCTGGTACCAAGTCTGTAACTCAGGAAGCTGCATCGATGAAATGTTGTATGCCTTCTCGATGGAAATCTTGGGGTCCAAGCTGATGAACACACGTCTGGTCAGGATCCTCTTCTCTGTTAAGATGAACCCTGGTGTCTCTTGAATCAGGATGCCGGAGGATGGTCCCATCTCTGCGATCGGGTCGGTCCGTAGCTCTTGGCACAGGAGCAGTACGATCCAGAAACACGTCACATCCTTCTTGGACATCTTTCGACAGTCACGGATCAGGAACTCGTTTCAGACTTATCTACTAATGATTCAAGGTTTGTTAAGCATACAAACTTATAACAGTGTGACATCACTTGGCCTAGGACAACACATTATTACGATTCATCAACATATGTATTCTGTCTAATTCTATTTTTATAACTTCATCTCTCACTACATTTATTACTGACTCTTCAGCAATTTGCCTATAGCAGTTAAACAAGCTAGTAACCTGCTTATAAAATGTAGTTATTGGATGGCAAGGAAATGGTTAATGACATGAACGTACATGAGATCATGGCACATCACAACATTTCACATCATACTATACCACGTGAATCAAGCATTCATCCAGGTTAGTCGTTCACCCTTCTGCATCTGAATCCACACCTATAATCCTTAATTGAGATTTAGGATGACAAGCACGCAACTGGTTAATGTGAACCCACTTTTCAATAAAATCACCATCCTTAGGAATTTTTATCTTGTACGCTACTGGGGAAATTTTGTCAATAATGACATATGGCCCTTTCCAAGAAGGTAAAAATTTCTTTTCCTTGACTTGATTTCGCGCAAAGTTATACAGATAGACTTGATCTGTTATCTCATATTCCTTTTTCGTGGTTTTTAGATCGTAATAGGTCTTAACCCCTGTCGCTGCTTTTTCTAGATTCTTTTGGGCAAAAGCAAATGCATGCTGTAAATGCTTGCGCAAATCTTCGATATACTGATGCGTAGTGGCAGCATTGATCAAGTTATGATCCGAAGTACGATATAGTAAATGCTGTGGTAAAACCATCTTTCTTCCTGTCATCAATTCAAAAGGTGACAATTTGGTAGAAGTGCTAGGTGTAGCTCTAATCGCCATTAAAACTAGGGGCAATTTAATGTCCCAGTCTTTACCAGACTCCTTAACATATTTCTTCAGAATATTAACGATAGACTGGTTATATCGCTCTACCCCCCGCTAGACGCAGCGCGGTATGCAATATGTAGCTTTCGTTTAACACCTAGAATGTTCCACATCTTAGCCATTACTTCGCTGGTAAAATGACTACCTCTGTCTGACTCAATTCTCTGAGGCAGACCGAACCTGGAAAAGACATGGTTAATCAACAAAGTGGCGCACACGGTACTCGTGTTCTCTTTACAAGGCAAACACTCTATCCACTTTGTGTACATACATGTAATGGTTAACATGTATTTGTTACCTCTTGAAGATCTTGTTACAGGACCTATAAAGTCAATTTGAATATCAGACCAGGGTAATGACACCCCCCTCTTCTGAAGTGGTGCACGATGGGTTGGACCATGGGGTTGATATTGCGGACAAATCAAGCATCCCTGACAGTATGTCTTAACATCCCTTAACATGTGTGGCCAATATGCATAATCACGCAATATCTCATATGTGATCTTATCACCACGATGCCCAGATGTAGGTGCATCATGTGCGTGTTGGAGCATTAACCCTCTGTATATAGTTGGGACTACCCATTGTTGTATACCATGTTTAGAAGTTCTGACCAGTAACCCATCCATGATACTAAATTGGACTTTATATCTCATCAACATTCGTAAATCTTCATTATTTTTGCAATCCTCATCTGTGATGGGATTGGCAGTAGGGTCTTCTATATGTTTATAGAATATGCCTATGACGGGATCGTTCTTTTGACTAGTAATCAGGTCATCACTAGGAGCTTCTTGACTCCATTGCACGACATTTAAGTCGGCATTATCTCTAGCCTGTCGTCTAGTTATGGCTTCAACATGAATTGAACCCATAAGATCATCAATGTTTAGGGTTTCACCATTGATGGCAGCTTGTTTTGCCAGTGAATCAGCTAAGTCATTACCATCCTTGTCAATACCTTCTATTTTAGAATGGCCTTTGGTTTTCTTCCAATATATGGATAAACCATTTTCCTTAACCAGTTCATCGATTTTACAAAACAATTTCCCATGTTTAACAGGTTTGTTATTGCTTTTCAGCATTTGGTTACGTTTCCAGCTAGGCAGATATTCGACAAAACTGTTGCGAACATAGTTGGAATCAGTTATAATAACAAATTCTTTGATACCATATTCTATTGCCATTTGAATGGTCTTATATACTGCACAGAGTTCGGCTATCTGACTGCTTTTGGGACCAATATTGTATCCTATAGATACATTAGGATAATCACCTGTCCAGGCCGATACCTGCAACTAACTTCCGTTCAGCACCCAACTACGTGGTGATATGAACAACCATCAATGTATACCCACGGTAGTGGTCGACAGTATTCCTCGTCATAAACTTTATAAGGAGATAGCAATTGCTCTTCTAGGAAGTCATCTCCGGTGTCATTATCATCCAGAGATGGAGCAGTACAGTCATGTAATTCTGCTAAACCTTGGGCAACTGGGCTTCTCTTATTATGTTTATAACGGACTTCTAACGGCCATCCCTGTAAGGATAGAGTCCATGCAGTAATCCGACTGTTAGAGAGATTACCGTCTCTAATTCTTTCACTCTGCAGATACTGTAGAGGTTGGTGAGCTGTTTCTACAATTATTTTCTCACCTTGGATATAGCTACGAAAATTTTGTAGTGCCCAGACAGTCGACAATAACGCCTTCTCACACGTGTTGAATTTAACTTCAACAGGTGACAAAGTCTTGCTAGCATATGCAATAACTTTGTTTAAACTGTCCTGCTTCTGATACAGAACAGCACTTATGCTTAAATCGGTATATCCTGTCTCCAGATAGAAGGGTTTACCCCCCTCTGGGTATGCTAAACAGGGTGCCTGAGTGAGCTTCCTCCTCAGTTCACTTACCGCTTGGTCCTGAGGCTCCCCCCAGTTCCAGGTAGTTTCCTTTTTAAGCAGGTGTAAGAGTGGTTTAGTTATTTCTGCATAGTTATCTATAAACTTACGGGAGTAGTTAGTCATACCAAGGAACGATCTTAATTCCCTGATGTTTGAAGGTGTTTTAGCCTTTAGTACGGCTTCAACCTTCTTCCTCTGGGGATTTAATCCTTCAGAAGTTACCTCATGTCCAAGGAAATTGACATGGGTGCGACACCATTGTGCCTTTTGTAAAGACAGTTTAATCCCTGCCTCTCTTAACTGAGTGAGAACATGTCTAATCTCTAAGATATGCTTATCAAAGGAAGTGCTTTTCAGCAAGACATCGTCGACATATGATAACGTTCCTCTCTCGAGTGCGTCAGGCATAGCTTTATGCATGAACACAGCGAATTCATGACCAGAGTTTATATAACCGAAAGGCATACGGGTCCAGGTATACTGCTGCTTTCCAAATGTGAAGGCCAATTTGTATTGGTCTTCATTATGGACTGGTACAGTCCAATATCCCTGCGCACAGTCAATGGCAGTGAATATTTTGGATCCCTGCATTTGTACCAAACATTGGTCTATGTATGGTGTTGGCCAACCAGACATATAGACGCGTTTATTTAGCTGTCGTAAGTCAGCGCATAAACGCCATTGTCCATTAGGTTTCAGAATCCCCAAGATCGGATTATTATACGAACTGTGCACTGGACGTATAATGCCCCTTTCCTTTAAATTCTGAATGATGTCTTGTAGACCATCATATGACGCTAATGGGAGTCTATATTGTTTGATAAATACAGGTGGTAAATTTGGATCAGTTTGTATTCTGGCTACGTGGAGGTTAGTTAACCCACAGTCGTAGGAATCTTTGGCAAAAATATCTTGGAATTCCAAAAGGATTTCCTTTAGCTGTTGCCGCTCAGCATCGTTGGAGCAACCGTCAGCTAAAGATATTTGCTCTTCTAGCCTTTCCTGAAATCCTGGGAAGATTTCAGGCTGGCCTATCTCATAAGCTTCTTCAAGCCTAGAAGTTAGGTCAGTTCGGTGTTGACTTACCTTTTCTCTTTGGTCGAGATACTCTTGTGATTCCTGCTCATTGAGCGGATGATCGAAGGTGATTGATGCTTCTTCGATTTTACACGAGCCTTCTTCAACATTGAAGGGATACACAGATAGGATAGTGAATAATCCTTCTGGGGAGGAATGGAATATTTGATCGACAATTTCGTCCTCAGTTAAGTATTCTTCAGGGATGAGGCCTATAATTTGGTTTTGGAAACCAAATGTATAGTACTCAGCATCCAATGCTAGACCTAATAATGTTCCTTTTGGTAAAGTAACACTATTGGGTGTAACATTGTTGACCATGATATAGGTGGGATTCTTACCAATACTTACCATTGGTGTATGTGTTACCACCATCCCTAATTGTTGTATCCTGTTGGATAAACAGATTAGGGCATCAGAGTTTTCCAATCTCTGACCCTCCTTGACCTGTAGGGGTAAAAGAAAATTACTTGTCCCCTGTGGAATGGTTATGTCATCAGGAACTTGGATACTTACCGCATATGGGAGTATTTGTCCTGATTTCAGGGCGTTTTCCTCGTGTAGGTATCCACAAGGATTACCTTTTAACCTTGTCCACAAGTTGGAATTAATCAGGTCAAGGTGTATGGCAAAGCGATGTATGACATCATTGCCAACGTAAACCTGATAGCGAGGTTCATCTATCACTAGGAATAAATGTTTAATTGTCTTATTTCCGATGGAAATAGATAGTAAACATTTTGCTATCACATTGTGACTCTCTGATTCGCCATCCAGGTTCTGGATCCACCTGTCATGTGGGGAAGCGTACCTGATCATTTTAGGATTAGCGATCTGCTTTAACAGACTTCTGCTAATATAGCTGTTCTCACTCTGTAAGTCCAGCTTTGCATTCCTACTTTTTCCTAAGTCATGTATTTGAATAGGAAAGAATAAGTTATTATTAACCCTTTCAATTCTGGCAAGGAATTGAGCATGACCTGCCAGATCTACAGATTCAACATAGTCCCTGTGGAGAGAAATGGTTAAAACATCACCTTCCAGAGAGACATTCTGGATCCTCTCTGGAGCAATTCTTATGGAATGCTCATCTACAGGTGCGATTGCATCATTCACCTGCAGGATAGTCACGTCAGGTGACTGACTATTTCTAAAATGTACCTCAATCGAGTCAGGTCTTTCTTCTATCACATGGCAGTTACGATCAGATTGAACATGTGATTTCTCATAGGTTATGGGAACCTTAGCTTGTGACCATACAATTCCATTCACACAGTCAATAATAGTGTTAAGTCTTCTGAGTATATCTATACCCAGAATCAGTCGGTCATAGGGGAGATCTACCACTATCACCGGGTGTCTAAAGGTTTTGTTACCTATTTTAAACTTTAACCAGGTATTGCCAATAACATGAAGGGCATTTCCTCCTACACTCAACAGAGCATTGGGGAAACCTCTTAGCTTCGGCTTATCCGTTGCTAAGTCCATTACCTGCTGGAAGTAGGTATTGGATAAGATAGTGGCTTGTGAACCAGTATCTATTAACCCTTTAAAAGGCTGGGGTAGCGAATCCTGTATTTCTACAGACATGTAATACCTTCCTTCATGTTCTTCTAATTCACATAAGAATTTAGAATGTGTCAACATATTACTTGTTTTCCATACATTACCTGTCACAGCAGTAGTTTCTACCTGTACTGAGGAATGCTCAGTCTTACCCACAGGCCCATCCTTTTTAGGAACATCTTGAACTGTCAAGCGGGAACTAGTGGTCGGCATCTCATCAGTTAACCCTTTCAGGTCTGGATCCTGGAAACTAGTGGTTGCTGGGGCTACTTTAGCCTTTGGCTGAAATGAAAAAACAGAGGAACACGTTGCGCCTCCTTCACCCGGAAGTGAAGTGACGGTATAGGCAATAGGTTTTCTAACACAACTATTGTTTGTTTGACTGTTAGTACCTGGAAAGGAAACAGGGTTAGGCATTACATCTACTGATAACCTAGCCTGTTTAGTCACAGTGGCTATTATTGCTGCGGCACCTGTTGTTGTTGCTGCGGTTGCACAGGTAGTTCTGCAATTGGAGCTATCCCTAAAAAAGGATTTGTGGCAAAGACTTGGTTAATCTTTGTCATTCCCTCCATTAATTTGCCCATCTGGTCTGTCAATTGACCAACCTGACGACGCAAATTATTTCCCCCATTGCCGTTTTGTCTTTGCCCATTAGAATTTGGCTGGGATGGCTGAGACTGTTGGGAGTTATTGGAAGCAGATTGGTTGTTTCTGTTTCCATATCTCCTATTTCCCTGAGGATTCCTTCTCCATTGGGAATTGCCTTGGTTCTTATTAACCCAGGGGCGTTTATTCCCATTGGCATTGGACTTTTCAGAGTTATTAGAGGGGTTTGCAGAATTGCTTCCTGCGTTTTCCTGTTTCTGAGGTTTTGGTGTTTTCAAAACCTCGGAATAGGTCCTCTTTTTCTGTTGGGTTTCTAAACCTAACTGAATTTTAGTCTCTGACACCATTTTATCACCAGGTTTCTTAACCTTTGGCTGATTTTCGTCATGTGCATGGTGTATAGTATACAATTTCATGCATTGACTGACTAGCCATTCTAATGGCAACTTACAATCGTAATCTCTTGCGAGATTCATTTGTATGTTTACCGGCATGGCATGAAAATACAGATCTTTGAAGTCTGTGCTTTCATACCTGGGTTTTCTTTGGGCCACAGAGTATGCATTTTTAATAATTATTAAAAATTCTCTGGGGCTTTGATCTGGACGGCACTTTAAGTTATAAAGCGCCTTCTTTGCAGAGGCAATGGTTTTATACTTACCATATTCCATGATTATTTCATATTTCATCTTGGACCAGGACATTAACTGTATAGCTTGAAGACTTTCTAGATAAACACGGCACATTGAATCAAAGGTCCATGTAATGAACCATTTCTTATGAATGTCATCATACATGCCCAATGAATTCATTGCTCTATCATAATTTTCCAGATGTTCAGATATGTTTCCTGAACCTCTAGAAAATTGTGGGACAGTCTCTCTAAGGAATTTGATGACCTTTGGTGTTTCATAAACAGGCGTCGTTGAATTACGACCTCTGTTTCTGTGTTTAGGTAAACGTCTATGCGATCTGTCTGCTGAAGAGGAATTAGACCCGTACAACAGTGCAGATGGTATATCAGTTACATGGCCTTCAGAGTGGATAGTGCAATCACTTTCACTCCCATCACTCTGAGCTTCTTGTTCACTGTCACAATTCTGATCAGCATCAGAATCCTGCCAGTGTACAGAACCATGTCTGTTTTCATTCCTATCACCTTGAATCTGATTCTTTCTGTCAAGCTTGGCCAGGACAGTCTTTTCAAACTGTTCTGCCCAAGATTGCCAAGAACCTACAGGTGTTTTCTCAGAATTATTCACCTCTTTTCTTAGAGACTGTTTTATGAAAACCTGGTTTGGTGTGGGAAAATCATAATAAGGAGGGGATTTACAAATAGTCTTTTCTTGCATTTTTGTGCAACTTTTTGGCACAGAATGATGACTACCAACCTCACTGTCTAATTTCTGACTCTCCTTTTCATACTCATCCAATTGCATTTTAAGCTGATTTATTTCCTGTGCATATTTATCCATCAAAGCTTTCATTTCTTTTTCATGATCAGCCTGACGAGTTTTATGCTCAGCAAGTAAATCTTGGTATTTCCCATTTTGAATGCCCAAATCGTCACTGTACGTGTCCAATTTGGCATTCAGTGACTTGTTTTCATCACACACCTTAAGAAGTGCTGTCATAAAGAAAGGCCAAGAGTGTATTATGAACGCCATTTTCCTTTCTATGTTCTTTTGTTCAGCAATTTCTTTAAGATATATGATGATGTGTTCATCAGTTAGAATGGTGTGTTAAGCTTCCCATTCTATGCTTTTCAACCAAACCTCATAGGTTGCATCATTTTTCATATGTTTATGAATATGAACTAGAGCATGTTTTCTTAGGTCTTCAATTATTTCAGTATTATCTGTTACAGATTTATCACTGCCACTGGCCATTTTTATTTTTATTTTATTGATTAATCTCAATACAAAACTCTTTTCTATATTAAGATTAAATTGCATGAATTACACCAATATTATTATTATATATGAAATACAATTTCAACTTAAACGATCTCAGCACCGTGCCTCCAATATGTGGGGATATTTATGGGATAATAATAGTAAACAGTTGAGAATTGCCCACTATTTCAATTCTCAGATCCCTAAGAACGTTTATCGTGTTAAGTGGAATGTATTTCATATAATAATATCACAATGTATAAAAATAGATTTTATTTATGATAACCAATAATTAACAAATAATATTATGTAACATGCATGACAATAATCAATGAATATCCAGTATAAAATGATATGCAATACAAAGGAATGGGTATTACGTTTCAATGGCTAAAACAGCATTATCTGTCAAGACTTATTTATTACCATCTTTAACACAGGCTGAAAGTGAAACTTTTCACAGGGAAGAACAGAATTCCTCAGAGTGCAGCATAAGGTCGTAAAGTTTAGCAGACAGTTAGAATAACCCTTTCAATGCTGGCTAGATCTCCTAGGTAGTTAAGATCTATTCTTATGTGAATTTTAAATAAAATAACATTCAAGCCAGTTTAAATTCATTTTCTTAAACCATCCATAAGAGAATTTACCACATTATATAAGCAGATTTTTAATTTGTCTAAAAGATATCTATCTTAATTTAGAGCAAATCAATACACCTGGATAAAAACAGCGGTATGCTAACACGTGATAATATCACATCAATATATAATTATTCTTAATTCCACCTGCAGAATGGAATGTTTATAACTATATATTCTTTAGTTAACTAAGATTTCTTAATATGGAAATCTGACCGTGCTTTATCCAGTCATATATAATGCTATTAATACATTTTAATTAATTTAATTTAATTAAATGAAACCAGTATAATTACCAGTTGAGTAGATATTTCATCCGATTGGTAGTCTCTCTGCATGGAGGTGTTGGTTAGAAAGTCAGTAAATTCTAAGTGTTAGAGTTTTAGGAGTAGAGTGTTAGTCTCAGATGTTGTCCGAGTTGGAATCCCCAAACTTCCAATTCCTCTCTCCTCTCCTTTGCATATCTTGCATCTGCCTCCCTCTCTCGTATCTCTCTATCTTCCCTTTGTCTTAACTTTTAAAGGGCCAGACTCTCTGTACGTCATCAGTTGATAACCCAATAGAAGCACTAGAGGTGTGGTTATCTTCCAGATCGCAAATTAGGTATTTGGTCTGTAGAGGGCAGTCTTGTCCCACTAAACATACCTATCCAGGAAAGAGTTAACTTTTCCTGGTGGCTATTTTGACGTCATTTTGGCCTATCTAGATAGTGGCTATAACTTACGTATCCTTCAAAGATCAAAGGGGTTCTTAAATTTTGTCCAGACTATGTGTCTGCAAATCTGCTATAATTTCTGATATGACAGATCATGAACTAAGTTTACCCTTTTCCATACAATGGTACCTTATATGTATAGACAGTAAAATTAAATTATTTAATCTTCTCTGTCACAATTGTCTGGGTTTAGATTTGATTATATTCCATTAACATTTTAGACAGTCTATCCAACCCCCTTCCTTATCACTTGTTTGTATATACTATGCATTCCTCAGATCTGGGAAAGTGGTTAGCTTACAGATAGAAATATAGTGTCTTTTTTTTTTGTTAATTTGAAATAACAAAATGGAGTCTGGTCTGTTCAGAGTGACTCAGAATATACACTTTTAGTTTCTATCATAGCACAAAATGTCTGCCGATATAAATACTCTGACATTAGGCATACAAATCCATCCAAGTTGGGGCAGCCAGTAGAGGCTATGAACCGGTGTTACTCTGTGACTCCTTTGGCAAGGGACTCTGCTGTGGAAGCATTGTTCGTTTCTTTCTTTGCGTTACTGAACGATTCAGATAATCAAAAATAATTATGCAGGTGCACTGTGAAGAAGCAAGCAATGAAGGTCTATGAAAGGGGATGAACAGAGATCTCTAGTAAACCATGGATAACATTTTCTTCTCTGCAACTGTGTAATTACATGTAGGTAGCAAATAGAAGACGCATATTAAATGCTTTTAAAATGGGGAGAGCTAAGAAAACACAAGAGGCTTTGGATGAGACACAATCCATCACTGATTCTGCTCTCCTGCATACATTGTGTACTTAAATCTGGCTGTTTGTCTGAGAGTCAGGGTATTGAGTATGCTAATATGAGCATATCTCTAGATAACTTGGCTGCATGTGTGGAGGTAGGAGTAACTGAGTCTCAGCTCATCCATGCAGCTGAATCATCCCAGTTCTGCTCTTTATTTATGGTTAAAGAGGAGAATAATTCTGTCTGTGAGTTTTGCTTGTTGGCAAAACCTTCATATGCTAAACCCTAGACCAGAGATTTACCGGAGAGCAAAATTCCTGTTGTCATGGAAACAGCTTCAATTTTCGCCCCAAGGTTTTTGTTTTGAATATGGTTAAGACATCAAGTATTTTAAAAACAAAATCAAATATTCGTAATGTTCAATTTTCATTTTAGAATATGGAGAACTTAATACACTGCTTAGCAATTCATTATTTTGCATGCTAGTCGGTGTAATGGTAAAAGTGTGCAATATCTGGCAGTAGTACTTTGAAAGTTTACATCCATACACGATTGTTGTGCTTTTTAAATGTGAAAATTCCTGACCTACATTTTATAGTATTATATGTTAATAAGAGTAAGTAATAATAATAAAGTGCATACATTGTTAGCTTTGAGTAATAATACATTTGTGTTAAAACACTGTATATTTGATTAAACCCAATATGGAGCTGTCATGAATAAATGAATATTAACCAATCTATCTTTTAGGCAATTAGGTTCAGAGTATTATATTAAATTATTGCACATTTATTCTTACAAAACTTGGAATTTATTAAATCCACTTGATCTGTAGTAGGTTATGTTTCTTACATACCTTATCTCCCACCATTTAGAGGTACGAGATCAGGATAGACCCGACCACTGAATGAGCCTGTCTGGCTAGCTCCCAACCTACAAGACCCTGAAGAGAGCTCTGTTGAAGCGCTCTCTGCAGGGTCCTACTGCCTTTCACAGTGCGAGCACGTCTAAGGATTCGCTCACGTGTAGCCCTTGGACAGTTTCTGATGTCCATGGATGTCACTAGGTAACAAAATCGGGACAGGGACACATGAACCCCACTGGGGTTCTTGTGATGGATTGTGGCATCGCTGCAATACCCTTAGAGCGGCTGAAAGCTATCACCATCGCTTCCAGCGATCATATTTGCCGCGGACTTCCTCAGTACCTTAAGGGTCGTTTTTTTGTCGGACGTACCAAGTACGTCCGCCGTCCTTAAGGGGTTAAAATGGTACATATATTACCAGGGCATGCAAACTTTTGAGCACAACTGTATATAGTAGTATTTTGAAAAAGTGCACTAAGGGAGTTGATCACCTGTGAAATTTGCTGTTAGAGAATAGAAATGGTGTCAAATTTGGAAGAGGCAAAACATGGCAGTGTCAAGACTCTTCGTGGACCACAATGTAAGAGTTTGAAACTCTTTAATAAAACCTTAAGGATTTGGCTAAATGTTTTTATTTTATTTTTATTATTTATGTATGTCAATACATATGTAATCATTTGCATATTAGTACAATGAATACATGCAAATACATTAGCAAAAGGGACTGGTACATTATGCATGACAGAGTTCCTTTAGAACACAGTATTTTATTGTCTCTGCATCTAAAACAACCAAGTACCTGCGGATTCTGACTGTCCCTACGTCTATATTCCGTCTGTGAAAAAAGAGGCACCCTGTTGCTTTCCAAACCTTCATTTCGTGTGTTTAGTAGACTAGAGAAAAATATCAGATGAAAAATCTACTTAATTTACTACAGTATGGTATGATCTAAAGTTTGCATGCACTGCACCTTTGGCTTAAAGCTACCTTGAATCTTGAAAGCCAATATGTTTCTAGATGTGCGGCAAATCATTATCTCCACATCATTTCCATATTTTTCTCTGCAACAAATATTAAACGTATGGTGTCATAACCACTACATGTGCTTATGATCCTTTTTGGTGGTGTGAAGTACTAAATTCTTTAATCTTCTAGAATTACTCTTATCACAAGTGACTGCTTAAAATGTAGGTAACGAACCCGCATAAGATAAACCTGACTATTTTTGGTACTCTGTGATGTATTCTAACTGCCATCATTATGGTGGGAGATTTATCAAAGCCAAACTGGTACTTTTCTGGATGCAAAGTGCTAAATGCTGAGAGTTGTTCTATCGGTTGCCATGGTAATTATACTTTATTTGGTACTTTATAAAAGTAACTGTATTTGCCTTGATCAATGCTCCCCACATCTTGGAGAAAAAAAATATGTTTGTTTGTTTTTTCTTTCAAAGTTGAAGTACAGATGACACTTGCTAAAATAGAAAATCACATTAGAAATAAAATATATACAATAAAAAATTTGGTTTTGGCGAGTTTTCAATGTAATACTGCTTCTCCTTTGTGTTATTCATCAAGAAGGGTTATTTTTAAAAGTGTGAATTGTAGCTAATTCAAAGTGAGTGCAATATAAATTTTGCATTTTAGATCATATTAGCTAAAGCAAAACATATGACATGAAGGCATTTTCCAGTTTGGGTAATTTGGCCTATTTAAAGGTCACCTTAAATGTTCTTTGAATCCCAGAGAATTCACAAATTTAGGAATATAATTGTTAAATACTATTCTGTTAAACCCCTTAAGGACTAAACATCTGGGATAAAAGGGAATCATGACATGTCATGCATGTCATGTGTCCTTAAGGGGTTAATGGACTCCATCACAATGGTTAACACTATAGAATTCTACCATAAATAACTAGTCAATCTAATACGACTGAACAGGTGGCTTTTTACATACTAGAATTATTGGTTAGTAATATACCATTTCCTCATTGGATGGGTGCACACTTATTCAGTATGCATAGTCAGTAGCTTCTCCCTGCCCAACTGCTGGAAATGTTTCTGCTTCGCTTTGCTTGATTCCTGGCATATAACATGAAACTTGTATGAAAATAAATGTCTACGCATTAACATCATCCTGCATTATTCACAGAATTTAGTCAAGTGTAGAAGAATGTAGGGTTTATGATATTGCTTGTTAACAAACAGGGAGATGTTGTTTTCTTTAAGTACAGGCTGTGCCAGCCACTGCAGTCCTAATTTGCATGTCTCCCCCCAAAAAAAATTATACCATTGTTAATTTCAGTAATATTTTGCTTTAGATCTGGGTCTAGATTTGCTCAGACCAGATCAAAATATTACTGATATGCAAATAGCGCAGATGAGATTTATTGAGGAAAACATAGGGGCAGTCACCTTGAAAACCAATTGAATGGACACACCGAAAATATCACCTGGTTTGCAATGAGATATTATCTTAAACATGTGATAAACATGCGCATAACATATCCTATTATAATTATATCCAAATAAATAAGCAAAATAGTAGCAAATAAATGTATGGCAATTATAATTTAAAAGAATATTGTACTCAAAAAAAGTCATCTAAATTAAGTTGTTATAGTTACTACAGTAGTTCCCTGTCAGTCTCAGGCTCGCACAGTTGATTTTTTAGTCATGGAATTGCTGCTTCAAGCCATGCCTCCAAGACCACTTGGTATTAGAGCCGAGACTGTTAATTCCCAGCATACTCTTGCATACAATGCATGCACAGTGCCACCACAGTCTGCTATATTTCTATGATTGTGTTCAATGATTCTCTACAGCATAGTCATAGGCACATTGCAGTGAGCGCTGCGCATGCATCTACAATATTCAATACTCTTTTCTGCACTGGAGAGAATGTGAGTAAAAACGTTTTGTTTTGTTTCTTTTACTTCACTGTAAGGAGTGTGGGACCTGAATCCAACAGCAGAAAATCATAGTATTGGGAATACTGATATGTATTGTTAATGCTACAATGTCCCTTTAAATCTGTGTTTGCTTAATTATTTTATAATGTATTTTTTTTTTTGTTCAAATTTCAAACAAAAAAACATGCAGCCACAATATTTTAATTTTGTGTTATTAAAAACACAGGTAATAAAATACCAGTGTACCTTAATAAAAAATAATAAAGTTTAATATGATTCTTATTTTGTATCTATAATTTTCTATTACCATTACAAAAACATAATTCTGCTGGCAATAGTGGTTTTTGGTGGGTGGATGGTCATATTCTTTGCTATGTATTCTTGATGACTGCTTAGATGTGTAAGGACATTATACATTTAAAAAGGGACAGGAGTCCCTGTAACGTACGTATTTTGGTTTTGCCCTTTATTAGAACAGAGGCAGTTATCCAACTTCAGAATCAAAACCTAGAATGTGTGCTATTTCTTTGTTGCACCTAATTTAAAGGTTTCTCTTTAAGTACATCCATACATATTGGATTTTTCAAAGGGCTTTCTTTTTAGTATCCTATATGTTTACCTAACACATTAAGTTTGAATAAAATGTTAAAGATACAGAAAAATAAATAAAAATTAAAAAAAATTCTGCACATTTTTGCTTTTAATAATTTTTGCACATAAAGTACAATTAAAGAAAAAAGAGGACAAAGTAGACAGAGGCATCATTTCTGATTGTTAAGTACCTCATATGTCTAGGATCTAAATCAATTTAACGCTAACTCTATTCCATCCACAACTCTACCTTTAATCCTTTGCTTACATTAGCTCTAACCATACACATACCCTAACCTTATCCCTAGCAGTAACCCTACACTATCACTAACTTTAAAACAGCATTACTTCTAATCTAGTATTAATCTTACCAACCATAACACTAACCCTACACCTAACCCTAACTCAGAGGGATTCCCTTTACAAATGTCAGTACCGACATCAGCAGAGGCATTTCCCAAATCACACACTAGAGAGTGGTCTGTGAGCACCATCTAGTGGATGATTGCAGCATGAGAGGCAGATATAACTCTCATGCTGTAGCTCCGATCAGCATGGGACATGCAGGGGGACACATGGGTCTTTTTCCTGGGGTAGGCTCAGAATTACCTCTACTGAGTACGTTCACTGCTCAGTAGAGAATTAAAGGACTGCATGCACTGCTCATTTTGAGTGCTGCACAAAGCTCATCGGTCAGTCTGGGACCACTAAATATGACCTCAGCTCACAGAGGTGATCCCCAGGTATTGATTGATATCTGAGTCACCCTTGTATAAGAAGGGGAGCAACCCTACCTGTGTTAAAGCCCACGAGGCGTTAAACTGTGTTTTTTCTATAGGAGACCCCATATAGATAAATAGATATATATACACATATAGAGAAATATAATTATGAAACACTTGGTATTATTGTTTTCGATCTGGATTAGTACAAGTCTAAATTGTGTTTTTATTTTTTCTTTCTCTTTAGTCACAGTTTCTGAATCAAATACTTGAAGGGATAATATCAAGGCAAAAGAGGTCCAAGTATAAATTCAAAACATTGAGAGACATCCCATTGGTTTCCATGGTGATTGCTGCTTATTTAGCGCTTTGCCCCAGAATAGCCCCTGCTAATGTCTTGATAAATCTACCTCTGGATTTCATAATACACATTCAGTCCTTCACTTCTGAATCGTTATATAAAGAAATCAGCAGTTCATTTTCCAAGAATGGTGCGGTGATTATTTCAGGAACTGTTTTCTTACTCATACAGTCAAGCAAACAGATCAATACAGGATAAAAATAGAAAATTAACTTAAAAAGAAATGCATACAGCACCCTCCCCCCACCTCCTCAAAAAAAAAAACAAAAAAAAAACAGGCTTCAGCAGTCTGAGTGGATTATGGTACAGTAAAACATTTACTGGGGGCCACCTGCCCTCCTGGTAAGAAAGACAGCCCATTCTGTGCTCAGTCAGAAAAGCGGACCCTTGAGATTCCTTTATACTGCAAGACTTCATATCTGTATATATATTATTTTTTTTCACAAAGATGTCATATTCAATTTGGCGGTAGAAAAAAAAAGTAGGTCACAAACAGGTAACCTGTGAAACATATATTTATGATTAAGATTACATATTGGGTTTTCTTTTCACAGTCTGTTCTGGAACAGGTTCATGTTCACGTTTCTTCCTTTGTATGATAAAATCTGAAGAAAACAAGAATGTGCATACCTTGCATTAATTCTAATAAGGTCAAAATAAAATGGGTTTAGCATTGTATTCTAGATAGATATGTCACATATGTGTTCAAACACTGTGTGTTTGTGTGTGCTTTGTTAAAGATTAAATTGTCAGATCTGTCTGTGTGTGTGTGTGTGTGTGTGTGTGCACGCATAGACACACAATAGAATTGTTTTCAGCACTACAAAATTGGAAAGATAAAATAAACATTTTGAAATAGTTGAAGTATATGTTCTTTGCCTGACCACATTCAAGAAAATTAACAAAACACACATTGTACCAAATACTTTTTTTTTTAAGAGTATAACATCCCATCCAACAGAACATGAAAGGTTATGCGGTAAGCTATTTACCGAGCTATAAGTGACAGGCAGAAGAGTGCTCTGTGTCAGAAATGTCCCCCTCCCTTTTTCACGCCTGAGCCTTTATATTTATTAAATATATAGTTGAGTTAAGTCCATTGCTTAATCAGCCTTTAGGCAGTCACTTGGGCTATTGGGGTAAAGAAAAATATACTATTATAAATGTACATTAGGCAGGGCCAGGAGCTGTCATTGTGTTCTCAGTGTGACTTCTTTCTTCTCACTCCTGTGGCACTATAACCCCACCCTCTGGTGCTATCAGCTAATGAGGGTCCCTCAATGGAGAGGCCAATAGCATGCCTCCACTTATGGGCACCTGGCTGTGCTGCCTAAATGGCAACTCAATGGAAATTCCAGAAATTCCTTATTAAAGGACATGTTCAAAATCTGCTTAAACAGGGCTGATTTAAAATTACCCCCTTTTTTGTCATGCCTAGATACTCTCAAGTAAGCTTCTCCAAACAACTACCAATGAGGGGGACAGAGATGCTGCAGAACTGAAACCTATGATAGAATTAAAGAGACACTATTTTTTTTTCTATATTGTTTTGACTTAGCACTCTTCCCTCAAGAAAAAAAAGAATCTTAGTGTTTCTAAACAACTGCAAATACAGTTTCCCCCACATAAAGACTGGTGGCCCAAGTGCCCCTATTGATGAACCGCCACTGGAAGATAGCTAGATATGAGTAATATGTAAAGGAAACTCTGGTAAACTTTTTTGCAAATTGAAATTTATAAAGACGTTACTATATTATGGTATTTTAAATTTAGGAAAATAAGGTACTAATACAAATAATGATCTCTTCCCTTTCAAATTATATTATCTAATATTTAATTACATCTTCTCCTTAAATTTCTTGCTTAGGAAGCATGTACTGAGATAAAAAAAAAATAGATAATGCTGTTGCAGTTAAAATTGGTTCCTTGTTGTATTGTGGTATTTTTGAATGGCTCAGCAAATTTTCAATTTTCTGGTAAGAAAATATGTTCCTTTTTCTCATTGCAACTGGAGACTATTTATACTGTTTCAATGTGCCTTGCTCAGAACTTATCAAGGGACACTGCAGCTTTTTGATGCAACATCAAGGTCAGCAAAGCATGTTAGCTACATATCTGCCTCTTGGCCTGACATTTTACTTGACGGTTTGGGACATGACAAGGTCATGACATATCTTGCGTGGGAATAAACTGTCCTTCACTGAAGTTGGTGAAGACAGAGGAAAGAAAAAACACAAATTTGTCAATATATCACTTCTTATTTCCCGATGTTTGCTGGTAGTATTTGGGACACATCACAAAAAGAATTTATTGAAGTGACATTACAGGGCGCACAGGCAAGCGAAAGGAATTTGAAGTCACAGATAGATCTTATACAATAGTATTACTGTAAATCATTAGAAAAAATGTAACAAAGCTTAATAATTCAAAGATATCTTTGATGTCTTATTGTTTTCATCTAGTGGTGGCACTCTAGTTGTAGTAGAGAATATTTGTTTTAGTATGATTATTGGCTTACACCAGAGGGTTGATGGACTTATGAAACACAAATGTGGTATCTTGCGCCATTAGTGTCTCCGCTGCCAAAGTTTTGTGATGCATGCTAATTTGGACTCTATCCTGCTGAAAGTCGAATAATTCAACAATTTGTCAGGTCACCAAAAGCTGGGCCAGATTACACCTGAGCTGTCTTGAAATGTAGTTATATGCAGTACCTATTTAAAATATTGGATTATGACTGGGATGACCTGAAAGTAGAAATAAAATGTCAAAATACTGCAAATTTCAACTCATAAAGCAGTGTGTTAATGCTGCTTAAACAAGCATAATCAAGTGAAAAGTCAAAGTTAAATTGCATTTTAAGGCCAAACGAGCCAGACTGAAGGCAGAATTGACTTATATCCTACAGTTTGAAATTCACCTCCACTTTGAATTCCTGGACATCCTCACTTTAGCAAATAAACCTGTTTATATGTTAAAGTGCCAGGTTCAAACAGGACACCTCCAAACGGGATGCCAAGCACAACCCATTCGGAAAGTTGAAATATAAGGAGCCTCACATTCCCAAGCCGTTTGCAACCTAATTTAATTGTATCAGTTCCACAATTTGGAACCAGGTAAGCATACCTAGTATATGCCCCTTCCTTGCTCAGAAGGAAGAAAGAAGGAAACAGCTCACCGTGGTCTGACTTAATTAAAAGATGTACAGATCTTAATGTTGCCACCACAGAATACTGAGGACTGATACAAAGGCCCAGTAAGAAGCTTCCAGACCTGGAGAATTCCTACATATGGCTTTTGTTCTGCCTGTTGATATTGCTGTTTTGATGTTATGAAACAAGAGGGTTTTTCTCCAATGCTTGCTACTAATTTGTTAGTACTCAATTTTTTTTTTTTTAAATAGCCATATTTGGAGGGGGTTTATTGTCACATCCAATATTTTAATTCTGCTCCCTCCAATTTCTGTAGACAGTACTTCCTTAAGTTCTATACTTACTCCTGTCTATTTTACGTGTAAAAAGGCATTGTCAGACATATTATTGTACGAACATATCATTTTATAGTACAGGTTCCACTTACATAAATAAAGTGATTTTACGAGAAATATTGTCGTTCCCGTGAGTTGATAGGCTAATATATAAAATATGTTGAATGAAAGTTTTATATTTGATGAGCGACTCTGTGATTTAATTTAAAAGATAACTGCAGTAATATTTTGTGATAATATATCAGTGAATCTGACATAGCACATTACATTTTCATTTAACAGATAACTGCTGCAGCATTCTTTGCAGTAGATTTATTGAAGTCTATTTCATGAATATTGGACTGGCTCTCAAATTTAAACAAAACTACAAAGTCAAATCTTACTGCATTTAGAAAATAATATGAAACTGTTTTCATGTAGCAATGTTGACAAAGATCAGCACTGTGGGATATATTAGAAATTGTATAATATTCCAAAATGTTCTCTAAAGAGATATTCTAAGCCCCATAATCACTATAGCTTAATAAAGTAGTAGTACCTGTGATGCATTGATTCTTTGATTATCTTCCACATTTATAAGTGATTTCCCGAACAATAGGGCACTTCCAGCACTTTTACTAGGCCCACTGCTTGCAGCCTATTATTGGCAATCTAAGTTGATGAGACATGTTCATTATCATTAAAATTATGGGGTGACACATAATGAATACAAATGTTAAACAGAAAAAAAAAAAAAATCCACAGGGCATCAGTCTACCATGCTTAAAGTGAGTGCAGCATTGATCTTGGAGTACCTTATTTATAGGGAGAGTCATTTTTGGATTCCATTGCTACTTAGAACATAAAAAAAGAAAAGAAACTGACTTCAAGGGACAAGAATGCCTCAATCCACTTAAACAGTAAAAGTAAATGAATCATACCATTATTAATGTACATGACATGGCTTTGCCATACAGGATAGAGCAGTGATGGCGAACCTTTTTGAGCCCGAGTGCCCAAACCGCAATACATGCCAACTTTTTTTCCCTCAAAGTGCCAACATGGCAATTAAACCTGAATACTGAGGTTTACGTTTAGAAAAAGCTACTCGTACAGTTAACAACTTTTGTTTTAAAAGAAGAACACAACAGAGAGTTAAATTATACAAATTTTAAATAATGATATAAATTAAGCTTATATTAGTATCTCCAACAAATGCAATACATACACACAGACTGCTGAACACATTCACACACCAACTGCTTAATACATACACACACCGAGACACAGACAGACTGCTAAATACACGCACAGTCCGCTAAATACACGCACACTCCTGAGTACGCAGTCTGCTGAATACACGCACGCAGTCTGCTGAATACACACACACACTGCTGAATACATAAAGACTGCTGAACACACACATATACTGCATTGAGGGGTGCAGTGTATGTGTCTGTGTGTAATGTTGTGTGTGGGGTGCTGTGGGGGGGAAAGGGTGCTGTGTGTGT
>OW240916.1:233080447-233187783 GCA_933207985.1 Pelobates cultripes
AGGGTTCTGTGGGTAGTGGGAGTAGGGGTGCTGTGGGTAGGGGGAGTAGGGGTGCTGGGGGTAGGGGTGATGTGGGTAAGAGGGGCTGGGGGTGGGGGGTAGGGGTGCTGTGGGTAGTGGGGGTGCTGGGGTAAGGGTTTTGTGGGTAGGGGTGCTGGGGGTAGGGGGGATAGGTTATTAAATCAGTACCCCCCCTCCCTTCTTCTAACCTTTGGTGAAGGGGAGGGGGGGGACACAGCCATCCCTGGTGGTCTGGTGGTGGTATGCAGGACAGGATGACAAGTCCTGCAGCTCTCCCGTCCTCCCGCGCGATGCTGTGTGGAGCGTTGCCATGGTAACGCGCGGCAACGCTCCACACAGCTCGCGGGAGGACAAGAGAGCTGTTTCCTCGATCCTTCCTCCCTGCTTCCGATCCTCCCGACCCGGAAGCAGAGTAGGCGCCTGCCGTTCGGGCAGGCAGGCGCCTACTCTGCAGTGATGGCAAACCTATGGCCGCGTGCCCACAGAGAGGGCCCGGCGTGCCACCTGTGGCACGCGTGCCATAGGTTCGCCATCACTGGTTTAACTGGTGTTCTAGGAGGGGGAGGAGGGGGAATAAAAATTGGGTTTTCTTCACAATTTAAAGCTGCACACTGCTCCAATATAATTTAAAGGGGCAGACAGAGTACAATAAAATCCACTATGCCCAAATAAAATTTTTAAAGGGCAGAATCTTCCAGGGGCCATAGTCGCAGGGCAGGAGGCTGGCAATTAGTCCTCTCCAGGCACAAGTGGTGAAGGGCACTTCATCACACCAAGTCTGTAATGTTATTATTTCTTTTTTACGTAAACCACATGGACCTCATTGTACAACTCTCCCACTGAAGGCTGTGGAAAGACACCACAATTAGGTCATTCATCGGTGAACATATTTTTTTAATTGTGTTTTGATCATTTTAAGGCACTATTTATTAATGCATTTAATAGTTTTAATTTAGCGGTTGGTGTGAGAAATGTTGTTTTAAAAAATCACATCAAACATGGACTTTATTTCTTTTTATTTCCATCATATGAAACATACATTATAAATTAATTTAGCACTAATTGTCATACTCAATAATGCCATGACAGGAGCATTGGATTCGTAATCAGTGGAGGAGGCATTACCTTCTCCATGGTACAAAACAAGGAGTGAAGGGCTGCGCTTTGACTAAAATGAGTAAAAGGGATAAAAACAATTAAAGTTCATCCGGATAAATAAAAAGTATATAAATTAAAACAGTCTCACTGGTGTGCAGTAATGTAATTTAAGTCCTCAAGTGTCGCTCTGTCCTTATGATAGGTAGTCCATATATGTGAAGACAAAAATAAGAGAACAAGGCTTCCAATGGTGAAATATTGTATGTCCAAAATGTGGTATATATTCAAAGGAAAGGTATTTAACTCACATTTGTTGGAGCTCTAACCAGCTCTAGGAGAAGAGGCACTTAGTGGTTTAATCCCCACTATCGGATATACTTAAACGGTTGGTCCGTTCGTCCGGCTTGAGGTTTCTTTGGTGTAGGCTAGGACCTACTCAGATGTGCGTATTCGTTATGCTGGGGAGACAGGTCCGCCTTTCCGGTGTTGGATAGTAGATGTCCACGAGATATATAAAACAGCAGATAGTGCTCTCAGTGTGAACAACACAGTAATATGTTAAAATAAGTTATACTTACAAAAATAGAGCAGACAAGTACTGCTCTATTGCCACAGCGCTGGTGGAATTATCCCCACCTCAGGATTTCTTTGGACGGGATATACTTCGGTAGTAAAAAATGGAAAAGTAAAAGTATAATATAAAATAAAATAAAAATAATTTAAAAATAATAATATAAAAATGCCAGGAGTAAAAATAAATAAAAAGTGTATAAAGTACAATAAAAATAAGTATAAAGTTGGTCCTATAATGAAGGGTAACCAAAAATAACTTTTATTGACTAAAATACACTTATTACAACCATTTACTCGTTTCACCTTTAAGGTTTTTTCAAAATGGTAAAATGACAGTACACCTGGCAAGGAACTGAATATATGAGTTTACAGAGGTTTAGAAATGGCGCCAAAATTTAATGCACCAATCATAAACAAGATTAAAAACAAAATTTTAAATACATTTTAAAATAACAATACAACATTATTAGTACATTGGTATAAGCCTAATTAGGCTTAGAAGATATAAATTATATGAAAACGAAGCTTTAAAAGAGAGTTATTTCCAAATGGTCCCGATCACATGATCGGGACGCGGCGCGCATGCGCAAATAATTTTTTCGCCGGATAACTTCCTGGTTTGAACGGAGTGCCCGGTGGACGGCTGAGGACGCAATGCTTATTGGGATATGGAGTCCAGCCGGTCACTGGGCACTTCTGCAATGAATTATAAATGGGGAATCTATTTATACAATCGAAAAAGACCCCATAATGGTAAAAATATATTTCTAATTGGGACCTGCAATATACAGTCATGTATTTACATATACAAAGCAGAAAACAGCACTTAGAATTAATAAGAATTGGTGAAAGATAATAAATAATAGATAATAAAACATATCTATTTATTATCTATTATCTTTCACCAATTCTTATTAATTCTAAGTGCTGTTTTCTGCTTTGTATATGTAAATACATGACTGTATATTGCAGGTCCCAATTAGAAATATATTTTTACCATTATGGGGTCTTTTTCGATTGTATAAATAGATTCCCCATTTATAATTCATTGCAGAAGTGCCCAGTGACCGGCTGGACTCCATATCCCAATAAGCATTGCGTCCTCAGCCGGCCACCGGGCACTCCATTCAAACCAGGAAGTTATACGCCGAAAAAATGATTTGCGCATGCGCGCCGCGTCCCGATCATGTGATCGGGACCATTTGGAAATAACTCTCTTTTAAAGCTTCGTTTTCATAAAATTTATATCTTCTAAGCCTAATTAGGCTTATACCAATGTACTAATAATGTTGTATTGTTATTTTAAAATGTATTTAAAATTTTGTTTTTAATCTTGTTTATGATTGGTGCATTAAATTTTGGCGCCATTTCTAAACCTCTGTAAACTCATATATTCAGTTCCTTGCCAGGTGTACTGTCATTTTACCATTTTGAAAAAACCTTAAAGGTGAAACGCGTAAATGGTTGTAATAAGTGTATTTTAGTCAATAAAAGTTATTTTTGGTTACCCTTCATTATAGAACCAACTTTATACTTATTTTTATTGTACTTTATACACTTTTTATTTATTTTTACTCCTGGCATTTTTATATTATTATTTTTAAATTATTTTTATTTTATTTTATATTATACTTTTACTTTTCCATTTTTTACTACCGAAGTATATCCCGTCCAAAGAAATCCTGAGGTGGGGATAATTCCACCAGCGCTGTGGCAATAGAGCAGTACTTGTCTGCTCTATTTTTGTAAGTATAACTTTTTTTAACATATTACTGTGTTGTTCACACTGAGAGCACTATCTGCTGTTTTATATATCTCGTGGACATCTACTATCCAACACTGGAAAGGCGGACCTATCTCCCCAGCATAACGAATACGCACATCTGAGTAGGTCCTAGCCTACACCAAAGAAACCTCAAGCCGGACGAACGGACCAACCGTTTAAGTATATCCGATAGTGGGGATTAAACCACTAAGTGCCTCTTCTCCTAGAGCTGGTTAGAGCTCCAACAAATGTGAGTTAAATACCTTTCCTTTGAATATATACCACATTTTGGACATACAATATTTCACCATTGGAAGCCTTGTTCTCTTATTTTTGTCTTCACATATATGGACTACCTATCATAAGGACAGAGCGACACTTGAGGACTTAAATTACATTACTGCACACCAGTGAGACTGTTTTAATTTATATACTTTTTATTTATCCGGATGAACTTTAATTGTTTTTATCCCTTTTACTCATTTTAGTCAAAGCGCAGCCCTTCACTCCTTGTTTTGTACCTCCTTGTTTCACAAAGGGTTTCGTGAGGGATTCCCTTTTAGGGTTGCTGCTCAATTGAGTTAGCGCAGACTCTTCCTCTCCTCTACTCGTATTACCTTCTCCATGACTCTGCAGGAGACAAAGAGGTAATTTTAAAATAGGTGAGTAAATATTAAAATTTCGCAATTTTAATGCATTGCAGAAGGAGGGGAGGGGTAACAACCTCAAAACGAGTAGGACAGAGACAATATAGCGTATAGAGATTTGTATTCCTAATGCTATAGTGTTCGTTTAATGGCTAACTGAGATTACTGAAGATGTCGGGTTTCTTTAAACCAAGAACAATTCTCGAATTTCCTGTTACTAATTAAATGTACATTTATACAAATATGCAATGTATTTTTTAAACAACTATTAATCTATTAATAGAATCCTTTGTAAAACATAGTATATTACTAAACCTGAAAGAAAATAAGAAAAAAGAAAATTGTACTGCTTTCTGTAAGCCTTGTCATGGCACCAATATTAGTGATGTTGTATATGGAAAAATGCCAAAAAAAATCAACATCTGGAGAACATGAAACCAGACGGGAATCTCAGGGTGGTCGTCTGCAGCTTGAAATGTAGGAATCCAAAAAAAAAAAAAACCCACAATGATACATACAGAAAATATATATATGAAATATTTTTTTTGTCATCAGATGACAACATTGTACACAAAAGGTAAGGCAAATGGAACCCTATATCAATGAACAATTGTTTCTATTTTTCAAGTAAATGTTCTAATTTTTTTATTATGTTGTTAGATATTAGAGCAAACGACTTGAGTCTAAAAGTGCTGAATATTTTATATTTATTTAAAATATGTATTAACTAAAAAAAGAAAAAAAAAAAAAAAACAGTTTGCCAATTTTGTCAGTTATGCCTACCATCGCCATTCTTCCAAACACTGCATGGACGAATACATTTACATTGTATAAAGGGTGCATGAATTCTGACTCATTGTTTAAAGATTCTGTTAAATAAAACATTTTATATACTGATCAACTTTTAGGAATTAATCAAGCATTTTATAGTGTAACTGATTTGATACACAGGAGTGCTATGTTCTTCAAAATAGTGAAAAGCACTAATAGTGGGACAATCACCAGGGAAACTTGAGGAACAAACAGGTACACTCCATTATGACTGCTCTCCTTTTACATATTTGCACCACTTTTGACATCAAGACAATTTTTTGATAAATCTCCTACTCCACTGTCATTAAAAGATATTAAGAAACCACATGTACAAGGGTGTACTATTTATTTTCTGTTCCCTTTCGAGTAAATAAAAAGATAATCTATGCACTTTGCTGGCAGTATTTCAAATGCATTACAGCAGATGTGGGTTCATGGTGCCTGATTTGGGGTTGAAACAGAACCCTCAATAGACATTAACTTTACAAGCTTTCCAAATGATTCAATTCGGTTTGAGAAATTAGGAAAGATTTTCTAAAACTGTTGAATCATTAGGAAAGCTTATTAAATTGAGGCTGTCGTTTCTTGTAAGCAGCTCTACGGATAGCATATAGTCAAGGCAGTCAAGAATAACAAACATTAAATGGTTAAACTTTGTGATGGTGGTCACCATCACCTGGACCTTCAAACAGACTATTTATGTAGGTTGCTGCATTGTTCATATGTTTTAGTCACCCTGAACCCAATGTAGGTGCAGGGTGTGTGTAATGTGTGTGTATACTGTTAAATGTTTGCCTGCTCCCCTGTTCTGCTGAGGATTGCTACAAACTTAGTGGATTAAGCTATGGAGCCAGTGTAGCGCCCTCTGTTGGTAGCAACAGCAATAGGCACTACCTGAATAGCAAGGCTAGTTAATCTGCATATTGCAAGTTCTGCAGGCAGGGGAGATATTTTGCGCTGGTTATTGTCTTCCCCATTCCTTTATAAATATGTTATGATGCTATTATAATTTCCTGTATATTTTGTAACATGTTTTGTTATTTGAATTTTATTATTTTTGTCACAGCAACGTATGTGTAATGATCATATGGGCTAGTCCCAAGTAAAATAAAGTTTTGTATGTCAGTTCTGTTTGGAACTGTGTGGATTTGTAGGGATCCCTCTAGTCCTGGGATAAAGCAAGAGCACTAGGCCTGAGAGCTGCAAGTGTGTCTTTTTAAAGACAAGAGCTATAACATTGCAGGCACATTAATGTGAGAATTGTCAAGATTACAAAGTAAATTTCAAAAAGCACTTATGTATTCAGTTTGGTTACGTTGGACTTGCAATTCTCTTTAATAATTAACCCTGCAAATAACTGTTCAATTACATGTTTGTTAGCTATTTGTTTATCACAGTGAAATATTATGTACTCTTTAAAAGTGACACCATGTTATTTTAGGTACAACAGTTATTCTTTAAGTTACTAAGTAATCTTGCATCCTCTCAATGTGAAACCTACAAAACAAACAAATTATTACAAGTATCCACCACAAGTTTTGCTTGCTATGTCTGACTACTGCATACAGCAATGATCATGGGAATGCGGCCATGAAAGCACCATCTACTATGATCAAACTATCGTGTCTCACCGGAGAGTTTGTTGGTAATAATAATAATAATAATGATGGGCAAAATGGGCTCTTACAGATTGTATATTTAATTCAGCCTGTACTTTCAAAAACTGCAAATTCAGATTTTTATGTTGAACACCATCTTCATGTTGAGAGCACTGTTTATTATAATTACATCTACAGAAGAAACATGGACAAGCAATAAGCTCTCCTCATCAGTTTGAAGGTAAAATGAACTTCCTGTTTTATAAAGCTCTCCAGATCACAATAACTTGCCGTTCCAGGGATGCATTTTACTCAGCAAAACAGTTTGAGTCTCTTTTCCTTTGAACAGATTTTCCAGATGGTATCTGAGGGAGTATCCATTTGGGCCATTTTAAATTCTTTGACATAAAATCAGCACTCATCTTTTGGTAAGGCGAGCTTACTGTATTGTTCATCAGTATTATATTAGGGCCTGAGTGAGTTTTTCTTATATTTTATGTAGCCATTAACACAGTTACATAATTTATATCAAATATAATTTTGATGCAAAAAAAAAAGTGTTTATGTACTTATCATTGCTAAAAATCATGTTTTGTCAATCCTTTTGTTATAGTTGGGCAAAAAAAAAACCTTTCACCTTAAGGAAACAAAGGGAACATTGCCACTTTTTTTCTTCCTGCATAAAACAGTTGCTAAGAGATAAAAACAATGAGCCAGTGACAATTCCTAATAATTATACATTTACCAGAGATAGATTTTACTTTAAGTATAATGAAACCCCAGAATAGGGAAATTAAAATACAAATTATTTCTATACTCCAAACACATAAAGCATTTCAGCTTGCTAAAGTGCTTTATGGGTTAACTGTGTTATTTTATGTATTTTAAATTTATAAATGTGAAACTTTCAATAGTTTACCAATATTAATTAAATTAAAAGCGAAGCATAATTATTATTCAATGGTCTACATGTTGTAAATATTGTGATTTCAATCCCTAACAGTACTTTCATACCTTGCAGGCTGAGAGATATGGTACCTTAAATAGAGTGACCTTGCTTAGATATAGAGGTCACAAATGTCACTACTCCATCATACAAACCCACCATAAAATGCTTGGCTTTAGAGTCCTGGCTGCAACTATCACTAAAATGGGAATTGTCAGTAATGCAGGGATAAGTAAAACTGGCATTTTTTGTATGTATGCACAGCATAAACCATCTTCATTAATTTCTGGTAGCAAATTAGAGCAGAAAAAAAGATTTGATCTGAGCAGCAAGGAGACCAATTAAAAATCAAATGCAAGTCTCATTGAATCCTAACACTTTTATAGCCTTTCATTTATAAAATGACAATGGTAGAGCTAGCTAGGTAGTTTGCACAGTTTGTTCAGTTTATGGTTTAGCTAGTTTTTGTTTAGTACTGTAAAGACAGATTTTACAGCAAGCATTTAGGAAATATTTTGTTTCCTATAACTTTTTAAGTGTGTGGTTTGTGACCGCACGAGTGTGCATATAGAGTAATTCAGCTTATTTAGTGTCATTGTTGGGTCATTTTTATCTTAATAAAGTTAAAATTGGACACTATACAATGTGTGACATCAAATTGTAGCTCATGTGCTATAGCTGGGATTCACATCATGGGATTGGACTCGAAAGGGACTGAACATCCAGAGGTTGCCTTACTCTAGTCGTAAGCTATTGCTATAAACTTAACAAGACTTATAAAAGCATCCAAACATGTCAAATATTTCACTTTGCATTAAACTGCATCGTCGTTATCTTAAATCTTTCCAGCAGATCCCATGTGGAGTTTTTAAGTGTTCACTGATGTTTCCTCAGCCTTCTAAAATAACATGCAAATGAAATATTAATACACGTAGATGCTATTTCAGTCAACCATGGTTGATGAAGTTGTAGTTAGTTCTCGTAGTTGCTTCCAACATCAGGCATCAGAGTGTAATCATATGTTGCACTGCAAACCTTATTACAGATCTTTCAATTACATTTAATTTCTAGGTCTGTACAAGCAAGGAGAATTTAAAGTAGCCCTGTTGATTTCAAGATAAAACCTACCTCAGCCTCATATAAGATAGTTTACTGATGTTCATTTTGCATACTAACATATTATATGCATTAATTAAAGCAGGATATTTTTGCATATTGGCAAATTATACAATAATATGGACTGATAAAAGCTTCTAAAACAGTTTACCACACATTCAATATTGCCATTTTATAGAGAATATAATTGAATATTTACATGGTGCTACCATGAACTAGAACCTTTGACATTTCAGATGTTGTGGACTATATCTCGCCTGATGCTTTGCCAGCATTATGGCTGTGAGTGCATCATGGGAGATGTAGGTTACAACATCTGGAGTGGCAAAGGTTGCCTACCAATAGAAAATATATAAGTGGAAATAAATTTCACCATATTGCATTTTACATTTCATAGTCTTTATTTTTATGTCACTGACATGTCAGCAAATATTCCAAATATGGAGGTCACAAACAATAAGTATTATGGTGGCAACAATGAATAGATAGAACAAACAGTATACAGCTTTATACCTAAAAAGATACAAATTAGCAGAACATAGTGTGATATTGTAATATGAAACATATAAATGTATCCAAATCGGCTGCGTTCAAACATTTGAATGATTCAAGCATCTCAATATGCCTTCTCTGATGAAAGCAGGGGGCCTGGATCCCTTGTGTCCTGCCTCTCACCCTGGACTGGAACCCGGACACCAGTAGGCAGGCACGTAGTATAAAATGTTTTATTATAACAAGTCAACAAAATGATAAAACAGGCCCTATGCATTTTGTTCATAAAACTAATTAGAATAAAAACACAATAAATGCCATAATGAAAATATTACACACATTTTTTTATGTTTTGCACTGTTGCTATTTATCCTCATTAGATGAAACTGATACGGGGGCAGGGCCTGACTGTCATGGAGGAAAGACACATTGAACGAGCTCCTCCACTATCTCAATGTGCAAAGCTCTCTGCTACCTATCTAGCTCAGACAGGGACACATCTTGTGAAGCTTTTGCATCCAGACCTAATTGACACAACGTGTAGCAGTTGGTGCATTGTCGGGAGCTTACTTACTCCACTGTGAGAAATGGGTTCTAGTGCGCACAGGGCAGGAGAGGTGATCTCCTGCTCTAGGGGGGGACCAGATGCAGTACTCAATGAACAAGTGCCCAGTTATCTCCCCTTGGACCGGTGTGGGTAATCCGGTCCACCCCAGGGAGGCTATCCAGATCAAGCAGAGATAAGAGGTGAAGCCTTCCAAGCTTGCAACAACCACGACTTACCCAACATGGTGGAGACCTTGTGCTTCCCTGACTCAAGCAATGACCCACTTGATCTTAAGTCCAGGCTGGACAACCTCTTTGATATTCTTTTGGTGACAGCTGGAAAGCAGGTTGCATTAACACGCAACTGCAATCAAATGACCACTCTGATCAGCAGCCAACTCCAAGCCCCTATCAGAAGTCTTCAGCGCTCCGATGGAGGAAGCCCTAAAATGGCGGTGGATCAGGCAGCGAAGTTTGCCCAAACACCAGGCGGCACGGAGGCGAGTATCGATGCAGACCAAAGCTGGGTCTCATGAAGAGAACTCCATTCCTGGTGCATACATTGAACCACAGGCTTCAATTTGGGCATACAGGCCTGAAGTACTCACCCAGAAGACTGAACTATGCTCTGCTCATGGTGGGGAAAGGGTGAATTAGGGCTCCTGAACTGAGCCATATAGCGCTGCTGGAAACTCACCTTTCCACCTTTTGTGCTTATTGCCATCTCCGATGCACCCATCCCTGCTGTTTCTTTTTATTTTCTCATTTTTCATTTCTCTGAGTCTAACCTTGCCTATTGCTGCCTACTCTCCTCATCTCATCAACAGGGAGCTTCCTGGGGGAATACTCTCCATAAGTTTTGCTATTGGTCTTGTTTATCTGTACGTTTCTTAAAAAATGTTTGCAGTTATCACAACTGCCGTGCCAATGTTTCATTCTGATTGTTTCTACAGTACTTGCTGTTGCTGTCGTGGTAGTGCAAGCTTGTTTGTTATCTTGTACACAGCAAAAATAAAGATTTACAAACAGAAGGAACTGATATATTTAAAATGTCATGTACAGAGAGTGTAGTCAGCTCATGGTTGTAAAGGGCTCAATTTTGGTCCTGAATGTGATAAAATGTATTTTTTGTGTTCCTTATTCTGACGGTGGCCTGGCTGGCAATCTATTTCATGGGTTTCTTTAACACCAGCACATGAAGACTGCCCAATGTGCAATAATTACGCTACATATATCTCTTGGTCAAATTAAGTGTTTTTTGGAAATATTGACAGAAATACACCTAATATTTAATTTCTTACAATGATTATGCAAAGTCATACTGACCATCTGAAGCTCCTGTGTCAACAGAAGTGCTGCTTAATTACAGTGTTGACTAATGGTAGATAAAGTTAGAAAATATTCTACTTGGAACTTGAAGTGTATCTTGGCAGTTCTTCTTCTTCCTATTATTATGTATTAAAAAAATCAGCAAGAAATTACAATAAACATACCCTGTTTGATGTAGACAACTGTTTGCATGATTCAAAATGACAAGATTGTCATAATTTTCCACAAATCTTACAAAGACATAAAACATTGAAAACAACTCAATAAATTGTGTTGTCTTCAAGACAATAATTGGATTGCTGAAGCTATGAAACAATTCAGGAAATGAAAAACTGCATTTTCATCTTAAATGTATTCTTCTAAAGGTAATAAATAAAGCATCATGGCCTACATAAAGGTGCCCTGGTATTAAACAAGTTAAACACATGTATTATGAATGAAGTGGAACAATAGGTCATCAAGACATGAGATTAAAAGGAGACCAGATGTTTGATAAGACTATAGACAGAGAAAATATTCAGAAGACAAGAAAACAGGAAAAAAAGGTGGAGCTGCGCTTAATAACTGAACAATAGCAAAATAAAAGAGAAAATATTCAGTGTTTCTTAGGAAACATGACCAGTTTTACGCATCTGTTTGTAGATGCAAAGTATAATACAATTGCTAAGAAGTCTTATGACAAACAATAAAGACACCACACTGGTCTCATTATTGGAGATAAGGATTTCATTTATTAGAGTGGGAAACATATCAGGTTCTATAGTCCTCTCATTTCAGCACCTGAGATCATAGCCCATTCCTTATCGAACTGATACACTTATTATGCTCTCCTTTGTCTTCTGCATTCATTATCTTTACATTAAACCTAACTAGTCTGTCTAACCAGGGCCAGATCTGGATTCACATGGAAGAACCTGGCAGTGAAACCTCTGACAGGTATAATGGCGGCTGAGATCAGTGCCATACATCACATTGTCTCCAAATTACCTTAAGATGTGTAAAACAAACTATTTGTAACATGCTGTGGGTCACAACTAGTGTCTATTTCTCTGTCTCCATGCCGTGAAGTCAATGACAGCAGCATTTCAGAGGCACTATACAAGTGTAATCAGTAGCACAACCATGGGTGGCATTTTACTGTGCCACTTCAATGCCAATTAACCAGGCATCTCTTTTACAGTCTGGGTGATCTATCTATCTTATATATCATACAGTTTGCATTATGTTATTTCATGATAACACCTGCTTTGACAAATATTATTGTAACCTTTTGAAAATCAAAGCAAGCCATGTGTCCTGATATTGCAGCAGTTATTCTTTTTTCCCTTCCCAGCGAGGGATTGCACATCTAAACGCTTCAGATATATTTGAAGCACTGAATACATCAAGCTGCTTATATCTAAAAGTATAGCCATTGCTTTCCAATTTTCAAATGGGCTACCCTTTATTGACACAGTAGCTTCATCGCCGATGATTCATGGATAGCCAGCAGGCTGTTGTACTTTGTACTTTCTCTCTCATGATGCTAAACTGGCCAAATGTTGTCTGAGGATAATGGGAGTGTAGTTAGCAACAGCTAAAGTGACAATTAGTCAGTGGGCTAGGATAAAACCTAGCAAACTAAATGTTCCCTAGAGGGCCATTGTAGGCTTGTATTCCTAAAAAATATAGAGCAGAATTGTAAACTCCCCTCCTATTTCAAGTTAACTTCTATATAATGACTGTTCTGTTTAAAATGGGCCCTCCTTGCTAGAACTAAATCTCACCCATTCTATTTCTCTTTAATTCCAGTTGCTCTTTCTCTGCTCCAGTAGGGGGGATGACAGGGGACTCTATGTAATGGGAACTGCAATGTACCCAAAATACCGAATATCTAAAAAAGGACACAGGTTTTTTTTTATATTATTGCGTTTCTGTTGCAATATGTTCTGTTTATTCTTCTACCAAATCACAGTCAAGTGTATTATGAGACATGGCAGTCTCCAGATGACAATGATAATTTAATAGAAAAGAAGCTCACTATCACATCTCATGTCCTTAACGTTATACTGCACTTCTAAGTTTTTTTTGTATAACTCAGTACAAAAAGTTAGCTACAGCTAGCTCTTTAAAAAAAAAAAAAAAAAAATTAAATTTGAGTTACAGAGCACCATAAGGCAATGCTGCAGAGGTAAGTGTGTTTTACACTTAATTCTACTGCACTTCTCATCCTAATTAACAATTTAATAGCATCAATTGGGGTGAAAGATTAAAGAACTTTCACCTTTCAGAGAAGTGACAAGTCCTCTTTAAATCTTAAATCACCAGATATAAGAAAAAAGAGAAATAACTATCTACCTAAGAGAAATATATGTGTCTGTCACAAGGAAGATTGCACATTGGCTCAATTAACACCATATTGTCTGGACATGGTGTTTCTGATCAGTGGAGGGTGGCTGGGTGTAACCATAAAAAGTTATGACACTCTAAAGTTCTCACTTAACTTATTTCCCTTGGGCTGCAACATTTACAATATAGTCTACTTTCTCCTATACAATAGTGCATTAGCTAGGTTTAGGGATTAACTATAAACGCTCCTGGGTCATTTCCAATGTATGTCTTTACAAGTTTATTGCCAGATAGAGAATTGAGTTCCTCTTCCCTGCTCAACATACTTTAGTTTTTTTTTCCCCTGATATGCTTTCTGGTTGTGAGCTCAATAGGAGTTTTGTACTATGTCCCACTGGGCTTAAGCAGCACATTAATTGCAATGGTATGCTATCGCTTTAATGTACTAAACGTAAAAAATAAAATAAAAAAGTGAAAACAGAGTTCATTAACTCAATTGCCCATTCATCTGACCATTATCCACAAGCCACAAGAAGCCAATTGGAAGTCTAATCAAGAACCCTTGTAAAATTCTTTCAACTAAATAGGAGATATTCACAAACCAGTGATAAAACTAGCACTGTGAAGCTCACTCCTCCAAACTTTATGCTCTGTTTTGTTTACTGCTGCTCGATTCCCTGTTGTAAAGATCTTTCTTTCAAATGGAAACTCTAACCACCATCACAACTTTGCATAATTTGAGAGTGGCTAAGAAATGAAGAGATTTGTAAACATCACAGCAGCTCTCAGGTAGAATGCTCAGTTGCAATTTACCTTTGTTAACTTTGTCCAGATTAAACAATCAATGTACTGAGCCAGCCGAGCCTCTATGATTCTCTGACGACAGGCTCTAAATATTGAACCGAGCTATGTGTAAACGGATGACGGCTGTGGTGTGGTTGCTGTCAGTTTGCAAAGCGGCTGTGGAGAGGTTTATAGGATAAGAATTTCTTCCTGAAAATGTGAAAGTAGATCTCTTTATTTTTCTGCACACTTTTTAATGCATTATCTATATAATGCATTAAGATGCAGAATTCCAGAAAAGCAACTCAAGTAGAAAGTGTAAAAAGGTTAACTACATTTAAAGAGACAAGCACTTAAGTGAAAACAGATCATTAAACAATACTGATCTTGTACATGCAATGTCAAAGTTCAATAGAAATTTTGGCCTCTGTTTCACCTTGTAAATTAGACAGAAATGGATTATCTAAGCACTAAAATAATAACACCTTTTTATAGTTGTTATGGTGCTGAGAAGAAGACTGTGAGTGAAGTCCTTTTTTTTGAAGCAGTTTGACTAAAACTGCAAGTTTCCATTGACTATCCCCTTTACCTTTGAAATCATAATGAGGAATTTCACTTCCTCAGTATCTGAACAAATATTTGGACTGCATGAACACACATTGAAAAAGAGTTAAAGGCAATTCTCCTGCAGGAAAAGCTGCCCTGATTCATAATGACCTTAAGTCCTGATATAGCACATTGCTTACAGGCTATAAATGCATGCAGTGACACTTAATGTTGTACAAATATTTGTACAGAAGTGAAATTTCTCATTATGACATCAGAAGCAGAATGGGATGGCTTTGGGTGTTGGAGAATCATCTGTACCAAAGTGCCTCCACCCATACCCTTCTTGCACCATGGCCACTACAAAGAGCTGTAGCAATTGTGGTGCATAAAAAGCTATACTGTACATAAAAAAAAAAACAATATTGAAAAGCCAGTCAAGTCAAGTATTATAAAACTAAGAACTCTATGACTCTTTAGATTGCTAAAAACTGTGCTGCTATGCTATGAAACGTGTCTTGTTTTATGTTATTTTTTACTATTTAATGTATATTTATCATCTAATTACGACTAATGGCTTTTATTTGTATTTGTGTTTAGAATGTCAGTAACAAGTATAGAAGAGGTTTACATATACTACATGTACAAAAGTATTGGGATACACCTCTTAATTATTGAATTCAGTTGTTTCAATCAGACCCATTGCCGCAGGTGTATAAAATCAAGCACCTAGCCATGCAGTCTGCATTTACAAACATTTGTTAAAAAATTGGTTGTGCTGAAGAGCTCCACTGTGATAGGATGCCACCTTTGCCAGTCAGCTTGTTAAATTTCATCCCTGCTAGACATTCTACGGTAAACTGTAAGTGGTATTATTGGAAAGTGGAAGAGTTTAGGAACAACAGCAAATTATCCATGAACCAGAAGACCATGTAAAGTCACTGAGTGGTGAGGTACATGGTGCATAAAAATTGGTCTGCATGCAGAGGCGTAACTAGAAACCACCGGGCCCCTGTGCAACAATTGTCCTGGCCCCTCCCCCAGATCCTTCGTGTGTCTAGTTTCCTTCCCCTGCCCCCCCATGTGTCTCCTTCCCTCCCCGCAACCCCTCCAGGAGTCTCATTCTCTCCCTCTGAGCTACTCCATGGCTCATTTCCCCGCTCCTCCATTTGTCTAATTTCTTTACCACCCCATTTGCCTCATTCCCTCTCACCCCTCATCAAGCCTTCATTAACCCCCTCAGCCCCCCACCCAGCTCTCATTAACCCCTCACTTTTCATCCAGCCCTCATTAACCCCCTCATCCCATCTATCACCCCACATCCAGCCCTCACTAACCCCATCATCCTCCTTCTAGCCCTCATTAACCCCCATTCCAACCCTCATCAACTCCCTTCACCCCATCCAGACCTGAATCCCTCTCTCAGCCCTCCATTCAGCCCTCACTCTCTCACCACCCCTTCCAGCCCTCATTAAGCCCCCTCACTCCCCCATCCAGCACTCAGTCCCTCTGTCCCCATACTTCCCCTGTACCTTATGTCTATGTGTAGCATGGCTGAGCGGTTCCCAGTCTGACAGAAAGTGCTCTCAGTGAGCACTTCCTTTTAGCCATGATGCTTGGCCGCACTACACACAGAGAGATCAGCAGGAGGGGAGCAGCACAGCACAGCGCTCCCCTTCCGCCAGTCACCCAGCAACCGCGGGGCACGGGCCGGTGCCGCAGTACACCAGCCCTGAAGTTGTGGTGGTCCATGGTCGCAGGGGTTGCAGCTGTTGCCAAGCCCCCTGGACCCTTGGTAGTTACGCCACTGTCTGCAAGGCTGAGAAGTTCCAAACTTCCACTGGCATTACTATCAGCACAAAAACCGTGCGACGGGAGCTTCATGAAATGGGTTTCACCGGCTGAGCAGCTGCATGCAAGCCTCACATCACCAAGTACAGTGCTATGCATCGGATCGAGTGGCATAAAGCACACCACCACTGGAGCGGTGGAAACGTGTTCTCTGGAGTGGCAGTCTGATGCATTAATCTGGGTTTAGCAGATGCCAGAAGAACATTACTTGTCTGACTGAATTGTGCAAACTGTAAAGTTTGGAGGAGGAGGGATTATGGTATGGGGCATATTTTCAGGGGTTGGGCTAGGCCAGTTACTTCCAGTAAAGGGAAATTCTAATGCTTTAGCATAACAACATATTTTGTACAATGCTATACTTTCAACTTTGTGGGAACAGTATGGGGAAGACCCTTTTCTATTCCAGCATGACTGTGTCCTAGTGAACAAAACAAGGTCTGTAAAGACACGGTTGGTTGGATGAATGGTGTAGAAGAACCTGAAGCACTGAGAACTGACCTTAACCAAATCAACACCTTGCAATGGAATGTAGATTGTGAGCCAGACCTTCTTGACCAACATTAGTGTCTGACCTCTCAAATGCTCTACTGGATGAATGGGCAAACAGTCCCACAGAAACACACCAAAATCTTGTGAAAAGTCTTCCCAGAAAAGTAGGAGCTCTTAAAAATGCAAAGGGTGGACAACAACATATTAATGTTTGTGTACTTAGAATGCAATGTCCCTGCTGCTGTCATGGCCAGGTGTCCCAATATTTTTGTCTATTTTTGTCCATGCAATGTATTTATTTTTAACAAGAGGCACTCACAGAACATACAGGCCTCATTGCTGGTTGCCTGACATGAACTAAGATCCTCAAAAAAATAAAGTGGACATTTCGTGTATCTACAACTTTTATATTGTTTAATAGGGCATAACCTCATAGTGTGTCAGTGTTTGAGTACATGGGGTCAAATGGTCCGAGCCTAACAAGATACAGGCTGGGTCAAATTACTGGGGTAGATATTCCCACCATCTTTAAACTTTACCACCTGCCACTGTCATGTACACCAATATATACTGCTACCCACCATTAGACATAGATGTTACCTTACAACTACTTACACATACAGTTATCATACATGCTAATAATAATATTACATGGACACAAAATAATTTTTTTTGTCCCAGAAACTATTACGGTGATCTGCAAACACCATACATGCAGATATTATAAAATCTATCTGAATAATACACCCTTAAAGGGTGATTAACTGCAATGTGAAATTCAAGGTAAAAACTGAAAACATAGCAGAGAATTTTGTTTTTCCATTTTGGTTATTTTGGCCTAAAAATAAAAAAATTAGCTTTAAACTCCCTTTAAATTCTTGACAGTTCACAGTTTAGAAGAGGATAACCCTGTCAGTCCGTGTAGTCTAAACATATCGGCCGTATATTTCCATATGATATCTTTCAGCAGCATAGATGCATGTTCTTTAATAGAGTAAGCTTTATGAGCGTCCTAGAAACTTTCAAAGTAATGGAGCTAAAAAAAAAAAAAAAAAAAACCCCAGAGATTCAGTCCACATGTCCATTTTATTGAATATATATATATAAGATTTGTATGTAATGGCTGTTAGCCCCAGTTGACATGCCTTAAAAATGCCTTGTAAATATAGATGACATTTAGGTTTATCATGGACTTTCGGAATGTTTATCCAAATTACACAGTGAATAAGTTTGATTCCTTTGACATTAAAACGTACATTTATGTTAATTGAATGTGTTCCTGCTGTTTAATGATAGCTTCTGACCTTAGATCACATTGTACACTATTTTCAGCACAGAACCTGTTTTTTTGATAAATAAATTCCCTTTAAAACACTTTGCAGTGATTTACACTACAAGTCAAATATTTAACAAGGAGAAATAACAGATAATGCAGCAGCAAGCAAAACGGGTGGCACTAAAGTTTACTGGGTAAATAAATCAGCTGATAATTAAGTAGATAAAGAACCTGTGATATGCAGGCTGGGTTTTAGCACATTAAAGTCGCTCACATACAATCAGGGACACTTTCTACTGATCTAGTAGAACACATCCTGTACCATCAACAGAATATTCCTGAAGGCTGAACATAATGCACCCTATAGTTTCTGACTAGTTGATAGACTGATTTATTGTGTTAAGGCTGTGTGTAGTTAGTTTTATTTGAAGAACACAGTTTTCGATGAAGGGTACACTTCAGGCACCACTACAAGGGCAGTTCAATGTTAATGTTCCCTTTAAAAAAGAAAATTTCCATGCAACAGTTTTTTTCATAAAACAATTATAAATAATTATACTACGTATGCCAATGCCCTCTATAAATAGCCTTACATGGTCTTGGGTCTCATGTAATTAATTTAAAACGTACAATTTCTGGTCATCTAAATAGGAATAGAGGAATACTTTTATCTACTTCATTTATTTACTTTCGTATGGGAATTTTTTATAAATTATTGCGCATGCGCAACTTTTTTGTAGCTGCTGCACACTCTCGCAGGTTTTTTTTGGTGTCTATGAATGTATGTTTTTTTCCACCTGATGGTCTATCCGGGAGATGACAACTAGATAGAGACACTGGGTTATTAACCCAGAAGTCTCGACCTAACGGCTTCTCATTGTAGTCGCCGTAATTGATTCCGGGGATCATCTTTTTGGTGTTTTTATGCATTAGACTAACCTGATAAGACTTAACCCACATGTGGACAAAACTGGTCGGACAATTTTGGAGCCTGTAGAGGTTTTCACTAACTTTATCTGGGACATCCATATTCAGAAGTAGTTTTTCCATCACTCCTTGGGAACCGGAACCTGGGTCAGACAAATCTGACTACAACATCTTGGAGTTTCATTGTGGAGGTCTATTTGACCCATTTCTGTGCCTTGCTGGCCACTTTTAGTGGCAGAACGTTTGTGAGTGCAATAATTACCTCATCATTTACCATTTTATTGTATACTTTTACACTATTTTATGTTTTTTAAGTGATTAAAGCTGGATTTATTTTGTTCCTAACTGCAGTATTATCTACCCAGTATATTTTGGGGGATGTGCAACCAGTGTATGTATAGTATTTTATTGGTGACCTTCACATGTGATTTTATAGCACATCACACCAACTGTTTGTTGTTTACAATCTGTAATAGTAAATATCACAAAATCTTTAAACAGACCTCAGAGTGCAACTGAATTCAGCAGCAGATTAACCATTTATCCTGCTTCATTAATCGACTTGATGGTATTTTTGCAAAAAAGTAATTGCAGACATTTTCAGAAATTATAAGGTGGTATGAGTACAAGTAGTTTAGAATCAGACAATAAAGGAAAAGAGTAATCTGGATTTAAAAGTGCCTTCTACGCACGATAACCACTACATACCATTGTATTGGTTATGGTGCTACTAGGCTGTAGCACTTTCACCAGTTCTGGGTCAAATCCACTTGCCAAATTGAAAAAGCAGTAGTTACTCTTCCCACCACTTCAAACTTGCTCATATAACACAATGAAATCAGCAGTGACAAGAGGGAGAAGTGACAAATTGAACCACCCTACTTTCAGCCACACCACATTATATTCTATAGCATTCACACACATATACATAAACACTCTCTGCATTCACATACAGTAATAATTCAAACACTCCTCTGCATTCATACAGAATGATGGTTCATACACTCCTGTGCATTCACATGCAGAGATAATTTACACACTCCTCTGCATTCAGATACAGTGATGATTCACACACTCCTCTACATTCACATACAGTAATAATTCACACACTCCTCGGCACCTTCTCTAGCTAATGACATTTCACACAAATATATCCCTGTATGTGTAAAATGCACTCCTACGCAATGAATATTACATTACAAAGCAACACAGCAATAATACATACAGCAATGTCCAATGTTTATGAATGTATTTTTTTTTTATGCTACCTTACAATTAATTAATCTTCTAGTGGCCCTCCCAATATTGGTCTTTCGAAACAACCCTGTAAAGTATAGGTATTTGTCATTTTAAGTTATTGGAGTAATGGATAGCATGAATGGTAATTAGAATGTTTATTGTAGTGATTGGTTCTATATTTATTTTACCATATCTTGTGCTTACCCCCAATAATATAGATTATAAAAAGAAAAATATGCAAAATGACACATTTTAGCTAAATGTGTTTTAGTAATTATACCCACAAAAACTTAAAGCATATCCACCACGTGCATAAAGGTAAAATCTATAAATAATGCCTACGTAATACAAGTTTTATGATTTTTGTTTTGCCATCTAAAGCAGCACACCCTAAATATAGGTAAACTAGGCAGTATAAATATTGATGAGTGCAATAAGAGTATAAAAAAAACCTAGTGTATCAAAGAGAAAGCATAAGCAATTCACTGTAAAATCCACAGCGTTAAGAAGGTTCTATTACTGATATAGAAGAATCTAATTACATTTTAAAGTATAATTTAACTTTTACGGTGATAGTATGGAATCCTGTTCTTTCTGACGAAATTGTAGTCAAGACATTCGAAAGAGTTACAATGAGATTAAGAATAGTTTGTTTATTTATGAAATTATGAATTAAACAACTGTGAAAAAAATAAGCAATTTTTATGAATGTAGATGAAAGTCACTGGGGAACAGTCTATACCAGTGGTTCCCAAACATTTTAGGTTCAAGGCGCCCTTAAAATTTTAATAATTTTTCTAAGGCACCCTAAGACAAAAAATGTCTAGGTTGTATATATGTACAGCGCAGCGGCATATACTAGGCCTCTGTTTGGCAGAAATGCTTGCCGTTCAAGTGCAGATGCAGAACCTAATCTTGGGTGGGGCACTGGTAGATTATTTAAAGAAACAATCCAGGGACAGTAACCACTACAGCACTTTGTAGTGATTATGGTGCCAGTAGTGCCGTAGTGCCCTCCCAGAGTAAGTGGTCAAACTGCCAGGATAGGGGCTGTAGAAGGGGATACAGGTAGTAGTGTGTGAGCGGTGCAGTGTGTGTGTCAGGGGTGCAGTGTGTGTGTGTGTGGGTGGGGTGCAGTGTGCCTATGTGATGGATGCAGTGTGTGTGTGTGTGTGTGTGTGTGTGTATGTGAGTGAGGCAGTTTGTGAGTGAGGGGTACAGTGTGTGTGTGTGTGTGGGAGGCAGAGTTTGTGTGGTGCAGTGTGTGGGGGCAGTGTGTGTGTGGGGGGTACAGTGTGCATGTGGGTACAGTTTGTGTGTATGGGGGGCAGTGTGTGTGTATGGGGGTAATTGTGTGTGTATGGAAGAGTAGTGTGTATGGGTGGCAGTGTGTGTATGGAATGCAGTCTGTGTGTATGTGGGGCACTGTGTGTGTATGGGGGGTAGTGTGTGTGTATGGGGTAGTGGTGTGTATGGGGGGAGTTATTTCTTTGTTGGGGTAGGAGGGCAAATTCATAAATAAATATATATATATATATATATATATATATAATTATATATAAAATAAAAGTATCTTAAAATCCCTCTCCCTGCTTACCTTTGCCTGGGATGGGGAACATTTCCTGCAATCCCTGGTGGTCCAGTGGGGAAGCCCTGGTGGTCCTAATGGTGGGAGTGAACTCTAGCAACCTCTCTTCCTCCCTCCCCTGCTGGCTGCCAGCATTAAACTGCTAGAGGGCTGGAGAGGGAGATCTCTGATCTCCCCTCCGGTCCTGCTGAGCCGGCAGGGGAGTGAGGTAGGCACAGTTCCTGGTGCTATGAGAATAGCACCAGAAAAATGCTTTGCGCCTCCTCGTCGCGGCGCCTGACACACAGTTTGGGAACCGCTGGTCTATACATTTACTCTTTGTGGCAGACTAGATATCCCCAAGTTTGACTAGAAAAAGAGGTCTCTGCATATAAGTGAACTTAAAGGGACACTATAGTCACCCAGACCACTTCAGCTCAATTAAGTGGTCTGGGTGCAATGCCTCTTAGGTTTTAACCCTTCAGATGTAAACATAGCAGTTTCAGAGAAACTGCTATGTTTACATTTGGGGTTAATCCAGCCTCTAGTGGCTGTCTTCCGGACAGCCACTAGAGGCGCATCTGCGGCGATGGATGCAAAGCAAATTTTGCATCCATCGCGCAGAGCATCCATAGGAAAGCATTGAGAAATGCTTTCCTATGGACACTTTGAATGCGCGCGCGGCACTTGCCGCACATGCGCATTCGGCTCCACTGACGTCGGACGGGGAGCTGGCGTTGGACGGGGAGGAGAGGTCACCAGCGCCGAGGGTGCCCAGCGCTGGATTAAAGTAAGTAACTGAAGGGATTTTAACCCCTTCAGTGCCAAGGGAGGGCGCTATAGTGTCAGGAAAACCGCTTTGCTTTCCTGACACTACAGTGATCCTTTAAGGTTTTGCTCCCTTTTATGACTCCTTTTATGACATGGTTCCCTGATGTCTTGGGTGAGGGAGCATAAAGATCTCTTTTTCTACTCGTGAAAGCAACACTCTGAAACTGAATATACTACTGAGGTATATTAAATTGTACACATCACTTTCATTAACTACTAATTTTAGCATTATAAGCAGTAAAGAAGAAACTTCTCTTAGCTCCATAGACTGCCACTAGACCCCCTACTTGGGTAAACGTTACAATCTTAGGAAGGGATTTAGAGAATCAATTTATTGCCATGTGAGCAAAAAGACAGCTAATATTTAGTCTCAAATATCAAAGAGTTGCGAACATCTCAGAATATACTTAACATAGACAAAAGCAAACTGTTAATATACAAAGGTGATAATGAATCAGGCTTTATGGAGGTTAAGAAGACAAAAACATAGCCTTTTGATGACATTGCTAATATTGCAATACATGTGCATGGCTTGATAAACATGCATTTAGAGAATCAAAATTTCTCTTATGAGCAAGATGTAAAATGAGTGAGTCTAAATGCCTACATTTTTGTTGCCTGATAGGAAATATTTTGATTTACTTTTTAATAACCTCCCATTATCTTACCACACCATCCTTGCATCTATTTATTTGTACCTTCATCCTAATATACCAGGAGCAACTACTGCTGATCATAGAAATAGGATTTGTCATCAAATACCAAATTAACGAATTTGGAATACAATATCCACAGCAAATGGTGATCAAAATTGGACACTTTCTAAAGGTTTTCTTCTTTGTATACATTGTATACACAAATAAACATTGGTCTCACTTTCCATTATCACTTAAAACTGTATGTCTTCTATTTGCTGCTTGCCATCTTTTGGAGCATGGCAATGTATCATGAATATTCTTGATACGCACTGACAGGTCCACACAAATCTCTAGTTAGACTGTTTCGGCAAGGCATTGAGCATGATGAGTAGGGATAGTCAATGATGTCATTCAATTGCTACCTTTAGCCTTGAGAAAAAAAACAGTTAATTTTATATATACATCTTGCAGAGTCATCCAAACTCTCTGACTTATCAAATCAAATATGCCATTATATGCTTTATCAGTCGACTTGTTTTGCAAGTAAAAAGAAAACCAAGAATTATTATTTTAGTGGATACATTTAGTGCTGAGTCCTAAAAAACAAAAGTTAAATAAACATTAGGGTTCTCTTTTTTATTTTTTATTTTTTTTACAAGACAATGAGAACTTGTCAGTGTGTACTTAGCAAATGTTTAAATCATTAAGCACTAAAACAATTTAGGGATGAGTGTGCATTTTGGAAAACAAATGTTTTATTATAAATGTAGAATGTGACAGTATTATTTTGAACCTCTAAGCCATGTGGACTACAATACAAAATGGACAAACTAATATTTTAAGGACCTGTTAAATTACCTGTGATATCTATAATTTTAGAGGAAGAATAGACTTTTTTTTTCTTTAATAATCAACATTTTATACATGTAAGTCTTCTACATTTAAGGCAGGAAAAAGCCCATTTTGTCAGATCAACTTGAAGCCCGAGCAATTTTATAGCCTTGCTTAATGCAGTCGTTGATGCAGAAAGACATCCTTCATGCATTAGTTCCACCTGGACTTATTTTACAAATCCTTAAATGTACAGAAAACAACACTATTCACCAAACTGTCTTAGAAATAAAATGATCACGTAATGGGTGAAAGTAGGAGAAAGGAAACCCCAGAATATGAACAGATTGATATGTATCCAGTTTGCAGCTTTAATAATTTCTACTGAACCATGACGATTTCCATCTGCATATTTATAGAAACAAAAAAAAAATAGGAACCCTATGAGAAATTACCTGTTCTTCTGGAAAAATAACTCTCTTACTACATCTAGAATAGTAATAGTTCAACCTGGTATAGTTTCCCTAATGAAATACAAACTGTTTTGCTTTTAAAAAAATAGTAGACCTGTAATATGGTGTTGTATTCAGGTGACCATAAAGTAAGGTTGCAAGTATCAATCGACATGTTGAAACCCACAAAATATTTGCAAATGTGGTATTTAACAGACAGTTTAGGCTACAGTCACCAAAAATAAATCTTCTAAAAAATTGTCAAGTTCCCAATTTTTGAAAATGGATTATACAAGGCAAAACAAAATGTTGAAGCAAATGGTATGCTGTTTGATTAATTCAAAGAACCAAACCTCATTTTATGAGCTTATGAGTCTACAAACCTGCCTAGAAGTACTTGTAAACCCTTCTTTCAGTATCCAGAAGTCCCCAATATCAATACTTCAGTGAAGAGTTTACATAAATATTTGTATATCGAAGAATTTACATAATATTAAGAATAGCAAAATCAACATATCATCAAAATATAATAAAACCTCAAAATATTATAAATAATTATTCTTATTCATATTATTAGTAATATGTAGATATTGTAGTATAATGGTTCTTTAGATCTCTAGAAAAGTCAATGAGTTTAGCTATTACATCACTGGTGCTTACCTCGTATGACCAGACGCACTGAGTTCCACCAAAACGCCGAACACATCTGCCCACTTCGACGTCCTCATGAGTTGTATACATCTCCTGAAGGCATTTACCAATGTGCGGAACCATTCTTTTCAACACTTCTCTGCTAAAAATCATCCCTGGACCTCCCATGCAGAAGTTCTCTCCAGGTTCCAGTCCCAATTTCCCAAGTTCTTCAATATTCCCCAAACCAGTTTGCCCTAGGTAAAGGGGTTTGCTGCTGTTCAGTGACCTCAAAAATGCCTCCAGTTTGTCCCCTGTTGATGAGAATAAAGTGTAATTATAATAGCACACATTTTCTTATCTTGATACATTTTATTTTTTTCTTACATATCACCCTTTCTGGCAAAACTCTCAATATATTGGAAAAACAAAGTTGTATACATCACATAAAACCCTTTTTTTTAACAATAAAAACACTATCAAAGGCACTCTCAGAACTTGCTTATGAATATATGATCATAAATAACTCTTTATGTACTGTATGCAGCATCAAGTGTAATGTATCTATAAATGTTGTATTGTAAAGTTCGGAAATTTGCAATTTAGTTTTTATTTTCGTAAGTCTATTTTTGAAAAACACCATGATTAGTTAATAAACTAGTACATTTGCTATTGTTTTACTTGTATATTAACCTTTGAAAAGTGGAAGTATCTACCTTATTTACTATGATATATATGATATATAGAAACTTTCTTTCTTCTTAAAATGGCAATCTATGCTTGGGTTGACACCTGTTTTAAATTGACTCCATACATAATGTGTTAAAACATGCAGAACTATAAAATAAAAATAATAAAAAAGTAAATAGTCAAATTACTATGATTTGCACCTTTTGGTATGAGCTCCCATCAGACCAAGATTTAGCTGAAATTTATTATTTATTATTATTTATAAAATATTTTACCAGGAAAGATACATTGAGATTTCTCTCGTTTTCAAGTATGTCCTGGGTTCACAAATCATTGCATTGTTACATTAGGTAGAACAAAATACAAAAACAATATTAATACACAATAATACACAATATATACAAAATTTAACATAGAACAGGCAGGAAATATATAATCAACCATGACACGTGCATTCTGTTTTGAGGTATGTAGAGAGGGATCTCTTAAATGACTTTAGGCTTTAAGATATCCCTCCTAGAAATCTCTCAACCAATTCCGTCACACATACTGTTTTCAGTGTAGGAGTGGAAGCGTTGAGCCTATTCAATAACAACTTTCAAAAATCTCTGCGACTATTAACCCACCTCACTATGTGGAGAGGTATGCTTTATCCTGTGCATACAAGTACTTGTACAGTATGTGCCCATAGGATTGCACAACTTATTCAAGTTTCTTGTTCTATCTAATTTCTTCAGTTTCCCCAAATCCCACACCCCACATGGAGTGTGGGTTTTTTTTTAGCTCTTCTTTCCTTGCCTCTGCCATTGTCTGTGGAATGAGGTAAATGAAAACAAATGCCACTGACCTCTATAAAAAAAAATAGAGACACAATGCAGTCACAGTTAAAAAGGAGCAATGTGCTCCTTCTGAGATTAAGAAGAAAAATAATAATTGGCACATGCATTGTTTTGCATATTTTATGTTTTTGTTTTAATTTAAGTAAGCTTTTTTTTTTTTTGTATGAAGGTAGGGATAGAATACGAGGATACGTACACTGGTTACCTATGTTTCTTGGATCCAAGATAGATTCTATCACAACTGTCTACAACTGCATAATGCTATCTTTCTTGCAATTGTCTAGCCTGTATCGCCTTGTTTGTAACTTTCCTCTATTTTAGTGCTCGATACAACATCCTACAATATTATAAAAATAGAAATAATTACATCATTTTACATATCATTTAGAAGTTTACACCATACACCATAATGCAATATTTACAATATGTGGCACACCTACATGTTGTTAATAAGGGCAGGGTGCCTTAATAACCAGTGCACATAGTTTAATGCTTCTGTATCTGTTCTACAACCATGGAAATTAATGTCATTTAAATATACTTATAGTCAAGTGTACCGTGTACTCAAAGTGAGACAATTACTAGGGACCTTTTACAGGTTTCTATGATAATTGCTCCAGTTTTAGAATACTGCCCATCATTACCCTTTGTACAGATTCCTTGACGTATATGTGACCAGAGAGGTAAACTGGAAAGAACTCTTTAGAGCCTTCTTAGCAACTTAACAACTTTTAAAAGAGAATATTCAACATAATTTCCTGTGATGTTTTAAGCATATTGTGTCTGATCCTCTAATGTATATTTCTCTTTGAATTCTATTTTACAGATTTTGAAGCCTGGGGCTAGTTCACACTTTTAATGGTAAGTTGTGTCATTCAGAATCTGCCAATGGATCTCTGGGAAAGAAAAATGTGTGGGTTAGCCCCTTTTAATGGTAGGCAAGTCAAATCATCGAACTGCAAACTGATTGTGTTAGTATCCATAACTACACATATAAAGAGAATACAATATGTGAAGGGAGAAATGACTGCATTTGTATATATTTTTATGAGAAAGTTAAAAATAGCCCATTCGTTTCAAATTGTCACACGTTAGACGTCCTAGTATTTTATTTATTGAATTTCTTTAATCCAACCTTAATTCTTTGTGGCATCAATGAGGGATCTGTGGGTCGCCTGTCAGAAAAGTGACCAATTTCACATTTATTAGTCGCAGGTGGCAACGCGATACCTATTCAACCTGTCAGATATCTCAGTAGAGGAGAAGGTTTGGAATTGTAACATGCATTTTTAAAAGTGACTTAATTCAAGCATGTTACCACTCTACAGCCAGCTGTCTTCATGTTGCCATTGGGAGACGTACGTGTTAACTTCACTGTATACAGACAAGGTAGAAAGACAGGCGATCCCACAGCTGCACATATTTCCAAATTTGACATTAAAATCAGTGACAAGTGTTTATTTCTTGATATTTAATCCTTTATCATGCTTTATATATATTTATATACTAATAACGGACAGGAATAATTTTCTACAAATTGATAATAATGGGCACCCTTTGGAGGATTTACAGCACCCTTTATGAAAATAAAACGGTGTTTACAGTATGAATTCAATAAAAAAGATACTTGTCTCTGAATGACCCTCAACTGTAGAGTATCCAAAGCATCTTTGAAGAAACCATCCTGCCCTGGTGCTCTAATAGCTTTCTATGGGGGAACGCTATGTATACTCTTACACCAGACTTCATTTTGGAATAGAATAAGAAATAAATGAATAAGAAGCAGCCATGAAAATATTAATAATGGTTTGTTTATTATTTATTTATTTATTTTTACATCAGAACATGGCATTAGTTATTTCATTTCTTGCGGAGTCTTAGTTAGGGTAATCTAATACCAGATCATCATATGTATTGTTCATTCTCTTTTTCTTTATCTGTCCATATCTAGTTAATTTCTATTTCTTTCTTTTATTTTATCTTAATATTATTACAAATCTTTCTTCCTTTTTCCCTTTCTCTTTCCCTTTTTTTCTTTTTAATACCTTCAAATACATGACAAACTAACAAACTAAGTGACACACATACATACAACATTTGCTCGTTTTGTGGTTGCGACAAAATAATTTTTTTTTAAAAATTAGATATACAACACAGAGAAAATCCGGCTAGAGGGGAGCCTCACTATCTAGGTTCTATTCTTGTAATCCATTTATCCCAGTATGTCTATTGAAGGCCCTTATTTGGTGCAAAATTAGTAATGGCCCTTTCCATTTTACATTGGGTAATACTTTGCGCATGTATCTTAGCCCAATTATCTACCATAGAAGATTTCCAGTTCCTAGCTATTGAGGTTTTAACAGCCATTAAGGTATGTAAAATGATGGGTCTAAATTATTTATCGATGCCTGTCATATCCATATGGAGTAGAGCCATACTCGAAGTCAGCTCAATCCTTATTTTCAGTAGGGATGATAAATATTGGTTTAACTCAACCCATAAAGGTCTAATTTCCGGGCAGTCCCACCAAATATGTTTGAAATCTGCAATCCCTTCATTGCATCTCCAGCAATTAGGTGGGGTTGTAGGATACATTTTTGCAACCTTATGGGGAGTAATGTACCATCTGTTAAGTATTTTATAATGAGTTTCGTGTATATTTAAACAGTGACAGACTTTATATAACGTATTGAGGGAGTTATTCCATTCTTTCATAGTGATATCTTTGGTAAGATCATAATTTCATTTAATAATTGCCCGGGGGATTGCTTTTCTCTGAGTCTGAGTTTTTGGCATTTATTTACCAAATGGGTATAGTCTGACTGCTCAAATAAGTCTGATAAAGCTTAACTGGTGGTTCCAGAGGGTTAAATATTAGATATGAATTCAGATAGGATTTTACCCTAATATATTTAAGCCAATCATTATGAGATATGTTATAATCAGATTGTAGTTGATCATATGATTTTACTCTATTTCCTAATAAAAGTTTAGATATCGTTTTTATACCTCGCGTAATCCATATTTCTAAATTTATGTCTGTCATTATTTCTGCCAGTATGTTTAAATTTATGCCAGGTATTATCTTCTTTTTTTAAACCAATTTTTTTTTTTTTTTAATAGAGACCAGGTGGGAAAAATGTGTTGGACTATCAACGATTTGGAATTTTTAATGCAATGCTTTGTTTCTTTACCCATTGACCATAGAAGAGTTTTATAGTCCCTATCTCCCGAGGTCATTGTCTGTTCCCTTTTATACCAGTTTTCATTTACAGAGTCTTCCTTATTTATCACTAAGACATGCGCTAATAGACTAGCTTGTGCAATGTCTTGGATAATTGGAATACCCATACCTCCTTAATATTTTTTCCTGGACATAATATCTTTTTTGATTCTAGGTTTTTTGCCTACCCAGATAAATTAAGTAAATGATGTTTGATTTAATTCTAACCAGCTATCTTGGATTTTCATAGGAATCATTCTCATAATATACGAGAATTTTGGAACGATATATGCTTTTAATTTATTTATTTTACCTGACCAGGAGATTTCCAGAGTTTTCCATTTTTTCCTGTTAAAATTTGTTTCTTTAATTAAAGGGAGAATATTTTTCTCTAGATATATCTTTGGATTTTTGGAGATTTTTATACCCAGATATTTAAAATTGCTTTTGACTTGTTTAAATCCATAATTACTTTCTATACTATCAATATTATTTTGGGGTGTGTTTAAATATAACGCTGTGGATTTTTCATTATTTATCTTATAATTAGAAAAGATGCTGTAATTTCTGATGGTATCAACCACTTGTTCAATGGAGTCTTCTGGTTTCTGGACGGTTATCAGTATATCATCAGCATATAGCTTGAGTTTTTGGTTATTATTTTCTCCAAACCCTTTTATGCCTTGAATAGATCTTATATCTACTGCCAAGGATTCAATCGATAAAATATACAGTAATAGTGATAAGGGGCAGCCCTGGCGTGTACCATTAGAGATTCCAAACCATTTGGACTTAATTCCAGGACCCACTATTTTTTTTTTTTTTGTATGATAAATGGCGTATGTGTCTAAGTACACATAATAAGCATCTGTGCTAATATTATTTCCCATAAACCATTGCACATCAACATGTGCACCTACCACTTCTATCATTATCTGTATCTTCATCCTGGAAGTGTGGGACAAGTGGATTGTGCTTTGGTGCAAATGTTGTTTTACAGTTGCATGTGGTGCCATGCAAAAAATAAATGAACAACCATATCCAGGATGTTTGTTTATGATGCTGTTCTGATGTTCCGTTAAGTGCCCAGAGCAGAGCAGCATAATAATTATTATTAAAAAAAAAGAGAAAAAACATTAAGAAACCTTTCTAAACATCAAAGATGAACTTTGATTTAGTAAGAACAATAATTTAATCTACATTGTGAACTTTACAGCAATGAATGGGGTTCTACTTAAATAATTTAATGGATCCTTCAGTGTGTACATTTTGCAGAAAACGGTCAAAAGATTTCCAGGCTGAGGTTCAATTTCCCAACAGAAATTTGGCAAAGATTCCACAGTTAATTAATATAATTCATTAAACTTCTTTATCTTGCACTACGCATTTTGGCAATAAATAGATGATTTCTGAATGCGTATCTTTCCTTGGATCAGAGACTAATCCTACTATATAAAATACATTTTTATTTATAGAAGGCCATAATATTAAAGCATACCTAGATCTTAAAAAGTTTAAATAAAGAATAAAATCCATATATAATGAGGGTTCCGGTTTCAAATAGTCCCTATAGACCAAGGTTAGGCAGCCCTTAGCATTCCAGATGTTGCGGACTGCATCTCCCTGATGCTTTGCCAGAATTATGTCTGTAATAGCATTATGGGAGACGTAGTCCACAACATCTGGAGTGCCGAAGGTTGTCTAGTCCTGCTACAGACCAAGTTAAAGAAATATTCCAGGACACTACATTTAGACAATTTACAAGCTTACCAGACCACGCTTAAAGAGTTACTTCAAGAATCATAACAAATGCAGCCTGCTGTAGTGGGTATGATGGTATGAGTATGCTGGCTCTGTTTCCTGGTAATGAAAAGGTTTGCCATGTCCCCAAGGGCTCTGCTAGGCACTGAACGGTACTCTTTGACCAGTCCTCTATAGTCCTCTAGACATACATTCGGCTTCTGCAGAGCCACAGAAGCCAGATATAGATGCCATCAGTCATTTATTGACTGATAGCTTCAGCTGACCACTCTTAGCTAATGAATGCAACTCTATGCATAGAAACATATACAGAATTCTTGGAACTCTTGTTCCAAGCTGGCTAATGACGGCCCAATGATGCTGTTTGACAAAATCCAGAGGATTACTTGGTCTGACCCCCATTACCCTAAACCCATCTCCTCATTTGACCTCTAGAAATCAAAAATGTTACTTCTTCATTATTTGATCAAATAGTGGGCATGGTATGGTGTTTCATGCTGTCCAGTAACAGGCTATAAATAATAGGGTATACAAGGGTTTAGCTGTCCAGAATTGCAACTCTTTCATTGTGGTTGAATCAAAGTGGCTCTTTTGGTACTGCCAAGCTGACAATCTGGCATTGCTGAAAGCTTTATCAATATTTTAGTATGGCAGAATCAACATTTAAACCCCAAGTATTTGTTAGAACATCATTATCCCACTCATATTTATGACTACTCCAGAAGTGTAAGATTCTGAATGTAGGGCAAGAACTTAATTTTCTATTATTTCACATATGATTCTTGTTTTGGACTATTTGATTTGTTGAAAGGCAATTAAAGCAATAAAATAGCAATGAATATTAATTTTCTCATCTCAAATATGTTTAATCAATTTTGATGCAGAACAAATTAATCATTAAGTTGTTAAACTATGATGTTCAATGCATAGTGAATATGTTGAGATGTACACAAAGAAAACACAGAAGAGACAATGCTGCGATATAGCAGAATAAAAGTGCTATACAAAACTCTTATATAAATTAACACATTACAAATAAACCAGGGTTATGAGTGGTAGAGTTGTTCATCTATATCATACTTTAATGACTCTGCTCAAAATTAAGTTAATTATTTACAGCATTTTACCCTTGGTGTTAATTAGCTAAAAACATCTTTCCCACTGGACCAAATAGTGAATAATAACTCATGTGGTTAAAAATCCTTAATCAGCCATCCAAAAATGATTCCATTATCTATAATGTGGAAAATATTCTTCTTGATTAAAGGGACAGTCCAAGCACCCTACATACATCTGCACTTCACTTCTACAGTATCTTCTAAGTGCAGCAGTATGTAAACATGTAAAAGTACTCTTTCTTGTTTTCCTGTCTTATAAATGCTTGCACTACCCTGACAGGCAGCACAGCAAGGCTTTGTGGGAGTTGCATTTTAGCTTTTCATTTTCATTTGTACAAATTAGACCGCCGAACTACAACTCCCAGAAGTCACTGCTGTGCCCATAAAGCTCTATAGTGAAATTATTATAGCATTAGAGTTTATTCAGTTATGATGGCGTTGGCACACGTGCATTGAAGCTACAAAACTAAGGATATGGCTTTATTGAGCCTTCATGGAGTGTCAGTACATTTCAATTTCCTTTGCTAAAAAAGACAAACGCAACTTTTTTTTTTTCTTTTCAAGGAAATCTCATTTGAAGGTCTTTTTAGTACAAGCCTGCAAAGTCCAAAATAAATGAAAATCATTAAATACAGATATATGATGTCAACTGACTTGTACACTAAGGAACACAAATGCATTTTTTAACAAATAATTAATTTAATTGGAAAAATTCGATCCATATTCATGACAGCACATATTTTAATTGCATCATAAATAATTCACTCATGAAAGTCACAATTAGTTTATGATGGAATGCACAATACGTAACTGGCACAATTTCTCTCTTTAAAAATAGTGCAGAAGAACAAATGGACTGAACATTTTATTAGGATTTAAATGGTGTAAAGATATAACATTGGTTGCTTCACGTGATATGACAAGTGGGATCAAACAATAAAATGCTCACTTGGGGGTTAAATGTCCCATCAGACAGCATAAGCATTGCTTAAAGCATTCAATTTTTGCTAAAGATAATGTATATGGCTAAATATTTCTAAACGCACTTTGCACCATTGAACTCCACTGAACTAGTGCTTGCTCTAATTAGGACATACCTAGTTGCCCATCAACACAAGCTTTAAAGGGACTTCTAAGAACCATATCCCCTCCCCCCACCCCCTACCTGGTTTATTAATTGTAGTATTTATGATGTTAGGAAGCTAAACATGGTCAGTGCAAGAAATTAGCTCAGACACAGATAACATGAGCGTAATGACCAGCACTAAGGACATATGTGAATGGGCACAGCCACCGGCACCTGTAGGCACAGAATTTCAAGCAGGATGCTGCAGAAGTAGAATGTCATCAAATGGTTTTTCCATGATGGTTTTTACTTTAAATGTATCGGAATAGAAAAAATGTATGACAAACTTGCTGTAATTTTCTATTCCTGGCTATTTCTCATGGCAGCATCAGTTATGGATAGCTCCTCTCTTCTTAGCAGTCATAGGACAGGAATTAATTAGATTAATTAGACTGATAGGTATAAAGAGTCCCTCCTCCCCTTACACCACAGTTCAATTATAAAGCAGAAAAATAAAAGAATAGGCAGGAACCCTGATGCTGCCATGAGAAATAGCCAGGAAAAGAAAATTACGGTAAGTTTGTCATAAATTTTCTCTATTCGTGGCTAATCATGGCAGCATCACTTATGGGTAATACTCAAGCTCACAGAAATATAGGGTGCGAATAAAAAAATTGAGAAAAAAACACTATACAGACACTCATGCTGCAAAGAAGAAATTTTATATCAGTGGGATAAAGAAACCGTAGACAGAACACTCTTCCCAAAGGAGGTGGAAGAATGTCTAGTTTGTAGTGTTGTATGAATGTCATCGGGGAAGATAAAGTGGCTGCTCTGCAAATATCATCGTATGGAACCTCTGCCCATTTAGCCCATGAAGTCGATAATGCTCTGGTAGAATGTATTCTTATCTTATTATTATTATTGGAGGAGACTGACCTTTAGAGAGATACACTTTCCTGATTATTAGCGAAATCCAACGTTTCAACATAGATAAAGAAGCTGCCTCACCTCTCCTAGTTCCTGAAGGTAGAACGAAGAGTTGGTCAGTCTTTCTGTATGACTTAGAATGAAGAAGGTATTGAGACAGACAGTTCTTAACATCCAAATGTTGCCACCTAAGTTTTCCACTAGAAGTTGGATTAGGATAGAATGATGGAAGGACCACTTCTTGAGCGAGACGAAACTGAGATATCTCTGATACCTAAGGAAGAAACTCAGGTTTTGGCCTCAGACACACCCAATCCTGATAGATCTGTAGGCAGGAAGTCTGGTAGAAAAGGCTATAATCTCCCAAATTTTTCTTGCGGAAGTAATAGCCACCAAAATCAAAGTCAGAAGGGTAGTATCCAAATTTTCAAGGGGAACAAACAGATCACCAGTCAGGTAGTTGAGAACAAGTGGAAGGTCCCAAGGAGGGGTACCAGATCTGGAAGGAGGTCTCAACCTCAAAGCTGCCTTGAAGAATCTTGAGATCAAAGGATCCGAAGCCCATGAGATATTGCATAATGCTGAAAGAGCCGAAGACTGAACTCTAAGAGTGCTGAGGCTAAGGCATTTTTCCAGACCTTCCTGAAGGAAGTCCAGGATCTGAGTATTACAAGTTTGCAAGAAGTCAATGCTCCCGGTCGATGCTCATTCTCTGAATATATCCCAGATTCTATGGTAGCCCGAGGAAGTAGAACTCTTCCTAGACTGAAAAATAGTATTAACCACTGCTTCAGAGAGGCCTAAGTGACGTAGTCTTTCCTTTTCAAGGCCCATACCTCCAGCTTGAGGTGTTCTGGATGAGGGTGAGAGGTTGGATGTTGACTCAGCAGATCCTTCATTATTGGGAGAAGCAGAGGTCGTTACTGACTCAACTTGACTAAGAGAAGAAACCATGGCCTCTTGGCCAGACCGGGATAATAGCAATAATTTTTTATATCTTCTGTCCAAACCTTTCACAGAAATCTGGGTATCATGGGTAGGGGAGTGAACGTATACCCCAGGTCGAATGACCAAAGAAGAGAAAGAGCATCCTGGCCCATCGCCCGATTGTCTGGATGGAGAGAGTAGAATTTATCTACCTGACAGTTCCTGGAAGTCGCCATCAGGTCGATCTTGGATATAACCACTGATGGGCAATCAATGGGAAAACCGCCGGTTGAAGCCTCCATTCTCCTGGAAGAATTTCTGTTCTGACGAGGAAGTCCGCAGTGAAGTGAAGTCAAGCATCTGTTGGTTTTATCCCTTGCTTTTCTTGGTGGGGAATCCAATGTTTTGCTGGGGCTGAAATAAAAGCCATATATGAACATATATTACAGACTTATTCTGTCATACCCGCGTGACCCCTAGCGTCATTTCAGGTCATGCAAGGGTAGCCACAAGCGTCACTTCCGCCCATTGGAACACATACCGTGTTCCAGCACTCAAAATGAGGAACCTGTAGCTGAAAAGAACAAAAGACCCCAGTGGTCTAAACCAACCCCCTCTCGTGGGAAGACAACACAAAGCTACTGCTCACTTAACCTAACAGAGGAAACAGAGTCCCTAGAGGGCTCCCTCCAAGAGAGGACCCCCTTTACAAGTATGAATCCCAAAGGACTGCCTAAAAAGGGGGATTTTTGGCCCCAATTTATAGGGGTAATGCACAAGGGGAATTTTTAAGGAGATCTAACCCCATCATTTACCAGACATGTCTACCTCAGAACACCCTACATATTCCACGTAGCAGTTTAGTACTTACACTGAAGCTAACCCAGTTAGTCCTGCTCGTGCAGGCTGTTTACTAGGTTCATCAAATGAAGAGAGGCTGAACTTCATTTGGAAAGAACCCAAGACAAACGCAAGAAGGTGGCCAAAAAAATAAAGTATTTTAAGTCCTGTAGAACCAGCTAAGGACAGGAAAAAAAGACTGTGGTGTAATGAGAGGAGCGACTCTTTATACCTATCAGTCTAATTAATTAATCTAATTAATTCCTGTTTTGTGACTGCTAAGGGAGGAGCTAACCATAAGTGCTGCTGCCACGATAAGCAAGGAAATCCTTTTTTCTCTGCCTTCTTGTTCACAAAAAAAAAAAAAATGATTGCTTTCAAAGAAAAGATACCTGAGGTGGTTCAGAGAATTTATGGACACAAACCAAAGGGGACATTTGGTTGCAATTTGGTTGGCACCACCATAAATAAAAAAAATATAGTACACGACCATAAAAATGACAATATATATCTATATATATATATACAAATACACATATATATATATATATATATATATATATATATAAAAAAAAGTACTTCGTACCTCCCTTAACATGCATAAATGGGGTGCTGCTGGAGCCAATTTATACAATACACAAGATCCAGTGCACTCACTCATCCACTAAACAGCAACTTGAAAAGTGTATTATGATATATATATATATATATTGTAGAACCACCTTTAACAGCATTAACTTAAAGTAATTGTTTTCTGTGTGACATTATAAGTCTACCACATCATTGTGGATAAATTTTGGCCAACTCTTCTTTGCAACATTGCTTCAATTCATTGAGGTTTGTTGGCATTTGTTTATGCACAGCTTTCTTTTAGTCATGCTACAGCATTTCAATCGGACTGTGGTCTGGACTTTGACTAGGCCATTGCAACACCTTGTTTCTCTTATTTTTCAGCCATCCCGTTGTAGATTTGCTGGAGTGCTTTGGATCGTTGTCCTGTTGCATGACCCCATTTTGGCAAGCTTTTAAATTGTTCTGTGGATGAAAAACATCATCACTCCTCCACCACTGTGATTGACAGTTGGTATGAGGTGTTTGTGCTGATATGCTGTCTTTCGTTTTTTGTAAAGAGTGGTACTATGCGTTATGGCCAAACATTGCCACTTTGCTCTCATCTGCCCAAGGGACATTGTTCCAGAAGTCTTGTGGTTTGTTCAGATAAAACTTTGCAAACCTAAGTCGTGTTGCCATGTTCTTTTAAGAGAAAATAAGCTTTTTCCTGGCAACCCTTTCAAACAAACCATACTTATTCAGTATTTTTCCAATTATATTGTCATGAAATTTAACATGCTAACTGAGGCATGTAGAGTCTAGCATGTAAACCCTTGTTTTTTGGTTTGTTTTTTTGCAATTACTCTGAGCATTGCACAGTCTGATCTTGTGGTGAATTTGCTGGGATGTAAACTCAAGGAAAGATTCGCAAATGTCTTGAATGTTTGCCACGTTTGAATAATTTTTCTCATTGTAGAACGATGGATTTTAAATGTTGTTAAAATGGCTTTTTATAACTTCCAAATTTGATGAGCAGCGTCACCTGCTTCTCTAAGATCATTGCTGATGTCTTTCTTCCTTCACATTGCGTTAACACACATCTGATTGGCCCAGACCAGCAAACTGCTAAAACACCAGCTTTTATAGAGGTGGTCACAGTTGCTGATGATCAATTAATCAACCAACCGCATTTGATTAGTAGCACCTGTCTGCTACTTAGCCTCTTAATTCCTATCGAAGCAGTAAGGGTGTACTTAGTTTTTCACATATGGCATCTTTATTTTGGCTTTATTTTTGTGAAATAAATCATGACACGGTGTAATAGGTCATGTGTTGTTCATCTGAGTTTGTATTTACCTAATTTTTAGACCAGCTAAGGAACAGATGATTGTTATTATGTCCTAATATTTAAACCATAGCCTTCACCCATGACTGTATAAGCCTGCAGCCCCCCTTGTATTATAGATATCAGGTCAATTTGTACCTTTTTACTTGAGGCTTAACACCTACCAGTCTCAGCAGGAAAGGGGGAAGAGCACCAGGATCTCGCTGTTCTCAAGAATGCTATGTTAACTTCTAAAGACCCAGCTCCGCACTGAGTTTTGCAAAGTTCCAAAGTTATATTAAATGCAAAGATGCAGACAGTGTAGGGTTTATCTCTCTGCCACCTGCATGCGTAATTACTTGAGGGAGATTTACCCACATTTGTCCGTCCCACATTATTTCCTGGTGGAGATGCATCCTCCCTGGATCCTACACCTATGGTTGCACTCATCCTACTCCGTACATTGAGGTAGAGTAGGCACCTGCAGGGTGGGTAGGCTGGTGCCTAGTCTTTCTTTATAGAAGCTTTCAAAAGCACGGTGGAGTTATTACACCCCCATGTCATGTCATGGTCGACTATATTTATTACCTGTTATGTGTTAAATGTATATATCTGTATATGTATATATATTGTTTGTATATTGTATTTTTTTTTAATATTGTATCCTATTGTTGCAATGCAACAATGAAATCTCAATGTATCCTTCCTGGTAAAATATTGTATAAATAAATAAATGTCATCCTAAGGCCATCTTTTAGGCCTTACACTTGCGTTGGACCTAAAGATGTATATGAAAACATTCTCTTCATTTTCACCTTTATCTCAGGCACAAAGGCTAGTTTATTTATTACTTTTGCATCTCCTATGAAGTCTATGCATTAATCAAATTTGCACTATAATCTGCTATGTTGTCCAGGGAGCAGGAGATGGGCAATGAGGAAAAGCATTTCACTATTTCCGATCTACTGCTGCACTGGAATTTATACATATGTTTAAACAGCAACTGGATGTAACAGCTTATTGATCCAAGGAGAAATCTGACTGCCATTCTGATGTCGATGAGGAATTTTTTTCTAGTTTGTTGCAAAATCGGAAAGAGCTGCAAACTGGATTTTTTTAACCTTGTTTTTTGGATCAACAGCAAAAAAAGATGGAAGAAAAGCAGAACTTGATGGACACATCTCTGATCAGCCTATGTAACTATGTAATGTAAGATAATAAGTACTCCTTCTATGGCAAACCTCCCAACAATAGGGTGTATGAAATTTGGAACTGAGGTGAGTCTATGAGGGCATGTAAGTGAAGCTACTTGCATCACAGGTGCTGTCTAAAATGGACAGTTCTGCCTGGAGAGGCGGTGATGCCACCAGAGAAAGGGCATATCAGCTTGCGTGTATTTACAGCCTGCCTGACTGGCTCCACTACTGTAGCACTTTGTGCATGGAACTAGTGCCCTGACACTATTTGTTACAGCACGAGTGCATCTAATGATGCTTTTTTCCGTTAACACCAGGGAACTAACTATTTAGTGCTTTACCAGTCTGTATGCAGAATGTGTTCATATACATGAATTATAAATGCATGTATATAAAAGTATGCATCTTTGTTTTATAGAATTGAAGAAACTCTGTATTAGAATATTGAAGCCAATGTCCTTATTTCACTCATTTATATTTATGTGCACTAGAGGATATCCTAACATTAAAATATTCAGTACCTGAAAACAACCTTTCAATTTTTATACATCTACAAATTTAGATATTTTGTGATTCTAAAGAATAAAGTTGAATCTGCTGCCTGAAAACTCAAAAGTTATGAATCTGTTGGTATTTAATTATATATTAGAATTATTTATGTACAGCTGAGTTCTATAAGAAGCTGTGCATATCATGAAATATCAGATCTGCTGGTAACATCAGTGGCAGAGGAGCGAAAGTGGTCCTAAGCTAGCGCAGATGGACATCGGCACTGGACCCAGGTAAGTGACAGAAGGGATTATGAACCCCTTCTGCATTATTGTGGGGGCGATTGAAAGAATAGTGCCAGGAATTTGTTTTCTTGGCACTATAGTTTCCCTTTAAGCTCCAAAGATTTGCCTGGTCAATCAGTAGTCTCTAACTCTGGTCTGCAGTGTCTAAATGCTCCAATATGTTTAATCACTAGCCTACAAACATGTAACTAGCACTTTATTTTATTTACCCATATATCTTCCAACAGCCAGTTTAGATGAAAGAGAGGCTGACAAGAAGATTTCAAAGCTTCAGTTTTGCTCAGGCCAGTGGTTTCTAAAACATGCAGTTCAGTTATCAGCTTTTTACTTATGGCCAGGCCCCGACTGGCCATTGGGCACACCGGGCAAAAGTTCACTCACCACTAGGACCACCAGAGATGGATGGCGGCAGCTGCAGGTCCCCCCCTCCCAGGCATAAGGTAAGCAGGGAGGGGGAAAATAATCACCCAAGTCACATCAGCCTCACTTGCTCACACACACCCTGCACACTTGGCAATTACAGCACCCTCACTCACTCACACACTACACACACACTGCACCCCTGACACTCACAGCACCCTCACTCACACACTGCACCACTGACAGCACCCACACACACTGCACCCATGACACAGGGTGCAGGGTGCTGTGAGTGTCAGGGGTGCAGTGTGTGTGTGTGGGTGCTGCCAGGGGTGCAGCATGTGTGTGAGTGAGGGTGCTGCGAGTGTCAGGGGTGCAGTGTGTGTGAGTGAGGGTGAGAGGTAGTCTCAACCCTGCTGAGAAAATATTGCAGTTTCTTTAAAATCAAGAGGGATACATTGCAGTTTCTTTGACCAAGGAGAAGCAAATAACTACAGTTCTAAAATACTATGCACACAGAGACAGGTAAAAGGGACACCCTTGCCTGATAATACGTGCAAGACAGATAAGTAGCTCTGATAGATTGCATATACCTTTAGCAAACTTATTCCACTCTATAATGTTTTCTTTCTACTTATGAAAAATATTGATGTATAGCTATTTAGCCTGGCATTTAGCATTTATTTTCTTGGATAAAATTTATTTATTATTAAATTCAAATAGACAAAACATCCTAGGTTTTTCCCAAAAGTATCAATTTCTTTTGAGATGGTTAAAAGAATAGTAATATGTTTTTTGAACGTCTCCTTGAGTCACCCCAAACATTCCATGTACAGCAGGGGCCTGACAAATGTAATTTGGATCTAGGATTCAGCTCAAAAAATTCATAGCCAGTCTTTGTGTCAGAGGAATGTGACCTCGACATTCATATCTATGGTTCACACACATATAGTAAAAGTTTCAGTTAAACTTGCCTCTAGTTTTAAAAAGCAGCAGACATATCACACAAAACCTTTACTTACCTTAAAAAGATGAATAACAATGTAAAGAATGTATGTAAGAAGGAAGAAATAGGGGAAAGAACTGAGAAAGCGGTGTTAAAGCAATAAAAAGATCAGATACTGGATAGAAGGGCAAATAGTTTATTGTACCATAACTTATGCATCCCTTTAAGGTAACATTCCCGCACTATAAATAAATACATTTAGGGAGTTACGGAGTCTTTGAGAACTCCGTACCACCCTGATGCCTGTAAGTAAAAGGGGTGAAGTTACTCCTAATCCAACAGCAAGATGCAGCCAAGACCATGTCTCTTAGACCTTCGTTCCCCAAGCTACTCAATCCCGTCTATCTAATTCAGCTTACTCTGTGTGTCAGTTTGCTCCCTCCATGTGTCTCTGAGCTTCCCCCAGCCTGTCTTACTGTGCTCTTGTCTTCTTTAGCTCCCCATCACTACATTTTAATAAGTAGGTCAGTCTTTGCCAATCCTAGCAAATGTACAGTCATGAAGGTTCCATGAAACTCACAAACACTGCTACCATAAGACCTGTCAAGAACTGTATAAGACAAGAACTCATTGCTGACCATCGACTAACAACTCCATGACTATGAGATGTCAAATAGTTAAAGGTGCAACTCCGTAAAGAACTTTGGGATCCACAAAGATCAGAGACCAAGTCTAAGAAATAAAATTTAAAAAAAATGACAAAGACAGATTGCTTCTTCGAGTAGAATTTTTGTTTTTACAATCTGTCATAAAATAGTGACATTCTGTATTTGTATTGGCAGTAACTTTTCTGCTCAGTTATTGAACTTCATGTTTTCTAACTTGTTACATTGTAGCGTGAGAAATTTCAAATGAATATTGCGTGGGCAGAAGAAAATTGTGAACAATCAGGTCCATTTATCATAGGTGCCATCATCATACAACCATTTTAAATTACATGCTGTGTTTGTGCTCTCTATATTTATCAATAATATTCTCAGCAGATACATTGTGCTGGCAAACAATGATTTCATTGCAGTAAACATCTTGCGCCATTCTGCAATGGAAACAACAGGGGTACAAATGAATTTGTTGCTTGGCTGCAGTTTCCATATTATCAGCTAAGCAATTATCCTGCTGGGGATGATGGGAATTAAATAACTTGTTTATCTTGTATGTTGCAATTCTTAGCAAATATAAGTGCATTGGAAAAATTATCAGCACGGACATTAAATGGACACTTTAAAGACAATAACATCTTTAGGTAGTGGTTTTGGTGCAAAGGCCCTTCCCCTTTTTGAAGACTTTAAAAAGAATGTATTTTTTTTTAAGTTAGAGTGATCATTTAATTTTGCTTCTGAATGAAATATTACCCAGGCATAAATAACTGCACTATATTACCCATCATTTTAAATGTAGGTATCACGGTGCAGCCAACCATAACCGGTAGAGCAAGGCAACAATATTTGTATTTTATTTTATTCCAAAATCTATCAATCTAACAGATTTGACATCATATTCACCGGGTCTTTGTCAAGCCTAGATTTCTAACTGTAGTACTCGCCTTTAAATAATTTATGAGCACCTGTCATACCTGACATAACTTAGTGACACTTTAAAGAGAATACAATTTCATCTCAATAATGTGAAGGCCAAATTGCTAGCATGTGTATAAATAAAGAGTTAAAAAGGATAAGACTAGAGTGAAGTGGTTGTTCCACTAAAGATGGACAAATTTGGACATCCACTTCACCAAATGATATCTCTAGATAATTACAATAATTGTTAGGTATAACCTTTATTAAGCCGACTTTGGCAAAACACAAAACAATAAATAATAATAAAAATAAAGTAATAGTGAAACACACGTGGGAAAAACACGTGAAGTAAAAAGTGGGTAGATGTAGTTTGGATATCCTCAGTGTATATTGGGGTAATTTAGGTAACTTCACTGAAAACACTAGTAACCAGTACAATAAAGTACCGTATGTGTTCAGTCACATATCACAAAATTGCTCCCCCTAAAGTCTACAGGGATCTGAAAATCCCAGCTATATAGAGGTACATCCACAAAAATTTCCCATAGACTCTAGTATATTATCACAGCATATACTTTCGGTTTAGATAGATAGTATCCATATAAAGTTTTATCTATCATCTACAGATGTATCCAAAGTGTTGCAAATAAAGACATAGTCTAGGAAGAAGCTGAGAGGCACTGTGTATAAAGTGTGTTACTTGGTATTTAGTACTTAGATAAGATGTAGATACTCATTACTAAGTGGAGAGGTCACAGGAGGAAAGAGCTTAAATAGATCTAGAAAGGTAGTTAAAGAAAAGTAGTATGTAAGTGTCTCTAAGGATGGATTAACTTATATAAATATATAGAGGTACCCACCCAACAGAATGAATCCCTCCCGGGATCAAAAGGACACTTAAATATGCAGAAAATTGCTACACTTGCTAAATCCAGCTCATGTATATACTGAACGCTGCTGCTACACAACTCCTATAAATACTACACACTGCTGCTTCAAGGCAGCCTAACGCTGCAGATCACTAGCTGAACTGTCTAAATAGGTATAATTGAAGTCCTAGTAGTGCCACTAACTATGGCTATAACAGAAAAATATCAGCTAGAGAATCAAAGTGAATAATTAAATGCCACCAGCATAAGTGACTAGATCACTATATGCATCCCCCACTAGTAAAAACAAAAAAACGGCAAACGCTCGACGCGCGTTTCGGCGTGGTCACACGCCTTTATCAAGAGCTCCTAGCACGGCTGGAGAAAGGAGGGTAAGTTTATATCAGGGGACGTGCCACCCATGTGATTGCGTATCCAATCCGCTTAGTTGGGGGCGTGGCTATGACCCGATCGCATCCTCCTCCTTCTACAAGCTTGTCCATCTGCGGACCACGTGTACACACAGGACACCAACTGTCGCTATGGTAACGCGGCCAGGCTGACTGCATATATATGCAGTACAGCTCAAAGGCACCACTTAAAGATCCATTTTCTTACATTCTTAGCCATGTAGTAGGGATAAATTTGTAGCATTTTAGTAGGTAAAATTAGCCTTTATTCAGCAGGGCATCTATATTGTAGAGAGAAATGGAAACATAGAAACATATAACACAGAGTCAATTATAAGGCTCAGGATACAGTTATAGCTCATTATTCATTTCAGTCTATCAGTCACTAATATGATAGTATTAACTCCTAAGTCATGTCATGATGTGGACAGCACTCATTGAGCATAGAACCCAATTAGGTAAGAGTCTACTATATGCATTTATTAGACACTGTTCCACCTATACAAGTGAATTAGAAATCACTTAGATATTATTCCCATAATGGCAAGATAGTGGAAGTGGTCATGGTCCTAATGGGCTAAATACGTGCCAGGTATAAGGTATGAATACCAAAAAATTATAAATGTAAATCACACACAAATATACTATATACAGACAATAAAGATTTCTATTATGTTGTACAGATATATACAAAACATATTTACAGGATGTGTAATTGATAGTGATTGCTCCAATTAAAATATATATATATAATTGGTGACTAAACACTAAATGACAGGGCTTAAATGTAGGGAGAAAATGAAAACCCTTCATTCAAACCATTTGGGTTAAGGGTTTTTAATTTATATATCCATCTACATTCTTTTTGGCGTAGAAGTTTATCGTAATCTCCTCGTCTCTGATCGCGTTTAACCCATTCCAGTCCACAGAACCTGATTGCACTAGAATCACCCGCATGGCAGTTTTTTAGGTGTCTTGAAATTGGAGTTTCCATACGATTTTTTGGGGATCTTACATGTTCTTTGATCCGTTCCTTGAAAGGTCTAAACGTTTTTCCTACATACATCATTTTGCAACTACAGGTAAGGAGATATACCAAACCAGCAGTGTTGCAGTTAAAGAACTGGGTAATCCCAAAACTCTGTTGTCCAGCGCTATCTTGGACTCTCTTCGAGTCCCGAAGAATGTATCTGCATGCGACACATCTTCCGCATCCATAGGAACCACAGGGGGGATTTCGACCCAGCCAGGTCACTTTCTTCTGTTTCATTGAGAAGTGGCTTGGTACCAACATATCACGAAGATTTCTCCCCCTGCGTGCTGTGATGGTTGCCCTAGGACTAAGGACGTCTTTAAGATGGACATCCTTTAAAAGGATGGGCCAGAATTTCTCAATCGACCTTTTCACAGTGTTCCATCCTGTATCAAAGGTTCCAATCATACGGATAGTTGTACTCAATGGTTTTTGCTTAGATTGGTCTAGAATAAGATCATCTCTATTCAATTCTATGGCTCTTTTATACGCTCTCTTAAGGCATTTATTCGGGTAGCCTTTTTCCCGAAATTGTTGTCTTAGTAGAGCCGCTTTTGCCTTGAAATCTGATAAGTCTGTGCAGTTCCTACGTACCCTCAGATATTGTCCTACGGGGATGCCTTGTTTAAGAGGCCTAGGGTGGAAGCTATCCCAACTAAGGAATGCATTAGATGCTGTTGGCTTCTTGAACAGGGTTGTTTTCAGAGACCCATTCCTATTAATGGAAATGGTTATGTCTAGAAAGTTCAAAGTCTGTCCTCCAAATTCTGCTGTAAATCTTAGGTTATCTTCATTTATATTCAATAGAGAGACAAACTTATTGAAGTCTTCTTCATCACCCAGCCATACAATAAGGATATCGTCTATATACCTAAGCCATGTATGTATTTTAGGTACATAGCTCAAGAGGGTACTGGATTTCATGATCTGTAGCTCCCACCAGCCTAAATGGAGGTTGGCGTAGGAGGGCGCACACGCCGTACCCATCGCCGTCCCCCTTATCTGGTGAAAGAATTTGTCATGAAATAAGAAGTAATTATGAGACAAAATATAGCCTAATAGTTTTAGTACAAATTCAGTATGAAGAGTATGATTGGGACCTCTCTGATCCCAAAAATATCTCGTATGTTCGATGCCCCGTTCATGGGGAATTGAAGAATAAAGGGCCTCAACGTCCAAACTGCAAAGCTTTGCCGACGTTGGTAACTGGAGATTCGAGAAAAGTGACAGTGCCTGTTTTGTATCTCTAACATATGATGGTAGTTGTTCAACAAAAGGTCTTATTATTTTTTCAATATATAGACTCCCATTTTGGGTCAAATTATCAACCCCAGAAACAATTGGGCGACCCGGTGGGTATTGTGTATTTTTATGGACTTTGGGCAGGCAGTAGAAGGTTGCTATCCTGGGACATCGATTCAGAATGAATTCATATTCATCCCCGGACAGCAACCCCCCACTGCGGCCCTCATCTAATATTTCCTTATATTGCATTAAAAATGAATTTGTTGGGTCCACTTTCAAAATCATATAAGTGTCATTGTTACTCAAGACCTTCTGTACCATATTTTCATAGTCAGATACATTCATGACTACCACATTACCTCCCTTGTCTGCTGGTTTGATAACCAACTGGTCATTCTCTTTAAGTGACTTAAGAGCTGTTTGCTCTATTTTAGAGAGATTATCGTTAGGGAAAGAGTCAAAGCAGTTGCTCTCTATACCCTCAATCTCGCTTTTTACTGCTTCTAAGAATAGATCTAAATTTCTGAAGCTAGCGAAGTTGGGGGTAAATCGGCTTTTTGGTTTCAATTTAGTATACTCAGTGGGCAGATGGACATCGTTTTCATCTAGGAGTGATACTAGTGTATTTACTAACTCCAAATCTTTACATGACAGACCACAGGCTCTTGCTTTTTTCTCTTCATTGATAGTGTGATATTTATGTAAAGCAAGTTTACGTACAAACAGATATAAGTCTTTGATCCAAGTAAACTTATCAAAGACTGGTGTTGGTACAAAGGAAAGTCCCTTTTCTAGTACTTTAATCTGAAATTCATTAAGTTCGTGAGTTGACAGGTTAATCACATGTGGTTTGTTTATAGAGGGATATGATATTTTAGAGTTTACACTCAGTATCGTCTCCTTCGTTAGTTTGTACTTTATGGAATTTGAGTTCATTGGGCCTTACAAAATGATGCCCAAATTCCTATTCCTTATGTTACTGGCACTTGCAAATGATGTGGAGTCTAACCCTGTTCCCACAGCTAATTCTACTCCTAATCTCCCCCACTCAAAAAGGCCTCTCTTTTGTGCACTGCAACATCCGTATTTTACACCCTAAACTGAATGCACTGCAAGCCTAGTGTTCCCATTACAAACCAAAGATTATTGTGCTCTCAGAATCATGGTTAACAACTAAAATACCAGACTATGCCATTGCAATACAGGGCTATTCATGTTTTAGAAATGACAGAGCATAGAGAGGAGAAGGCATTGTTATTATGTTGACAATTCCATAAAGTTTACCCCCTTACAAAACTTTAGCCCTCCTGCCACCTTTGATTTCCTTTCTGGCACAACTGAGATCCCGTGCAGTAAATCAACCATTGTTACAGGAATCTACTGCCCATCTAGCTCCCCAGTGCATTCCCTATCTGATATAGCCCATCTCCTTAGTGAAACCATAGCTCAAAACCAAAAATCCAAAAAGTGAACTGTTGGTCTTTGGAGATTTTAATATTGATTGGCTGAATCCTAAAAATAATAGTTCTTGCTCGCTGTTTAAGACTTTGCAGCTAACACCATACTCTGCTCAATTGGATTCTCTCTACTTTTCCTGATAGAATCCAGGAGGCAGGTGTTCTTCCTAACAGTTTCAGTGATCACTGTGTACTGCATGCGTAAAATAAAGGCTACTAAATCCTCTCCCAAGGATAAAATCACCAAATCCTTCAAAAAAATTTAATCTTGAATCTTTTCTTAATGACATCAAGAACCTACCGTGGCACCGATTAAACATTATCCCAGATCTAGACTGTGCAGTTGAATTCTTTCAGTCTGAACTCCTACAAGTTTGGAATTTGCATGCCCCGCTGCGTAAGGTGAGAGTGAAAGGGGCACATATGAACTTGATCACAGCTGACCTCATCCAAATGTACCAGTTTCAGAATTCATTGTGATCAAAGTTCAAGCGTATTGGCTCTATGAACGGTCACTGTGCATATAGACAATGGCGAAATATATGCATAGAACAAACAAAATTGGTCAAGGCCCAATAGTTCTCCGAAAATCTGAACAATAACCTATCAAACCCTAGAAACTTTTGGAAAGTCATAAATAAATTACAAACTCCCCAAATCCACTCCCAACCCTCCACTATCAAAGTGGTTAACCAAACCTTGCAACTTCTCTTAGATGTAGCAAATGCCTTTAACAATTATTTTGTCGGATGCTCCACTACCCTGATTGCCAAGCTAATAAATGGCACACATCCTGAAATTACAAATGTGGATAATGCCCCACTAGATTTGCAAAGACCCAATAAAGACAAGTTCATTTTTAGAATTGTACCTGTTAGTGTCATTAAGAAACACCTTAATAATCTAAAAATGAAAAACCAGTCTGGACCTGATCAAATCCCAGCAATGCTGTTGAAGCTCAGTGCGCCGGCAATTGCTAAACCTGTCACAACCCTAATTAACGAATCCTTGGTGTCTGGATACATACCCAAACTTTGAAGGACTGCAAGAGTAGTGCCTATCCATAAACGTGGTGACACTATTTTGGTTTCTAACTATCGCCGAATATCATTGCTCCCAGTATTGTCAAAAATCTTAGAAAAATGCGCAACTGTGTGAGTATTACCAACAATCTAACTATCTGACCCCTGATCAATCAGGTTTTTGCCCGAATCACTGCACTACAACTGCCCTCTTAAAAGTTTGCAATGACATCCAAACTGGCATGGAACAAGGAGACCTAACTGAAGCTATTTTCCTTGATTTTGCAAAGGCCTTTGACACAGTAGACCACTACATTCTACTGCACAAACTCTAAAACTTAGGTATTGGTGATTGGCCTCTAACCTGATTTTGATCATATGTGTCGGATCACTCACAATATGTATCTATTTCTGACAGCGACTCCCTCCCTCTCCCAGTCACATGTGGTGTTACCCAAGGTTCCATTCTCGGCCCCCTACTATTAACATTATTTATAAATGATCTGCCTAATGTCTGCAAATCCTCATATGTACTCATGTATGCAGACAACACAGCAATCTATGCAAGCAAATCCAATCTACTGCAGCTTGAGGCTGTGCTCCAAGACCAGTTTAGAGAGATAGAAAAGTGGATCGCAAAAAACAAACTATTCCTAAACACTGACAAAACTGTCGCAATGATCTTTGGAACAGTACCTAAATTACACAATTCCCACCTATCCATCAAAACAAATTCAAATAGCACACTGACCGCAGTCCACTCTTTCAAATACTTGGATTTTTTGTTAGACCACAATCTATCTTTTGGCCTCCACATAGAAAAACTTGCATCTAAACTTTATCCAAAACTAGTTGCCCTGTACAGAAACAAATCCTGCCTAAGCCCTACAGTAAAGGAAAAGATTGTACAGCAAATACTGATGCCAATAATTGATTATGGGGATGTAGTATATTTATTTTAAAAATAAAATAAATACTGCCCTACCATCAGCATGCAGTCAGTATAACAGTAAAGATGGCATCTAAAACTATGACAAGAAACCTAGAACTTCATGCTGTGTGAATGAAATCTGCAGGGAGCACTCTTCAGGAATGTAAAGTTGCAATGCACATGATTTGTAGATGACAGGTTCACTGTAAGGTTATTAACCCAAGAATAGGAAGGACAAATCATTGCCATAGTAATAAACATATAGTGTATTCTGATACATAAACAGTGATTATTTGCCTAGTGGGCAAGCAACAATACAATTATACTACCTAGGTGAAACATGATAAACTATAATCTTCAGAGAGAGACATGCTAGTTTCTGTGTTACTGAGCAGAACTTATGAAAGACAATCAACAAATCTGTAGCAGTCATTCAGACACAATGGTCAGACACCAGTTTCTTTGTTGAGACAAATGCCTTATCAAATCAGCAATGTGACCAGGCACTAGGAGGGCATACTGGGACTTATTAAAACCCCACCATCCCCTCTGATCACCTTGGTACCATGCGACATCAGCAGTTATGTCACCATAGATGTTTCGTACACAAAGGTGCATCCATGCTTTTTCAATGGAATGTGACATAATTCACATTGAGCACTTGCCATATCTATTAACACAAGGCCACTACATCTGGCTTCAGTTAATATAGAGGAGCCCTAAACATTGATACTTGGATTTATCTAAAGCCAGAAAGCCTGCTGACAATAACATGGCACGATGTTCCATGATGTCATTAGAATTTGTTTTACTTGTCTGCTAAAACTGTAGTAATGTTGGTGCTTAGATTGATTATTTAAACACTTTATGTTCCAGGTAAATACAGCAGTGACAGCATATTACACAGCTGGAAAGTGATCCAGAGACTGCTTAGCTGGCTTTGGACAATAGGCCACATTCAGCATTTTCTATATTATACTGTATGGTGCTGTTAGACTCTATGAAGAATAAGACTGTTTGATAAAGCCTGTCCAACGCCATACAAAACTACAAGACACTGCTTGAGCTTATGCCACTAACAAAACTTTTTTTTGCTAACTATATGACAATATATATTTACCATGTGATACTCTGTAGACTTTGTTATTGTGTACAGTGAATTATAGTACCTGTGTTGCATTTTTACCTGCAGTATGTGATGACATACTTACTGTATGGTATTTTCAAAAACACATATTATTTGATGGTATAGTAGTAGATACTATATAGATTGCATTATATTGTTTGTGTATGTTAATTGCATTTTATAATATGCACTGTGTGACATATGCACATCAAGGCAATTGAGGTAATGGCCTCCTACTTACTTCAAACAAGGTTTACTGCGGATATAGTAAACAAACCGGTCTCATTTGCCTGGACCCACTTCAGATTGTGGTTTTGCTTGCACAGGTATCTCTGTCACGGTAGAATAAACGCAACATCTTCCCTAGATTCATTGCTATAAAAACATTGGCAATATGTTTGACTGGCTACCATGACGTGCCCTACACAGAATACTTGAAGCCCTTAAGAAACCAAGTAGCTGGTTACTTTGACACAATTTCAGAAGGATAATATATCACAAATAGGAATAATAGTATTATATAAATTGTATACTATTATTTGACAATATGGTATGAATGCTGTATGAAACTCAATATACATTGCTGCATTCTATAATAGTACATATCATATATGTTATAATATGGCTCGTTGCAATGTGGATTAATTGCAGCACCCAACAGGAAAACTGTTAAAACAATTAAAAAAAAATCTCTAAATAGGAATTTGAAAATATCATTATAAATCTGCACACTTTCTCCACAGCTTACAGAGTGGATAATTAAGCTACCTCTAATCATGATTTGGCTCTAATTGTGTTTCTAAACTACACTTAAATGACTTCTATTCTCTGTTAGCTCAAGGAATACTTGATTTAGTAGAATTGAGGTTAATTTGTCAGTTTACTACAATTTATACCCTATAAGACCTCTTTGCAACCTATTTTTCAAGATATATCATTTTTTTGTCACCATGTTATATATTTATGCTATGGGGTTTGTTTGCTAAATGAAAACTGAATCTACAATATTCAGCCAAATACTTACTTTTTCCCCCCAGCTGTAATGCTTACCCTTAAAGGACCACTCTAGGCACCCAGACCACTTCAGCTTAATGAAGTGGTCTGGGTGCCAGGTCCCTCTAGGATTAACCCTTTTTTTTTTTATAAACATAGCAGTTTCAGAGAAAGGTATAGAGAAACTGCTATGTTTATAAATGGGTTAATCCAGCCTCTAAAGCCTCTAGTGGCTGTCTCATTGACAGCTGCTAGAGGCGTTTGCGTGCTTCTCACTGTGAAAATCACAGTGAGAAGACGCCAGCGTCCATAGGAAGGCATTATGAATGCTTTCCTATGAGACTGGCTGAATGCGCGCGCAGCTCCTGCCGCGCATGCACATTCAGCCGAAGAGGAGGCGGAGAGGAGGAGGAGAGCTGCCCGCCTGGGGCTGGAAAAAGGGTAATATTTAACCCTTTCCTCGCCATCCAGCCCGGCGGGAGGGGGACCCTGAGGGTGGGGGCACCCTCAGGGCACTATAGTGCCAGGAAAACGAGTATGTTTTCCTGGCACTATAGTGGTCCTTTAAATGTAGCAATTATAGTTTTCAATTCTCCACAATTCACTGTTTTGATTATACATCCCTATGTGTATAAAGTGCCAACCTGATTCTCTGTGTAATGACAGACAAGTGATGCAGAGCATACCTGAATGGATGGTTTAACTCACACTAAGTATTAACCTTGCCAACATTGTAATGGAACAGTGAACAGCATGCTCCTCTACGAGAGAGTTTAATTTTCCTGTAATTTATATATGTGTTGGTATGACTTCACCGGCTATTTATTATGTGACTGATAATAGCAATCCTTTCACCAAAGTTTATTTTAAAAGCAGTTTATGTAGCAAATAAAAAGCAAATGTATAGTCTGTATTTGAATATCTAAAGAAGAGTGGAATTTTAACCATAACATAAATATTGCCATTTAGCGTAGGAGCCAACAAAAAAAATAATAATACACATTACATTTGACTATGTAAGTTAGTTGACAGCTATGGGGACAGTTGTAGATAAGGTTCCATCGCTAGTTTGGAAATTAACAGAATATCCAGAAAATTGCTATTTTTATTAACTCCTTCATGTTTCAGTGCTGTAAACATCACACAACCTTCTTAAAAGCACATATTTAACCCCTTAAGGACCAAACTTCTGGAATAAAAAGGAATCATGACATGTGACACGTCATGTGTCCTTAAGGGGTTAAAGGCCAACTAAGATTTGTACTTTATTAAAAGGTAATGGCATTAGAAGGGGTGGGTCTGAGTAGGACATGTGTATGGAGTAATGTCAGACATCTTCCCTGAAATGTGAATTTTAATAATTTGCAAGATGATATTATTCGGTGTTTGATGATATACTACAACACTTTAACCCAATATTGAGAAGTAGAACTACTCTACAATAAATGTATGGAAATTATATTTTGATTTATAAAATGCTAACACACAACTGTGTGCAAATATTACATATTACAGGGTACATAACACATGATGGAGTTATAAGCAACATCCAGAATTATGGTGAATTGAGAACCAAATATGTAGGCTAAAATAGTCAAATATGTGTGACTATCCAAAATTGAGATCTTTATCCAAATCAGCTATTTTATCTAACTGCAATTCGCTTAAATATTAAATAAAACTTAAGTGAACAAAATCCCATTAAGAGAAAGAGAGAAGGGAGAGGAAGGGAGAATACTTATTCTATTCAGTGAATTGTCAGCTTAGTGTTAATGAGTTAAAAGGAATTTGTACTAGGCATGGCAGCTCATAGGCAACTGCTAATTGACAGCTAGTAAGTGTCATTAGCATATCTACAAGCTTAAATATGTGGCAAAACCATTATTGTTGAGGGCAGTTTGTAACTTTCCAGGACCAGAACATGAGGGATCTATTCACTAAACAGGGAGTTGTGGTAAACTGAGAACGATTTGCTAATTAAGGCCATAGCTAAAAAGTTGGAGCTAGAACCAACGCTTCTAAAATGGAGCTTATGGTTTAACTTTAACTTTACTATTCAGTATATGATTTGAAAGTTGGTTATCAACTAATCAGATCTCACTGTTTAGTGATCAGAGCCCTGGATTTCTAAATAAACTCATAGTCTATCTGGGCGCAAAACATTGGCATTTTTTTCTGCAGAGAAAGGGCAATATACTCAAATTGATTGTTTATCAAGCTAATTAATGTGGCTTGGCATTACCTGCTGGGTGAATTTGCTAGATCACATTAAATCTGCTGAATAATATGATCAGCCATAAAATGTATAGGGTACGAACTGGTAAATTACATGGATGTGTGCCCCATCATTACTGTTTACCCCAGAGAGTGTTGGTTCTGCATTTCTGTCTCAAAATATTTTTAGACTGCATAATTTATATATTTGTAGACGATCTCACCTGAAAATCTCATAGACAGTTCTCTCTCTCAAAAAAAAGAGAGAAATTAACTAATTGCCTGACAGAGGTATTCATCTAATATTCTGTAATATATTATCAGCAATCCCTTTAGAACCAATGTCAATGAAGAGAAATCATGGCATAAATGGATGTGCATTACCTTTGGTCCACAGAGAATTAAATATGCAATATTGAGTGTTCTTGAAATGTATTCTTATAACATGGACATGAAAGAGTTAAGCAGTAGGTTTTACAGGAAACTAACATGGCATTTTTCATGTCTGTTCAGGAAAATACCTACATATAGGTTTTCAGTGAGAGTGTACCACGGTATACTGACACTTGGTTCTGTTGGAGAGAAACTATTAACTCTTGACAAGTAGACTTGTCCCTTTCATTGGCTGACCAGCATCCATGTATCATAACCTGTGAAACATCTGGTTCTATTTACAGAAAAGCAGATACATTTTATTGTGTCTGCAATTTCATTGCAGCTTCTATAACACAGCATTCCCTAGGAATTGGTGACAGCATTGCTCTGGCTGACAGAGTAGCATTGTACTTGCCTTTGATGTACACATCATCGTCTGCTCTCATGAACCACTCATACTTGTCCAGGTAGTTATCATGCATGTGCTTGATCATCATAAAGGATTTCTTTTGTGGAGGGTAAGAGTCGTCCACCCCAGACAGAGAAATGACTGGCATTGGCTCTGGGAGCACGACATCCTCAGAACCCTCACTGGAGAAAAACTCCACTTTGCCAGGGATATAACGAGCCCATGTCCTATAGGCAGCAACGGCTCTGGTATCCAGATACTTTTTTGCTGTCATGACCCCAACATAGAGAAAATTTCTTGGGGATTCTTCTGGGGGACCCCAATCCCCACTACCATTGTGGTTCCCCCTGTGACTGCTTGTATTGTTTCTGCTCTCTTTCATTTTCTTCATCTCTTCTTCATCTTCAGGTCCAGTGGCCGGGCTGCTGTTTGGCACCAAGCCCTTCCCTGGCCATGGGTCACCCCTCTCAGCAGTCCTCATCCCACCAGGTGGACCTTGTGCCCTGTCCCCTCCACGGCTGTAATAGGAGCAAACGTTGGACCGTCGCTTCTTCTCGCTCATCTCTGCTACTTTGGGGGCGACCAGCCAAGACGCCGCTGTAAATCCAAGGATCAACCCCACCACCACACTCATCCATGGTCTCCTGGACCTCACTGCCATCCTCTTACTTCTGGAGAGAAGTATACACTGATGCTTTGTTAAGGATTCTCTCTCTCTTTCTCTCAGGACCCTGGAACAGACAGACCTTCAGTTACAGAGAGAGAGGAAATAAAACAATCAGTAGGAATCACAGAACTAGAGGAAGAAGAAGGGATTCTGCCTCTGCCTTTGTGCCTCAGATCACTCCTTCAATCCAGACTCCTGGCAGGACTTCCAGCGCCTGCCATCAATGCCTGCTGCTTTGTTAGGAGTAAAAGTTGCCGGGCAGAGGGAGGCTGGAGGAGCCGTGAGGCAGCAGAGTCTGGGCTGCCAGCTTGTCACTGCTACAAGCACCTCCTCCTAGCCCTGTGCAAGGAGCTGCAGCTGCAGCTGTTCATCCACCTCCTCCTGCTCCACCTTCTCCCTCTGCTCCCATCAACCCAGCCAGCAGCTCCTCCACATCCTGGAGTGCTCATCCCACCTTTGCCAGTCTCCCCCCTGACCAGTGACCCACCCCCTCTTTTCTGCACACTCTCTATGGCTGCTCAGTGAGTTGAACAGATTGGTCCCATACTGTCCCAGCCTAATAGAGAGGTATAGAGAGTTGACAAGCCAGTTCCTCCTTCCTCTCAGCAACACACCAACTCTTCCTGCATCATGTCCCCCCAACCACCTTCAGCGTTTGTATCTCCATAGGAGGGGGGCTGCCTGTTAGCAGCAGTGTCTGTTCTCCAGTGTCTGACAGTCTGAGGGTGGGAGGGGGAGCAGCCCATGTGCTTGCTGCAGGTTTCCTCCCAGTTCTGCATGTGGAACAATGTAACTGTTTCTGTTAGGCTCAGTATTCTTATTATTAACGTTATCGATTGTTAACTCTTTCACAGTTACTTCATCCAAATAAACATTTACTAAACCTTTTACCTGCGCTCTTTCCTTAATCCATGTGTATATTTAGACAAATGGAAGTCATTTAGTTGCTCCAGGGGCCATTGGAGGGAATGCCCGCCTATTAGGGGTTAATAAGTATATAGGGGTGTACATAGGGATTAAGGAGAGAGCGCAGGTAACTTGTTTTTCTTTGGTTTTTACTATATCTTGGGGCTGATGTGTACTGTAGTCATTGCTGCCGGCCCAGCAGTGATGGGAGTGAGCGCAGGACTTCTCTTTTTGTATTTACTAAACCTGTGCTGAGGTAATAGCTCAGTTTAGAGCAGCTTTTCCCAAATGGTGTTCCATGGACCCCTGGGGTTCTGTGAAAACAAAAATGGGGTTCAGCCGCGATTTGCCCATCTGGTGGCCCATACACTTAGCGCCACCCGTTGGGAATTGCTGAACACCTTTAGTATCGGATGCTGGGAGAAAGTTACAGCTGGTTACTTCCTCCCAGACGTAGAAACAACGCGTGCGGAGGGATAGAGGCAAAGGTGGTGGGAAGTGAGATGCTGCAGACACACCAGGCTCAGCCAGCAGCACTCCAAGAAAGCTATCCTCCTGCAGACAAAGGCTTTGCTAGCAGGAGGGTGGCTGCAAATATAAAACTCTTGGTATGTGTGTATCTGTCAGTGTGTGTGTGTATCTGAGTTTGTGTGTATATCTGCGTGTCACGGTGTGTGTATGTGCCATTGTGTCTATATGCCAGTTTATGTATCTGTGTGTCAGTGTGTGTATGTGCCAGTGTGTGTTTATCTGTGTGTCAAGGTGTGTGTATGTGTATATGTCACTGTGTATATCCATGTGTCAGTGTGTATTTGTGTGTTTAGGTGTGTGCATGTGTCACTGGGTATATCTGAGTGTGTATATGTTGCAATGTGTGTATGTGTGTCAGTGTATTTATCTGTGTGCCAATGTGTGTGCATGTCTCAAGGTGTGTGCATGTGTCAGTGTGTGTATCTTTGTGCCTGTGTGTGGACGTGTTGGTGTGTTTATATGTGTGCATCTGTGTTAATGGGTTTGTTTATTTGTGTAAGTATTTATGTATGTGGTAGTATATGTGCATGCATCTCTGGTAGTATATGTGCATACATCCCAGCAATCAAACACTGCAACATGCAAACACATCACTGCAAACACAACACAACCTTCACTCAAACAGCAATACTACACACATATACATCCACATTTAAAAGCCAACACTACATCCAAACACACGCCTCCACGCAAATGAAAACTTTACATCCAAACACGCTTGTGTCTTAAAATGCTAAAATTACATAAAAACACCAGCACTTCTGTACTGTATTACAATCTGTTTACTATCGGAAGAAATTACTATATATACAGGTGCCTCATTCCAGGACCCTATTTAGCCTTGACTTGCAGAGAGTCCCAGTATTTCCCAAGTAAGTGGATTAATCTCATAAGAGCAAGCATTAGGTTGCTACTAGGATAGGACCTGCCAAATATGGGGTACTTTGACGTAGTTGGCAGGCTAATGCAATGTATGATCATATAATATAACTAAGCCTCCATCATTTTTTTCCTAGGTGAGGTGTTTTTAAATAAAACTATTACAATCTCTAAGATTTGAAATCATTGTTTAGTGGATAAGCGAGTGAGCTGGATTCTGTATATATATATATATATATATATATATATATATATATATATATAAATTTCCAAAAAAGGAAACATTACATACACTCTTCTAATTAAAAAGTTTATGCAAAAAATTTTTGGGGTTCCACGATGTTGGTACAGTATGTCAAAGGGTTCCACAGGAAACATTAATTGGGAACTCCTGGTTTAGAGCATTGTATTTCCTTTTGCAGGAGATCTAGTTATACATTTTAGTTAGTGCTGGTCATTTTTATGAAATCTTTGTCAATATTGAATTTAATAATATGCTGCATATTTATATTAAACTTATAAAGAACGGAAGGGATATTTAAATATAGCTCCCTCAGATCTAGTGTGAATAATATGAGAATGATACATATACTGTATATAGGATCCGTAAGCTAGCCATTCATTACATAGAAAATTGATTAAAATGTTACAAACTATTTCTTTGTAAAGGCTAGACACCCCATTTGTTAGGAAAAACTATGCCATTAGTAAACAAGATCTTGCACGAATAAACTTTATTGTTTATTTATGCCACAGACAGGTCACATGATAAACCAAATCCTATTAAAGGTATCTATAGAATCAGTTGTCCCTAAAAGGGAAGGTAATGATACCCAATCTTCTATCTATATATTTATATATATATATATTAGTGAGGCTCAACCATTTATTGAAGAGCAAAAGCAGGTCTTTTAGAAAGCCTTGTATGCTGCAGGTATCATAAGGGCCTATTGCCTAAACATTGCACATTCCACCTCATAAGAGGTAAACACAAGCCCCTCGAGAGGAGCTATAAAGATCTCTACATACATTGCTGTTCCATCTATTTACTATAGGGACTTTTTCTTCAGTGTGATTGTTATTAATATTTAGCTGTTCAATGTTGCTGCTGCAAGGTTTAGCCACGCCTTATATATATTGAAGATATGACATCATTACCTTCTCCTTTAGAAACAACTGATTGATTGTTCTGCACAGTGACTCAGTAAAAAGGCATACTACAGACACTGTTATTGGGATTTGGTTTATACAATATATATGTGACCTTTCTGTGGCATAATGAAACATTAAATCCATTATTGAGTGATCTCTTTTCCTACATGTATATTTTCCCCTAACAGATAGGGTATCTAACCTTTACAAGGGAATAGTTTTTAATAACCCATTCGTGACACGAGGGCGTGCTATGCCTTTCTGCAATAGGAGGTCTTTAACACGCCCTTATGATCTAGTGCTCCCTCCGATCCACCTATGTATCTCCGCCAATGATTTTTAACATTGGCTGAAACATTGTTTTCTGCCCCTCTCTTTCCTCACTTTGAGGCAAGAGACATAGAAATCATTGCTAAACTGCCCCCTTACATAGAAACATATAATTTGACGGCAGATAAGAACCATTTGGCCCATCTAGTCTGCCCAATTTTCTAAATACTTTTATTAGTCCCTGGCCTTATTTTATAGTTAGGATAGCCTTATGCCTATCCCACGCATGCTTAAACTCCTTTACTGTGTTAACCTCTTACCACTTCAGCTGGAAGGTTATTCTATGCATCCACTACCCTCTCAGTAAAGTAATATGTTCTGATATTATTTTTAAACCTTTGCCCCTCTTATTTACCACTTGTTGTGGTAGTTTTTTTCTTTTAAATATAGTCTCCTTCTTTACTCTGTTGATTCCCTTTATGTATTTAAATGTTTTTATCATATCACCCTGTCTTGTCTTTCCTCCAAGCTATACATGTTAAGTTCCTTTAACCTTTCCTTGTAAGTTTTATCCTGCAATCCATGAACCAGTTTAGTAGCCCTTCTCTGAACTCTCTCTAAGGTATCAATATCCTTCTGAAGATATGGTCTCCAGTACTGCGTACAATACTCCAAGTGAGGTCTCACCAGTGTTCTGTACAATGGCATGAACACTTCCCTCTTTCTACTGCTAATACCTATTCCCATATAACCAAGCATTCTGCTAGCATTTCCTGCTGCTCTTTTACATTGTCGCCTGCCTTTTAAGTCATCAGAAATAATTACCCCTAAATCCCTCTCCTCAGGTGTTGAGGTTAGGACTCTATCAAATATTCTGTACTTTGCCCTTGGGTTTTTACGTCCAGGATGTATTATCTTGAACTTATCCACATTAAATGTTAGTTGCCACAACTCTGACCAATCATTTGCCATTTGGCTTATCCCTCCTGGAACATCAACCCTGTTTCATATCTTAGTAACATCAGCAAAAAGACATACCTTACCATGAAGACCTTCTGCAATATCACTAATAAAAATATTAAAGAAAATGGGTCCAAGTACAAATCCCTGAGATACCCCACTAGTGACAAGCCCATGCTTCGAATATACTCTATTGACTACAACCCTCTCTTGCTTGTCGCTCAGGCACTGCCTTACCCATTCAACAATATTGTAGTCCAAACTTAAAGATTGCAGTTTATTGATAAGCCTTGTTTAGTTACCCTATCAAAAAAAATCAATAAGATTAGTTTGGCATCATCTCCCTGAAGTAAACCCATGTTGTCTCTGATCTTGAAATTCATGTGATTTTTAGATGTTCAACAATCCTGTCCTTTAACATGGTTTCCATTACTTTCCTCACTTCTTGTGAATGGGCACAACATTCGCTAACTTCCAATCTTCTGGGACTACTCCTGTTAACAATGATTGGTTAAATAAATCCCTTAATGGTTTTGCTAGTACACCACTAAACTCTTTTAATAACTTTGGGTGTATTCCATCAGGTCCCATTGACTTATTTGTGTTTCATTTTGACAGTTGAAGTAGAACCTCTTCCTCTGTAAACTCACATGTAACAAATGACTCATTTGTCCTTTTTCCTTCATTTTCATCTGTAAATACTGAACAAAAATATTAATTGAGGCAGTCAGCTAGACATTTATCCTCTTCTACATACCTACCTTCTTTAATCTAACTAATCCTTGTTTTACTTTCCTTTTCTCATGTATGTATCTAAAAAGTGTTTTGTACACTTTTTTTACTGACTGTGTTATTTTTTCTACCGTGTGTGATTTGGAAGCTCTTAGAACTTGCTTAGCCTCTTTCTGCCTAATCTTATAGATGTGTCTAGCTTCCTCACTCTGTTTTGTTTTATAATTACTAAATGCTAACTTTTTGTTTTTTACTATTTTGGCCACATCTGCGGCGTAGTGGTTTCTTGAATTGTTTTGCTTTTACTGACAAGCCTAATGCAATTTTCTGTTACCTTCAGCAGTGCAACTTTTAAATAATCCCATTTCTCTTGGACTCCATTTAAATTGCTCCAGTCTGATAATGACGCCTTTACACATATTCTAGTTTTTAAAAAGTCTGTTTTTAAAGTCACCCATGATGATAACTTCCCCCTTCATTGTCATTTTAGCTATTTCCTCAACTAGTAGATTATCTAACTCTTCTATTTGTCCTGGGGGCCTATAAACCATACCTACATGAGTTACTGTGTGATTACCAAATTCTAATGTAACCCAAACAGACTCTATGTGCGCCTCAGTAACTTTTATTAGGCTAGATTGTATGCTATCCTTTACATACAGGGCCACCCCTCCCCTTTCTTGCCTTCCCTGTCTTTTCCATATAAAGTGTACTCTGGTATTGCTATGTCCCAGTCATGTTTCACATTATACCATGTCTCAGTAACAGCGACTAAATATACATTATCATTTGCCATTGTTGCCACAATTTCATGGATCTTAGTCCCTAAACTGCGAGCATTTGTAGACTTACTGTTAAAACATTTTTTTAAATATAAATAAATGTTGTTTGTTTGTTTTTTAAATCCTTTCAGCGCTGATCATGGTGTTAACCCTGTGATCAGATTGTATACGATGATTAGTACCTTGGTACTAATGTCAATTTCTTTTTTGGGTATAAAATTGACTTTTTTTACCCTTTTTGTCAGCTACAGCAGTTTTTTATTTTTTTAAACCCATTTTCTGCTCTCTGATTACTGTTGTTTACAGTATCTGTGCTATACAATACTGTATCAGTGTGATTATTTTCATTTTTGGAGTGTGTGGAAGTGGGAATTGGTGGGTGAATGAGGTAGTAGTTATTAGGCAGATAGGAGCATTAAATCCCCAGAGATAGCATCTGACCAGATGAAACTTTACTGGCCCAGAATTAACCCCATTCATGGCTACACCTGGCGTCACACTACACTTGACATCACAACAACTATAGATGTTTTTGAGGCAGTGAACTATTTTAGGCTGTTTATGTCGAATGACGTATTTCAGTTGATGGCTGAACAAACCAACCTGTATGTCAGTTAGTATCTGTCTGCAAATTCAGGGTCATGCTACAGTAGGAAAACATGTGGCACCCCACTGATGTTGCAAAAATGATGACATTTTGGGCTCTAACGCTGGTAACGGGTATTATGTAAAAGCCAAGTGCCAGGTCCGACTGGCACAAGCACCCCATCCTGGCTACCTCTCTTTTTCCAGGGGTTATGAAGAGAGACCACTATGAGCAAATGCTGTGATTCCTGAATTTTAACGATAACACACTGTCCCCCCTAAAAATGACTCATTGTTTGACAGGCTCTACCAAATTTGGACCCTTATCCAACTCCTGTCTGACAAAATTTTCCAATATTATATTCCAGACCAAAAATTCTGTATTAAGAATGAAATTTAAAGGTAGACTGCTTTTCAAAGAATATATCACACGGAAGCAGTCACAATATGGCAAGCTTCCCCAAACTCCGACCCTCCAGATGTTGCTGAACTACAACTCCCATGATTCTCATCTAATCTTTTTCATTCATAGAATCATGCTAGTTGTAGTTCAGCAACATCTGGAGGGCCAGAGTTTGGGGAAGCCTGCAATTTGTCATTACATTTTATACATTTTGCTAATGCACTACTGGCACCCCACTGGCATGATTTAACAATGGAAGGATAGCCATCTTGACCCAACAAGATGCCATGGTTCTGTGTGCACAAATGGCAAGCTAACGTGGGATCTGATACTTCATTTGTTAAATAAGGGTTATCATCTATGTGTTGATAATTCTTATACCAGTATTAATTTATTAAAAAATATATTTTGTTTGGAAACCCTAGCAAGTTTCACACTGTCTAAAACACACAGGAGTTTTCCCTAAATTCTGTCAAGGGACAGAGAAAATAGAAGCTTGACTACATCTCTACACCAGGTTAAGGTCCTGAGGTGCTGGCCCTATGAAACACAGATAAGAAAATGTGTACATAGTGTCATCAATGCACAATGAATGTACAGTGCCAGTATCTGTCAGAGGAAATACTGAGCGGCTGGAAAAACCGAAGTACATTGCAGACTACACCAAGTATATGGTGAACCGAACAACTAAGTCCTGGTACAAGAAAATAGCAATATTCTTAATCCAAGCTGTATAATAAAGTAGTTATAGGGAAGCCATACCATTTCTTGATTTTATGTTAAAACTTTTGTTCTGATATTTTATTTACCCAGTCCCCCAATTGTCCCTCTTTTTAGAGAATGTTTATGGACTTTGTAGCAAGCACTTTCCTTCCTGAATCCGCCCATACCATATACAAAGTTACCCCAGATAATGTGTTGCATTTGCTATAAGAAATGAGTTTGAAAGGAGTTATTATTGCCCTTCTATTCATTCATCCTGTCAATAAAGGGGATTGAAAAATTAACTATATCTGAGTCTTGGAATTGTGCTTTGGCCTGCTTATGTATCCATTTTGGTCTCCTGTCTTTATCTTGGAGGCATCCTATGTGAGAGACTTTTCTGTCAGCTCTTGAACAGCATATTCTTTTGAACTTACCAGTTCAGTACCTTAGGATTTATTCATTCATCCTGTCAATAAAGGACATCGAAAAATACACAAAATCTGAATATTTGGAATACTCTGGGTTTCCTTCTTTTAAAAATGGTATGCCATAATGTTATTACCCAGATGGCCATACTGTCTTAAAAATCACTTCATCAAATTTCCACGTATGAAGACTAAAATGATCATGCCCTATATTTGACGCTGTAACTTTCTAAAATCCCATAAAACTTGTACACTGTTGTATTCATGAAATATTGCTAAAAACAAATGAGTGTTTTAGAGAAGTAAAACATGATGATATATACAAAGAGACAAATATATCATATGTAGCAAATGACTATGAGAAAATACTGCACATACCCCATTTTGAATACTCTGGGTACGTTTGCAAATGGTATGCCATAATGGGGGTAATTTTCATTTTTGCGCTGCCAGATTGTCTCAAATGCAAAAAAGGTCTATCACCCCAATCAGGCAAATTTCAATGTGCAAAGCCTGAAATGAGCAAGCCCTATGTTTGACCCTGTAACTTTTAAAACCACTATAAAAGCTGTATATGTGGGACCTCATTGTATTTTTGGGACATCACAGGATACAAAAATGTGTATTTTATTGCAATCAAAGCTACCAGTATTATAACATTCCCAATTTAAATTCCATGTAACCCTTGGAAAATAACAATTATTAAATTCTCACACTTTAAAAAAAGTTTTATTCATATTAATTTATGTTGCATATATACATATTTGAAATGAAACCAAAGTACTATTTCTCCTGAACAAAATGATATATGTAAGAAGTGTGGGTGCACTTATTATAAATGAGGTAAATTTTGGTTGAACAAACTTATAACTCAAATTCCCCATTTTGTTTTGGTTCAGAAGTTGTACAATTGACTCCTTCCTTAAGGGGTTACTTTAATTTTTGACTCTTTCTTAGGTTGAATATTCAGGAGTGTAGGTTTGATACTGGTAGTGTAGGTCCCAGGGACATTTTACCTGGTGACTGAGGTATAGAGAGGACTTTTCTCCCTATAGGAGGTTTAGTTTAAAATGATGCCTATGTAACAAATAAGGTATTATTTGAAGTGTTACTATAACATCTTCTGAAACAATAGATCTTTATAGCTCCTTTTGAGTGGGTTATGTTTACCTGGAATGTGCAACCTTTAGGTGATAGGCCCTTATATTTGCAGCATGGCAAGCTTTTTAAGCAATAGAACGTTACAATAAGTGTAGTTCATTACTGCTGTTAGTTCCACTTGTTTATCACAGGGACCTCTACTTTGAGGGGCTTTTGTTTACTTTGTTTGAGGTGGTGTGTTCACCATTGAGGCAATAGGCCCCTATGATATTTGCAGCATGCAAGACATTCTGAGTGACCTTTTATTGCTGTACAATAAATGATTGAGCATTGCCTTATATGTACTGTATGATATGTAAGATCGGTTACCATTACCTTCTCTTTTAGGTACAATTGAAGATTATGCTAGCTTTAGTGTACTAATAATCTCACTTTTAATAATGACAGGAGGCGAGTATTTTGCATAAACTATCTTTACTGACTCCACAGCAGCAAAGAAAAAACATGAAGAATAAAGAACCAATCAATCATCAACCGAGTATATAAGGGTCATAGTGAACCAAGCTCTTCCTCTTTCTTGAAGCGACATCCCAATCAACAAAGAACGAGAACATCCAGAATCACAGTCCAATAAAATTAGTTACATGAAGAACTCGAAACAGCGACCAACGAGAGTCCTGAAGGGAATTACACTGAAAAGAGAATGTGATATAGGTTAGGCACCGATTCGAAGGCCATCAAAGCAACGAAACATCACTGTATATATTTTACTGACTATCTATTAAAGAATATATAATCTATGAACAATAATACAACTAGTAATAAAACTAAATAATTAAACTAGTTATAAAATCCTAAGTCAAACACAATCATAACGACACTCTCTAGCCATCATAACCGACCAAGGAAATAAGGGTGGGAAAATACTTGCCTCCTGTCATTATTAAAATTAAGATTATTAGTACACTAGAGCTAGCATAATCTTCAATTTTACAACATGACAGGAGGCTTCCTATTTTGCATTTTAAAAAGCTGAAGTAGAGAAAACCCAGCAGTAGGAGCTGGACGGAAATAGAACATACAGAACGTAGATTCCCGAGACCAGTCCACCACACGCAAGATATCCGCCAGTGACGCGCCCGCCGAAAAAGCAGAGGATGTCGCCGCACCACGTGCAGAATGTGCGCCAAGCGAGGAATCAACCCCTGCAATATAAAATAAAATCCAACAGACCCATCTAGCAAGAGTAGTAACCGACATAGGACCATGAGGTCTAATGTATGACACAAGGAGCTGACCGGAAATGGAGACCCGTAAATGAGCGATAACCTCTACATAGCTACATAAGGTCGACACCACACATATTGCGAGTCTTCAGTGAAAAAGGGGTAAAAAAAAAGCCGACAAAGTCAGATTTAGTACAACGAGAAATCCGAAAGGTAACGCCTTCAGGAGCGATAGAAAAAACATCCATGTCAAACGCACGAACATCCGATAACCTCCGGAAGGAAACCAAACAAAGCAGGACAGTGATTTTTTCCCAAAGTTGACAAAGTGACAATCTGTCATCAGGTGATCAATCCTATAAAAACAGAGGGCGACGTAGATGCATACCTCTAAGCAAACGGCAAACCAGGGGATCCTTGCCCACTGGCAGGTCCCCAATAGGAATGTGAGCCACCGAGATGGCCGAACAAACAACATTAATCGAACAGTAAGACAGACCCGAAGAGAACAGAGAGGATAGAAAGTTCAGAATCGATGGTACAGGTGCTGTAAATGGATGTGTCCCGTTCCACGAACCAAGCAGAACAGGAGGCCCAAGCAACGTATATTCCATGGATCGAACATCTTCTTGCCCATAGGATCCAAAATTGTGTCTGTGTCGTGTGGGGGTCCGCATCTGCAGGACCGTCACCCATCTCCATCTGCAGAGCACCCAGGAGGGTCTCACCCACAAAAGCAGAGACAGAGTTATCCTCCAAACCCCATGTGTTATCGTCAGAGTCCGATAAGTCCGCCTGCCACTCGTCTAGGATGGACATGGAACATGGAAAAGCCTGATCCTCCTCGGAAGAGGGGTACTGACATGGGGTCATGGTATTGACCTTCGAGGTCTTACTGTGTTTAGCAGGAGCCTAACCCTTGGCCTGTTTGGACTGAGCACCCTCGCCTTTCCAGTGGCATTTGCTCGGTCGAGAATTGTCTCTAGCATGAGAGTTCTAGGCATCGGAGTCCAACTCGTAGAGGGGACATCTGGAAGTAGTGGTCTTGGGTAAATAAGAACCCGCAGTCAGCTCTTTAGACAGTGCCTTCTCTACAGCCGCATTAATCATATTTTGGAAATCCACAGGGATACTCTGGGAGTCTTCCATAGTGTAAGGGCAGACTGGTGACCCAGTCAGTAGGTAGAATAGATAGCATGGCACGCAGGTCTTTTAGCAAACAAGGCATAATCAGGCGTGGGGTCAGTGTAACGGAACAGCCAAATACACCAGGTGGGTAGTAACCTGAGCAAGGGACCCCAGCAGGGTATATCAATGGTTGCCTAATAAACTGGGGGTCACCCAGTGACAGAGGCAGCAAAAAGCAAGCCTCCAGCTCAACAGCACAATAGATTATTATAATAATGGGGGCTCACCCCAGGTGCACAGGAATTGACACTTAAGTGCAGGCCACAATATATGACAGACAGCAGCACTGACCTGAATGAACCCAGACAGAATAGGTATTCACAGGCAATGTAACTTGGGAGATCCAGTAAGCCTCTGTTATGGGAGCAAATACAGCACAGTGTAAGGGAAGGGTCCGGTCGCGGCACTCACGTGGCGAAAATTAAGATATGGCAGCTTGAATCTCGCGAGACGTGAGATCCAAGATGGCCACCATCAGAGAAGGGTCATGCACCGATCGCGGGGATCAGAGCGGGCGAGGCCGCAAGGTAAAGCCCAGAGGGATAAGGGACAATCCAACAGTGCCGGTGAAAACACAGGGCGAACTCTAGAGGACGCAGGGGACCCCGAGGAGAGCCCAGATACCCGCGCAAAAGGAAATGAATGCCCCCAGACAGAAGATACATCAGGTACAACAGGTATAAAACAGACTCAGATCCAGCAGGGTAAAGACAAAATAAAGAAAGGAATTACCTATGATAGGAACATATACTGTAACAAAAGGGAAAAAATACCTGGTATAAACAGATACCGCAAATTCAAGGGAAGAGCCAAAACTCTGACCTGTCTGGAGCTGGAGCAGCAAAGAAAGAGGAAGTGCTTAGTTCACTATGGCCCTTATATACTCCTGCTGTTAATTGATTGGTTCTTAATTCTTTGTTTTTTCTTTGCTGCTGTGGAGTTAGTAAAGAGAGTATTTGCAAAATAGGAATCCTGTCATGTTGTAAAATTGATTGATCCTTCTGCACAGTCATTCCCTGAAAAGGTGCACTATAGATAACATTATTATGATTTGCTTTATACCATATAATATGTGACCTGTCTGTGGGATAGTGAAACAATAAAGGCATTAGTGATAGATATCTTATCTTATATGTATATTTTTTCCTAACAAATGGGGTATCTAGCCTTTACATGGGAATAGTTTGTAACATTTTAATACATTTTTCAAGTAATGAATAGATAGCTTACTCATTTTATATATATATATATATATATATATATATACACACACACTTCTCACTAGATCCAAGGGAGATGTGCTGTATTTACAGATCCCTTTCTTTCTTTGTAAAGTGAGTGTCAGGATTATGCTCTGAGCCAGTTCTAGTGTTGATGGGAATGAAATAAACAACATTTTAGTAAGGCTTAAGCTTTCCCTTTTTTTCTCTCTGTACATATGTATTCAGTCACACACAATTTACTTGTGTGTTTATTTATTTACTGACATTTAAAAAAAAATTAAAAAATAATAATAATATAGTAAATTAAATATTGGCCAGGGAAGACCTCCTTGTTAACTTTCACAATGGTCATATCAGTCTGTCTCTTTCCCTTTTTTAGTTATGACATTAACTCTACCAGCTAGTTACCACTCTGGTCCCACCACTACCCACATAACCCATGCCTTGCAGCAGATTATACCTCACACTTCCACATCTGCATTGCCCACATTGCCCTTCTTAGCACTGTCCTATTCCAAATTGAATGTCATAATTAATTCCCATTCCATGTCATCTTATTTAAGTGGTTATGTTGCCCAGAGTTCCTGTACCATCCCACTGTTCAATTTGTGAAATCCCTTTTTTGAATGGCTTAACACTCAGTGGGGGTTCAATGGAGGAGCCATGGGCATAAGTTCTCAGAGTTCTCAGCTTACTGCCGGTAGCAATTGGTATACCTGATGTGGAGTTACACATTTTGGAGTGGCCTTTTGTATGGCCAGCCTAAGGCACACCTGTGCAATATTCATGCTATGGAATCAGCATCTTGATATGCCACACCTGTGAGGTGGATGTATTATCTCGGCAAAGGAGAAGTGCTCACTAACACAGATTTAGACAGATTTGTGAACAATATTTGAGAGAAATAGGCCTTTCGTGTACATAGAAAAAGTCTTAGATCTTTGAGTTCAGCTGAAGAAAAATGGGGGCAAAAATAAAAGTGTTGCGTTTATAAATTTTTCAGTGTATTTATAGGTAGCCTTTAACCCCTTAAGGACACATGACGTGTGACATGTCAAGATTCCCTTTTATTCCAGAAGTTTGGTCCTTAAGGGGTTAAGCATTTCAAAACAACTGGTAAACTAGTTGATTTGTCAGACAATTTATGTGGTGACACTGCATATTAATCTGAATGTGTGGAGGCACACACAGCTGGGTACTTCGGTCAGGAGAATAGGAACACCTTGGAGGAATGATGTACAATGGAATGCTGGAACACCAGCTAAATAACTGACTGGCAGAGAGAGAGACTTATAGAGATATACATCTAAAATGTGACAAATCGGCATCATATTGTAGAGTTATAATAGTGGCAGATTTTAGTGCCAAAGCAGAGTGTAAGAGAACACTGAGTATGGATAAAACAATTAAGTAGTCATGTTGGGTATTCACAGCTCAGATCTAAAAAGAAATTCAGTTGACTTGTACTTTTACAAAGGAAACCTGTATCACTTATACATCATTCTGATCCCAACCATGAAGGCAATCCAGTACCAAGAAAGGTTTAGCTAATACTACGTAGCTATAGTAAATGTCTGGAATATGGTTTATACTTAGGAAGATGCTGTTTAAACTTTCCTGTACTATGCCAAATGGAATTTGCTTATCAAACTAATCCTATCTACAAGGGCTGTGTAAGACAAAACTTCCATGCAGGTCTCTTCTTTAAAAGAAGCCCAAAAACCCAGATAATACTTTCAGCCTTCTATTCGGCTAATCTTATTAAAAGTCAAAGTAGTAATCTGCAAGAAATTAATCTAGTGAAATATATGAGACTTGCAACCAAAGAACTAACATATTTAAAGTGAATACAACAAACTGTACTCATGGTTGTCGATTGACTATATTGCTTTTTTCCTGTAATGATTTTTCGTTCTCTATGATTAAGTGCTTTGAAGGATGAAACACGTCAGGCTAATGGAGGGTCTTCGTGTCTTTCCACATTTAGTTTCTGATGCATGGTGATCTCAACTTCTCATGTATCTCACACTTTCGTAATAACTAGGGTGTATTGTTCCACTCTTTAGTAACAAACAAGTGCTATGTGACAACTGTACATCCAACATTTACAAAGAAATATCCCTGATTTTATCTGAAATGGAACCTTGTAATAAACCTGTTAACATTAATTAAGGCAATAAAATATACAGTGTAATAAATAGAGTAAAAATTAAATAATGGATGCAAAACATATTTAATCCTTAGAGTGTTATAGCATTTTTACCCTACTGGAGGCTGGGCCAATTTTCCATGTTTCATACCATGTCATATTCCTACCAAAGTTGTACTAGTTACCTAAAACCAAAAGAAGTAATAATGACTATAGACCTCGAGTTAATAAACTTTCCGAATTATTCAAAACTGCTAGAAAAGTTTCCAAGTGATTTATCTACAAAAGTCTAAGGGAATTTTTGTAAATAAATTACTTAAATCAAGGCCATGGTATAAATACAATAATTAAAAAATGAAAAGTTTTTTCCCTCCAGATTTATCTATAAAAATTTGTGCACAACTAGTGTAATTACACAAAGAAACTTGTAAATATATTACTTTTTTTCATGATTTTATAAATATTTGACATACCTTGGATTTTAAATAATTTTATCTGTTAGAGGTCACACATCAGAAAGAATGATTCATGGTTTTACAATGTCATGCTTTAAAAAATTGGTAAGTTGAGAATTTATATGTATAATATGCTGTCTTGCCCATTTCCTGTCCATCTGGTGATGTCGTCAACCAGAGGCAGCAGAAACAGGAGGTCAAGTAGTAGCTCTACTTATAGGAGTGCTAGTAGTCAGCGTAACCCACCCTCAAATTCAATAGGACAGGGAGTAAAACTTCAGGTTCCAGATTCCATCAATTTGGCCAAAGAAGCGGCAGCAGTACCTAGTAGCAGAGTTAAGAGGTCCTCTGTGACCATGAAGCAGCCACCATCCTATACTCATTGGCTGTTTCAAGATTCTCCTCCCAGGACCATATGCATTATTGTTATCAGCAGTAGCGTCCCTACTTCCACTAGTACCAGTTCCACTGTTGTGGTGACATCTGCCATGTTTTATAGCAATTGGGCAGTTTTATCACAGACTGTTCTTATTGCCAATCCATTAAGGCAGCCTAAGAGGGAGATATTAGAGTTAGATGATGAAATTGCTAAAGTGCCACCACCACTATTACCACTACTATTGCAACTGCCACCACCTCTGATAGAAGCAGCAGCACAATTACTACTGCTAGAACACAAGAAGATATTCTAATAGTTCCTTGTAGCCATAGATAAGTTTGAATGGAGCAGGTGTCCCCAATTTCAGGGCTTAACTGTGGTGATATCTACTAACATTGAAGATATAGCATTAGACTGTAGTCTAGGTCAGGGGTAGGCAATCTTTTAGCAGCACTGTGCCTAAATAGGATTGTGATGGCCCATAGCATGCCGGTCCTATTTTTTTAATTTGAGATGTGTATGTTGCCGTATTCTGCTAGTGTTATTTATACTGCAGTTGCTTTGTATCGTTGTATTTGTGTGTATATAAGCTGTTATATTGTATATATTCATGAGTAGTTTGTGGTATCGTGTATGATACCTATGAATGTGGTCTGTGGATGGGGGCTGCTTGTGGAACTGTGTGTGTGGATGGAAATGTCACATAGTGTGTTTGGTGGTGTGTGGGGCTGTTTGGGGTATTGTATGCAAGAGTCTGCTTGTGGAGTTGTGTGCATGGATATGGATTGTTAGTGGTGTTGCGTTTTTTGCGGCTTATGTGTATGTTTGTGTGTGGGCTGTTATTATTTGTATGAGGGGAGGGTTATTATGTGTTTCTGTGTATATCTAGCAGTGTGGGTGGCTTCCCTGGGGTCCAGTGGGGAACAGGCTGGCCAGGTACAGGTCAAGGACAGAAGCTGCAACAGTGTGGATTCCCATTCTCAAGTGCTGGGGGAAAGTGATCTGAGATCACTTCCTCTACTTGCTGCAATGCATAAATTGAGGATTTTCCTTCACCACTGTAACGGATCACCTGGCACCCCGACTGGGTACCTCCGTTGAAGGATGCTCCTAGCACTTCCTGAGGACTCCAAGCACTGCAGCAGACACCACAACCACCGAAACGGAGAAGCATACGAATGCTCTCAAGCATATGAATGCTGTAAGCAGCAGAACAGGAAAAGCATACAATCAGCTTACACTCCTGGCAATCAGCATACAATCCAATTCCCCCAATAATGAGACGACGCTTCATTTTGAGGTCAAGCAGAACTGACTGTACTGGCACATGCCTCTTTTATTCACAATCCACAAACATAGTACTGCCCACAGGGTTTTGAAATACAACCAATCATACACATACACACACACAATCACAGACCTATACACACAATAACAGATATAAACACACACAATCACATACCCACAAACACATACAATATTAGACCTATGCACGAAATCACAGATACACACACACACAAAATCAGACACACACACATAAACAATCACAGACACACACACACACAATGACAGATATACACACACTGACCTATACTCACAATCACATACGCACGCACACACACACAATCTCAGACCCACACCCACACCCACACCCACAAAAGACCACAGACCTATACACACACAGACACACAATCACAGACCCCCACACACATACAATCGCATACCTAAATACACAATAACATACATACACACATAATCACAGATACACACACAAGCACAATCACAGATCCAGACACATAAAATCACAGAGCTATACACAATCACATACATACAAACACATAATGATAGATATACACACATACAGATATACACAAATACAATGTCAGACCCACATAAATTCACAGAGCTATACATACAATCACACATACACACACACACACACACACACACACACACACACACAATCAGACATACACATAGACCTAGCCAAACACACACACACACACACACACACACACTCACTAACATACATACACAAAAAATCACATTGATACATATTTCGTACTTAAGAGGTCCATCCAGCCTACCTACCTTGCTCTGAGAGGGCTGGAGTGGACCCTTGGTCCCTGGTGGTTAGCAGTTGCTGCTGTTCTCTTCCTGCACAGGTCCCTTGCTTGCCCAGTAGTGATGTCACATTCCGGCACCCGGCTCAATGCATGATACATTAGGGAGCTATGCAGGAAAAGCACATTATGTAAAGAACTCCCTGCCTCCCTCATCGCAACTGGGTCGCATTACTAGTGGTTTTGGGCAACATGCAACTGACAGTCCACGAGTTGGGCATGCCTGGTCTAGAATTTGAGAAACTAGTTTATGATGAACCTGATGATCTCTCTGTTGAGAACAGTCCGGCCATTATGTTTATTTTAGTGGGATCATTAGCTCTTAGGCAGGGAGCACTAGGACATGATTCGGTAGTTAGTGGCAGTTATCCGTTCTTTCAAGGATGTCACTGAGAATTTAAGCCAAGATACTGCTAGCCTTGGTCATGTTATCCATTTGTGCACCCACTTCTCAAACAGGATGCATGGTTTTATTTGTAATCAGGATGTAGTACTTGGTGGTCAACTACTTGATGATGTTGCCATGAGGCTCAAGAAGCAACTGATGCATTGGTTCAATGAGTGCATGGAGACTTGCCCCCGAGTTAATGCTTGCATCCATGTATGACTGAAGAACGAAAGGCAAGCTGACTCTCCCACACATTCCATGACCTCTTGGAGGGATACATTGATTGACAGGGTGCATGATTTTCAAATAAAGAGGTTTATATCACTTGAGTGAGAAGGAGAGCTGAAGGAGCCTGATATTGTGGCACTTTCAACAAGCAGCAGCACTCCTCAACACACTGGAGCAGCTGATTTTGGGCTTAGGCCCTGAACAGTTCGGTGGGACCCACTAAATTTCCATCAAGGAAAGGAAGTATTGCTGCAGAGATGGTAAACGCTATTTTGCTCTCAAGAGGAGTGTGGGGCCTGCGTTCTTCCTGCTAGACCAGTAGCTCCTCTCTTGTCCCCAAATCACTGTCCAGAGTGAGCAATTTTTTTCGCGACCAGTGATAAACTTTTTCGCGACTCAGTGCTCTCAACTGGCACCGCAGCTCATGGAGCACAAGGCATTACTGTCAATCTGCCAGAGCTGGGAATCTTTTAAGTGGTGGATAATTACATTTTTAGCCATTATGCACAGGAGCTGACATGCGTCATATTCCTGTCATCAATCTTCATTTGTTTGACTGATGCATCGTAAGTCAAGCTTGCTAATCTTGCACTTGCAGCACTGCTTGGTGGAGGTGGTGCTGCCAGGGCCTGATTAAGAGCCCAGTGGGCCTGGTGCTGAAAATTATGATGAGCCTAATTACAGAATCTTATCGACCAAAAACACTAAAACAGTCATACCTCCCAAGCGTCATGTATCTGATGGAGATGGTGTTGGAGGGAAACTAAAAGGCTGCAGCTATAAGAAAACACATATTCTATGCCAATCTCTCTCTAATTTATGTTTTCATCTTTCAAGTAAATCCATACCCCCTAACAGCAGTGTTCAGTGGAGCAAGTCAATGGGCGGGGTAAAAGGGTGGGCCACTGACGTGAATCACGTGACCAGAACTGCCAAAGAGTTTCAGTGTCCTCATTTCTCCCCGTGTCCCCATGTCTGTGTTTCCCGTGTCACTAAGATACTAGGGGACACTGAGAGACATGTGGACACAGTGAGGAACGGGGACCCTGAGACACCAGGGGCACTGAGACACAAGGGGACACTTGTGGATACATCAATATTATATAAAAGAGAATGCACACCAGAACCAAAAAGAAATGTATGCAAATATTTAATAAACCAACAATTGGTTTAATATGCATATTGCAAAAAATATACAAAGTGACAATAAACAGGCATCAAAAATCAAACAGTAACAATTTACCAGAGTTCTCACAAACCTAACCAGGCAGAAACACATATCACAATACCTCCTCCTCCACTCCCTTCCCCCCCACCCAATGTTTCAGCACCAACTGGCTGTGCAGGGGCGAGGGCCACTAGGGGCCACTGAAAAATTTGGGAACTCTGGGAGACATGGGGACACTGAGACACTAGGGACACTGGCTTGGAGACATGGGGACACTGAGACACTAAGGACACTGGCTGGGAGATATGAGGACACTGAGACACTAGGGACATTGGCTTAGAGACATGGGGACACTGAAATATTTGGGGACACTGTGAAACGTGGGGACACTGAGACACTAGGGACACTGCCTGGGAGACATGTGGACACTGGGAGACAGATATTTAGGGACACTGGGAGACATGGGGACACTGAGACACTAGGGACACTGAGAGACATGGGGACATAGACACTGAGACACTAGGGACACTGGCTGGAAGACATGGAGACACTATGTCCCTAGTGTCCATGTCCCAATGTGTCTCCCAATGTCCCTATGTCTCACAGTGTCCCCTAGTGTCTCAGCATCCCCATGTCTCACAGTGTCCCCTAGTGTCTGTGTCCTCAAGTGTCCCAGTGTCCCCATGTTTCCCTGCTGCCTTTCCACCCCATCCTTCACTTCCCTGAGCTGTAGTCTGTGTCTGCAGACTGGGAGCTGCTGTCTGAACTCTTGGTGCTCTGTAGCTGCTCCCCTGCAGAGCAGTGAGTAGAGAGAGGCGGGGAGGGATATGCTGTAACTTCCTTTCCCTGCCTCTCTCCACACACAGTGACCCCTACTGACTGGTGCTGGTATTGCAGAGTAATCTCTGTTTATACTGAGAAAAATATTTGCATTTGTATTGCCGGTATTACTGCAATACTGGCACGGCCAGGCAGCCTCAAATACCGGCTGTGGTGGTAAAATACTAGTCAGGTGGCAAACCCAAGAGTAGTGTGTAAAAAAAATAAAAATAAAAAAAAAAGGCCAGCCAGCCTTTTAAATGGGCCTAGGCCTGGAGCTGCAGCTCCTATGTTAACCCGGCCCTGGGTGCTGCTAATAATTATTATTACTCAATCTCACCAATGGCGTTAAATGTTTTCTGGTGGTATGGATGGACTTTACTTTTTTCCAAGTACTTTAAATTATTTCTTGGAATTTGTGAGAATTAGGTAGCTAGTTGAATATTTGCAAACACACAAAAATTAAACCCTGCTCTCTAATTCCACCTGCATCCACAAACAAAGTTGTTCTTGTTTCTCCTCTCAATCAACAGTATATCAGTTTCCATTCACTGACACTGCCATTTAATAGCTAGGGCACTGCATTTGCACGCTGGATGTCCATTGCCAGCTAAGGACTGTCTGTAGGAGTGCATGGGCTTTGGCCACTGCAGAAACAATTGAGTGGGCTGTCAGTTACCCACTCACTCCCTTTTAACACTTTCATCATATCTCTAATTTTTCTTTTCTTTTGAAAATCCTTAATTTTTTTATGTTCCTGATAACAAATCGTTAAAAGTGATGGTTTGTGTCTCCCTCCTGTCTGCACCTGATGTGCGGCAAAGGCTGCTGCAACCTGCTGGTGCAGCCAGGCATGCAAATACTTTGCCCTGGGGCAGCAATAGTTGAGTGGATGGTCAATTGCTGGTGGTGGTGCTGAAAATCCCTGGGGTGTGACAACCCCTGTTGCTGGCACTGCAGGTTCAACGTTAGTAACAAGTCACCTCTCTGCTTTCATTTAAAGACCAAATTTCTAATGGCACTCTGTAAAATTTGTTATTTAAAGAAAATAAAACTCCTTTTTTTTTAAAATTTGCAATAATTAACCCCTTAAGGATCGTTGACATGTGTGACATGTCATGATTCCATTTTATTCCAGAAGTTTGGTCCTTAAGGGGTTAAACATTTCAGATTTTTTTTTTCTATAATTACACTGTTAATTATTATTAGTTGCATGACCTAATATATGCATCTTCTAGAAATAGTATCTACTGAATAGATGAAAGCTTAAAATTAGGAAAAGGGTGTGATTCCTGTGATGTCACACCATGGACAGAGTGTTAGGTGGCGGCAAATGTTTTTTGCCCAGGGCATCAAAAATCCTTGACCTGGCCCTGGACGTATTCAAGTTAGGGTTTTTAACTTTGCCACTTTCATTCATTCCCCAGAGAATAATGGGCATTCAAATTTTGGAAATTAACTCAACTTTCGAATGAAGTTTGTTTTTTGCTTGAATCGATAATTTTTAGAGTTGAGCGAACCCGAACTGAGAAGTTCGGGTTCGTAACGAACATCAAATTTTTTGGACCCCGGACCCGAACAAGGACATATCACTGTATGTTCGGGTTGGAGTTCGGTGTTCGGCGATTTAATGACGCATTTTGAAAGGCTGCAGGGCAGCCAATCAACAAGCGTTTGTCTCGTGTGCCCTTAGAAGCCATCACAGCCATGCCTACTAATGGCATGGCTGTGATTGGCCAGTGCAGCATGTGACCCAGCTAGTAGGGGCATGTCTATTAAACAGTGAGCAGCCTGTGGCTGCTCACTGTTAAAAATAAATAAATATTGCCCCCGCCCCTGAGCGGTGGGTGGGGGCCCTAAATACCAATAAGGACCTATTGTCCTCCCCCCGGCCCCCACCCCTGAACCCCTAAATAACAATAAGGGGGACACCTACTGTCCTCACCCCCCTGGCCCCCACTCCTGAGCGGTGGGTGGGGGCAATAAATAAGAATTTGGGGGGGGACCTACTGTCCTCTCCCCCGGCCTCTACCCCTGAGCGGTGGGTGGGGGCCCTAAATAACAATAAGTGGGGGGACCTACTGTCCTCTCCCCGCGGCCACCACCCCTGATCGGTGGGTGGGGGCCATAAATAAAAACTGCGGGGGGGGACCTAATGTCCTCCTCACCATCCCCCACCCCTGCACGGTGGGTGGGGGCCATAAATAAAAATTGAGGGGCCTAATGTCCTCCCCCCCAGCCCCCACCCCTGAGAGGTGGGTGGGGGCCATAAATAAAAATTGGGGCATCTACATTTACCTGTCACAGCACTCTGATTGGTTGACTTGAAATCCACCAATCAGAGTGATCTGTGTTCTTTGGAATTTTCCCACAATGTGTAAAATGACACAGAGCACTCTGATTGGTGGATTTCAAACCAACCAATCAGAGTGCTGTGACGGGTAAATGTAGAGACTTACCTGTCAGTCTCTTCATTTACCTGTCAGAGCACTCTGATTGGATGGCTTAAACCCACCAATCAGAGTACTCTGAGCCTAATTGCAGGGCGGGGCAAGGATTTATAAGCTTTCCCCCACCCTGCAGAGCTCAGTCTGCGCGGAGCCCTCCATGGGTGAAGAAGGATAATTTTTTTTTTTTTTTTTTTGTGTGTCTGTTATTCTGGATTTTTATTTGGCCTTTTTTGGGGCTGAAAAAAGAAGATTTTAGAAGAAAGAAGACATCAAATGGTAAGTCTATTTTTTTTTTTAACAGGTATTTAGACAAGGGTCCCCCCTCATTATTTTTAGGATGAGGAGGGTAGGTAGAGGTAATTTTTTTGGGGGGAGGGGGTAACTAGGGGTTTGGGGACCCCTAGTCACCTGGGGGAATTTTTATTTATGGCCCCCACCCACCGCTTAGGGGTAGGGGCCAGGGGGAGGACAGTAGGTCCCCCCACATTATTGTTATTTAGGGCCCCCATCCACCGCACAGGGTGGGGGCAGGGGGGAGGATATTAGGTCCCCCCCTATTGTTATTTAGGGCCCCCATCCGCCGTGCAGGGGGGGGCCGGGGGGAGGACAGTAGGTCCCCCCCAAATTCTTAATTAGGGCCCCCACCCACCACGCAGGGGTGGGGGCCGGGGGGAGGACAGTAGGTCCCCCCTTATTGTTATTTAGGGCCCCCACCCACCGTGCAGGGGTGGGGGCCGGGGGGAGGACAGTAGGTCCCCCCCAAAATTCTTAATTATGGCCCCCACCGACCGCACAGGGGTGGGGGCCGGGGGGGAGGACAGTAGGTTCCCCCCCAACATTCTTATTTATGGCCCCCACACACTGCTCAGGGGTGGGGGCCGGGGGGGGAGGACAGTATGTCGTCCCCCCCCTTATTAAAAATAATGTTGTTCAATGCTCTTTCCAATTCAGTGAAGTATGGGGTTAAAGTGTGCCGAAAGGTTATATTTCTTACAAAGCACTTTATTCATTTCTTGATTGGTTTGGTCTAAGCATTTTTTTTTTTTCGAGATATAGAGATATATATATATATATATATATATATATATATAAAATGTTTATTTTTGTAATTATATTTATTTAGTGATGGATGTAAAGGACAATCACTAATCTAACCAAAATACTTTAATTGCAGCATTGATTGTTATTTATTATAACATGACATTCTACTTCAGCTGAGATCTCTGAGGAGTACAAAATAATAATTACATACAGCCTTATTTTCCTTCTATAGTCACATACTGTTTTACATTACATGAATAAAACCACAGTTATACTTGCTCAACTGTCCGGAATGTGTATCTAAGGATAAGATTACTTGACATTCTACATGTTCATTTACCTTTAGAGTGAGCCAATCACAAGGATCTCTTTGACTATTGAGCAGCAAGAAACACCACGATCGAAAATACCAAACTTACTGTATGCTATATTAAAAACCAAGCATTTTCACAGAATGGCATGCTTTATTCTACCATTATTTATTTTGATGTGGTCAGTGTTTTTATACAGTTTAATATAATGGTAGTTGTTTTATAAAAGATGGTATTGTGTTGATTTGAATGGTTAAGTAAGTTAAGTCTTGAGATTGTCATGAGAAAGGAGGACTATATGAAAATGATTTTCAAATGTTATGGAACTATGACTTTTAATCCTTTAAGGACCAAATGTTACAATGGGGACATTCTAATCTTGTCGTTATGGTGGCAGAACTGGGCTATTTCCATGCAGCCCTTTTATTATAATTCATAATTGAATGGGTTACTGCCATTTGAAATATCAAACTTAATATTGTTATGACAACATTGGTCTTTAAGGGGTTAATAGAGTTCTGCATGTTTAATAGCGATCACAATTATAATTGCCCATAATTGCACCACAAAAGTATGTTTTAAAAAAATAAATAATATATATATATATATATATATATGTTTGTCTTTCTTGCTCGCAGTTTTACACTTTATGCTATTACTCATCACAACTTTTTATCATAGTTTGTGTTATAATATAGTAATCAACTGAGCTTTGTATCTATTTTGAGAAGGAAGTCAGTTTTTTAGAACATTGAGGTGTGACTAAGGAGAGAGGCTAATTTTGCAGAATTCTACAAACATTTTTTATTTATTTTTTTTCAAAAACTTCCAAAATATTAGGTTGAAAAAAAATACAGCATATTAATGAGATAGCAAAACTGTCAAATGTACTAAAACTTTGTGTCAGATGTGTCCTTTTAATAATTTTGGGGTTCATTAAAGAAATACTCTAGCTTTAGCAACACATATATTACCATGAATAGAAACTTATGTTCCTAACTCTAGAGTTGTATTATAACTATTTAGATCAGGGTCCCCATAAGTAAGTTAAAGGGACAGTATAACTAATCTCAATGAAGTGGTTATAGTGCTTTGAATTCCCTGGCACTGTCCCTTCATTCAGTGCTAAACAATTTCCAAGTAGTTTAACACTAAATAAGTGTTCCTGGCTACCCATAGGTCAACCCCCATTGGAGGTAAGACTAAGGCAGCGATTACACGTTTCCTGGTAGTCATAACCACTCATACCGCAAATTAGCATTTGGATAGGCTAAAATCAGTTAGCTGATCAAAAAGGTGTTCATGAAATACTTTGACATAGCCTTATATAATCACTCACCCAACCTCAATAGAGACAATATAGAATACTCCACAGACTTACAGAATTTCCTTTCAGATTTGACCTTGCCAAGGGTGACTAGGAAAGAGGCAGAGTCACTGAGGGAACCCATTACCCAACACAAAGCAGCTTTTAAGGGCAATCGAGCTGTAGGGTCTGATGGACATGCCTTTAGTTACTACAAACTAATTTGAGACAAATGTACCCCCCGCATCATGACTCTATGTAATCATTTCATGCAAGGAGAAAAGCCAGACAATGACAAGGCCACAGCCAACATAATATTATTGCCAAAGCCCGATAAAGATGATACACTGGCACCAAGCTATAGACCAATATCGCTCATTAATGCTGACCTTAAAATATTCACAAAAATATTATCATCCTGACTCACGCCTCATTACACGATACACCCGGATCAGGTCGGCTATATGCCAGGACGACAACTGTATGAGAATACCGGCTGGGAAACAGACCTGATCTGGTGCATGATAGAGCCCAAAATGCCTTCTCAGGCTCTTTCATTAGATGTAGAGAAGGCATTCGATAGGGTAATGTAGCTGTATATATTTACTTTAATTCCAGACATTCCAGGAGCCCTTTGTGACAACAATACAGGCCTTATACAGAGCCATACGAGCACAGATGCTCATATCAGGAACAAGACAGGGGTGCCCCCAATCCCCGCTTTTCTTCTAACTTATGTTGGATCCACTATTACACGCTGTCAGGACACACCCACACATCTAGGAGGTAGAAGTAATAGCAATGGGACACCAGGGAACTGTCTCCAGGGAGCAGAACATGAGAGCATCAATAGACGAGTTTTCACTATGCAGCGTGCACTAGGACAGTGCAGGAGTGCTTCAGCAGCGCTCCTTGTATGGTTCTGATTGCTGGGGGCTCTCCAAGCTTCTTGTCAGGTGGTGAGTTTACTTCTTTTTTTAGACTAGCCCATCTGTTTTCTGAGCAACCCCACCCATTGTGGGCATTGCTGATGATATGGCCCGCCTCATTGGTGATGCCCCCTTAAAACTCTGCCCACCAGCCCTGACTTACAGAAGCCACCACTGTGCTCTACCCTATCACAGACACTTTTTTTTCCAATTTCCAGACACTTTAATCATTATGTTTTCCCCTAGTTTGTTGGGGAAAGGGTTTAAAAAATATCTCCCTTTCTATAGACTCTCTTTCCATATTCCACTGTTCACTCTCCTTGCAGACTGCTAGAATCTGTTGTCTCTAGTGACATAATACATATTATATATTACAAAATATAATATACAGACTTGTAGACAGATAGGCAGACAGTCAAAACAAATGTATAGAACATAGAGATAGATATATGAAGATAATTACATACATATATAACTTTGTTAATATTTTTTTGTTTTCATGAAAAGAAATGACAATATTTTAACAACTTTTCTTCTTAAAGGAACCTTTAGAACCATTTGCTTTTTTTTCTTAAAAAGATGTCATTTGCTAGCCCAGCTTTCATCTTTCTAGTGTCTGCTTGGAGGGCTAACTCTGTGGCAGGAAACAGGATCAGCGAGTGCTACGTGAGGCTTTTAGACCAGAATGTGGAAAAGCTTATCTTCATTAAAAAGAAGTACACACATGATGATAATGAGCCTACGCCAGAAAATAAAAAGAACAGAAACAGACCGTAGCTGCCATAGTTCCGTCTACTGGAAATTAGGTACAGTGTTTGGCAGGATTCCACAATCCTTAGGGAACACTGAGCAAAAGCATGAGTTTGCTCAGAGTGCTTTAATATTAGTAAGCTGGTGAACGTTTTTCCTGCCTTAGAGGTCCTTCTGGCTTAAAGATGCTGCCTTGAAGACTCAAGAAGAAAATGTCAGTGAATTAAATTACAAGTCTGAGTAAAAGGCCACTCAGGTTATAAATAGAAAGAATACTCATAACTAATATATCTCGTTTCATATTTTTTTTTCAATTGAAATAGGCTATATCCTCAGTCCTCTTGGTAGGCCTGTGCGTTAAAGCTGTAGCTTACGTTACATTAACATGCTGACATGCCTGGTGTGCTGACCTTGATTTATGCCAAGTGGTTAGTGCCCAGGGTCCAACCTACCTATCTTATGTGAGATGTGGCTTTTATTAACTTACTGATTGGTTTGTTTGTGTTTTTTTTTTTATTAATTATGAGCAGGAATTCATCAGATTTGCTCTGCAAAGTGGAAGTAGAGGATTGGCTGAGAATCTAATCAGAAGCATCAGATTTGCAGTAAATGGGATAATTTAGAGGTAAGTTGCTCTCTTTTTTTTAATTGGTGGTTTTATTTGTTTATTTATTTTTGCATTTTTCTAATTTTAAATTCTTTATTTTTGTAGCCCATGCATCAGTTAACATGGACAGGTGTCATTATGAAGCATAGAGTTATAAAACAAAGGAAACATCAAAATAAGACAGACTCCCTACACTAGTTTTTTTTTTTTTTTTATACCAGAAAATCAGTGCCCTAAGCAGCTCGGAGAAGGGAATAAGAAAAGCAGTAGGTCATGTGGATTAACAGTACTTTGGGGAGCCTAGGGTGGAAGTTAAATATGCGAGAGATTGTGAGTTAAGGCAGTGGTGTATTTTAGTTTTGTGCTGCCCTAGGCATGACTAAACCTGGGCACTCCCCTAATCTAAACTTGCCCCACCCCTTTCTGTCAAGGCCACACACTGGCAGATACACACTGACAGTCACACACATACATTTAATGACAAACACAGACTAACTGATTTGACATTCACTGACACATTCATTCACTGACAGACACACACGCATATTGACAGACACACACTGACACTCATTGTCAGACACACTCATAGTCACACAATCAGAGCCTCTAACTGATTTGACATACACACAAACACACATGCATTAACAGACAGACACTCACAGACATACTCTCACAGACACACACACAAACATACACACATACTCAGCATACTCAGACACACACATACACTCAAGACACATACCCTCACAGACACATACCCTCACATACACTCACAGACACACACACATTAACAGACACACACATACACTCACACACATACACACAGATACAGACACACACTCAGACACACACACACACACACACACACACCCACATACACTCAAAGAAATACACATACACTCACAGACATACACAACTTAATAATGTAGTTAAAACATTTCCACCCAGTCTCCCCTAACCGGAGAGCTGGATCTGTCCCTGGGGTCCAGTGGGGCTGCTGTGAGGCAGGCGGCTTCCCGAGGTGGCAAGGGGGCTCTAATCTCTCTGCTCTGCTCCCTCGCGGGCTGTCTACTGATGCTGGGAGCCGGAATATGACATCATATTCCGGCTCCCATGGCATCAGTTAACGGTGCGGAGGGAGCAGAGCAGAGAGATCACAGCTCCCTCGGATGGGAAGCTGCTCGTCGGAGGGATGGAGGGAGGAAGGGGGGGACTTCTCTATTAGCTGGCCAGCAAGTCAGCTCTTGTCACCCCCCCATGACAGGGGAATCACACAAGATGCCTCAGTGGGTGTTTGGGGAAGGCATTTTTTGCCGCCCCCTAAATAGTGCCGCTCAAGTCAAATGCCTAGTTTGCCTTGGGCTAAATACACCCCTGTAAAGGGAGAACATGCCGCAATCGCATATTGTTGAGAAATCATACATGCACCTATTTATACTGGTGGCTACTGTGTTATAATACAGGGTGAATAAAATCTTAGTGTGTCAATTAGAATTAGCGTAGTAAGCAAGCAGTATTTTAAAGCTTACGTGGCCAGTTTTGCTGCTGGGTAAGGCACACATGTCTGTGCCAAAACATTGGGGGTGTTATTTTGGTACACTGTCCAGTGTCCTCTGAGGCTTTATGTGAGTGTTTTATGCAGTTGTTTTGCTTTGTTGCTTGCTAAACTATAGCCTTATATCATTTGTATGGAGTAATAATTATTGTTTGTTTATGTGATTGTAAAATAAAGTGTTTTTATTTACATATTTTTTGGGTGTGCATCCTTTTGTATTTAGAGCACATTTTTAGCAATTAGCAATGCATGCAAACAGGGCAATAGCAGCTAAGTCCCCCTGAAGTCTATTCGCGGTTTTGGTCCATGCGAACGGCCGCCAGTGAGCTAGCGTTCGGTTCTATGGAAAGTGCTGAACCAGGGGAACCAGGGGAAATATGTCTGACTGTATGTCTTTACAGTCGCTGACCTGGTCCATAGTCTTTTGGCAGGAGGCTGGCAAGCAGGCTCCTCCAAGAACACGTGACGAGGCTCAGTTTGTCACATGTACTATTTACAAATTATATTCCCGGGACATTCTTGGAAAATTAGAAAATGCTACAATTTTCTTCCTCATTAATATACCATTAACAGGGTTATTTACTAAAGGGGGAATTGTTTGGAAATCAAATTGAATTTAATGTAAATTCAAACAGGGTTTTTAACTAAAGTAAGAATTCAAACTGAATTTAAAATGTCAAAGTCTAAAAGCTAATACAATGGAATCTGGTTAGTTAAAAAAAAAAAAGATACTTCAGATACTATATAATAACGTTATATAAATATATTTGGGGCCAATACAAACCATTGTCTGGAAATCTATTCACTAATAGGACTATACACAGGTTCAAGATCATCCATTTTGACTGGAAGAAAGGAAATTCAGTCTAAGGCAAAGGAAAGGTTCATTTACTGTAAGAACAATAAAGTTGTAGAGTTTTCTGCTTGAAGATGTAGTTTTATCAGAGTTTGTACATTGTTTTAAACAGTGATTGGATGAATTATTGCAAGACAATAATGTCCAAAGTTATAATATTTAACATGTGGGGTAACAACTTCTTGATCTAATCAGAGATCAGACTGCCATTCTGGGGTATGGAAGTAATATATTTCCTATTTGTTTGCACAACTGCAGAGCGCTTCAAACTGCTTTTTTTTTTTTTTTCTTTTTGCATTATTTTAGATCAACTGCAGAAACAGAAAAGGCTAAGAAAGACTGGACCTGATGGACAAAGTCTTGTTTTCAGCCTACAAATTTTTTTTAAAAAAATACTATGTACAGGCAATCTTTTATCCGTGTTGGTGCAAAGTATCGAGGTGGCCAAAATACCTCAAAAGCTATAAAATACAAAAGATAATGATACTGCACTCAGAAATTCAGAATAAAGTTAATTACTGAATTTAATAATCATTAATTAATTAAGTATAATTCATTAGTTGTGAAATACTACAAAGTTAGAAAAATAGGAAAAGTTAATAATATATACACACACTTAAATTGATAATATATACAAGCTGGTATAGACCAATATAGTTTGGTAGAAACAGTGTATTGTGAATCTACTATTGTAACTCCATGTTAATTAAAGAGAGTCCCTGACCACATCAAGAAGTTGAGTACTAAGTTACTGTGTCTGGAAGTCCAAACAGATATATCATCCAGGAGAGTAGGGTAAATAAAAAAGAAAAAAAAAAAGAAGAAAAAACCAAAAAAGGTAAAAAATGAAAAAATATACAAAAAAGAAAAATTAAGTATATACAGTCCCAGTGTGTACACACTATGATGTAATATGGATGGATCTCACCAATGGAGGAAAAGAGTCCAGTAGAACCTCAATATTTAGGTTCATTGATTTATATACTTCAAAACACAAAAGCAAAGATCCAGTCTGAGTCACACATTTTTTTATTTTTCAATCACCTTAGCTTTCTTTACATAAAATGATCAGTAGCTTTTTTCTTGATCAGTCTAACCAGGTATAAAACATGCCTTTAACTCTTGAGTATATATTAATATGATTAGTATTCCTTTATTGATGAAGAATCCTATCATAACAATTATTTTAGGACTCTATGTTAATATGATTTTATGATTTTTTGTTTCAATATGCACAGCTCTTTCCTAGGTAAATATGTATTAGGGAACTTGCTTTTTTCCATACATGCAGACTATGGTAAAGGATTGTATGTATAAATATGCATTATCAAATTTTGTATGCAGTGGACTTTGCAGGTGACTTTCGGCACATACAACTACACAGGGATGTTGATATTTGCATAATTAAACGGCACACGTCGGGCATGGATACCGGACGTGTGCGTCATGAAGTCATTCAAACGCGACCCGAGGACGCGAGCGTCATGACGTCATCTAGGCGCGGCCCGCGCATTAATGCAAGCGCGCCGAACTGCATAGGAGTATGTGACTTTCACTAATTTTCTCCTCTGACAGGGCCATTGAAGGGATGTGTATAGATCCCGAGCGCGCAGCCCGCTTATGAGACCCAGGACCAGCTGATAAGAAGTTTTACTTGAACACCTCCAGGACAAGTGGGGAACCTCTCTTTACATTTTATTTGAAAACTAAGGAAGAATAATTTGACACCAACCATAGGGATTTCACCATCACATTAAGAGACATGAAGAACTGGACTACTGGACTCTTTTCCTCCATTGGTGAAATCCATCCATATTGCATCATAGTGTGTACACACTGGGACTGTATATACTTAATTTTTCCATTTTTTTCTTTTTTCTTTTTTGTATATTTTTTCATTTTTTACCTTTTTTGTTTTTTTTCTTATTTTTTTTCCCTTTTTTATTTACCCTACTCTCCTGGATGATATATCTGTTTGGACTTCCAGACACAGTAACTTAGTACTTAACTTCTTGATGTGGTCAGGGACTCTCTTTAATTAACATGGAGTTACAATAGTAGATTCACAATACACTGTTTCTACCAAACTATATTGGTCTATACCAGCTTGTATATATTATCAATTTAAGTGTGTGTATATATTATTAACTTTTCCTATTTTTCTAACTTTGTAGTATTTCACAACTAATGAATTATACTTAATTAATGATTATTAAATTCAGTAATGAACTTTATTCTGAATTTCTGAGTGCAGTATCATTATCTTTTGTATTTTGTTTTCAGCCTATGTAACAGTGCAATTTTGTAATATATATCCAAAGCAAACATTGAAGTTTGTATGATAGTGTTTTTTTTTTACCATTTGGTATATTATACAAAATGTTAAGTATGGAAGTTGATGTAATATGTGGAATTTACGTATTTCCACATTAAAATAAATTGAAAATGTATTTGTAAATATTTGTCATGTACAGTTGTATAAAAAAAAAAACTGAACATATATCATACTGTGCCAATTTTTAGTCCCATGGTGTGTTTTTCCTACTGTTAGTTTTATTTTAGCACAACAGAACAGAAATATATATATATATTTTAATTTCATGCAGATGGTGTTGTTTAGTTTGTTCCCTCTATGAAATGATTTAATATAGCAACAGACATTTTATAACACTAGTTAGTCTTCATTTAAATATAGGGTTTTATATGATATCACATTTTCTGTACTGAGCTTTGGGGTTAATATTAAACCACTTTGTCTTTACTTGATTCATATTAAGGATTTAAATAAATTTATTGGATTAGAATGGATTTCAAGTTTTATTTTGTTTTTTGTTTTTAACAAATTCAGATTTTTAAGAATTTTACTCTTTTGAAATATATTTGTCTGGAATGTACATGTTCACAAATGTTGCCACATTGTGGTTATATATAGCCAGAGTGCTTTCAACAAATTGACACTCCAGGCATCAAAACAAGTTTAATGCATTTGATTGATGTTGGCTTCATTAATATGCTGTATGTTTTTGCACGCTTAAATCGTTACAGTTTCCCCCACTGAGTGAGCTGTTAGAGCAGGGCTGGGGAATCTCCGGCCCTCCAGATGTTGTGGACTATATCTCCCTTGATGCTTTGCTAACATTCTGACTGTTAAAGCATTATGGGAGATGTATTCCAAAACATCTGGAGGGCCGAAGGTTCCCCACCCTGTTTTAGAGGCTGAACTATGTGCATACGTTTTGATAAGGAAGTCTTTCTGGCATTAGTTAGTCTTACCAAATACATTGAAGTTGTATTTAAATCTGGAGTGTTCATTTAAATATGATTAGTTTGCAGTTTACACTATGGATTTGTCAAAGAACGTCAGCCTTTTGCTGTAATAGAAAACCTACTATATAATGCAAAACACAACAAAAAATCATTTTGAACTGCTTTCTCTGAATTCTAGTTTTATGAGAGTTTATGAGAACAATTTGCACTATGGGCATAAACTAAAAGCAAATATTCATGAGATTATGTGAGCATGATTTCTAAATTACCAGCATCCATTGTCCAGTCCATTACACACAACAAAACAAACCCAGAACACATGACATTTTATGATATTTCCGTAAGTGTATAAAACTAGAAATATCCTCAGATTCACTTTTATTTTAGAAAACAATTTTGGAATAAAAATAATCCAAGATGTTATGGTGACAAATCTCTGTTCTGCATAAATAACTAAATAAAACAAGCTTGGGCCAAGACCAATTGTTAGAAGGTCTCCATAGGCTAGGGTTAAACATTTCCAGGACTTACCTTTCTCTTGCCTTTTTTAAGTCTTTAATCAATGCTTGATCATTGAGTCTCAATCACACCTGATGGGCCTTAGTGCCTCTTCCTGAAAAGTAACCTGTTTGCTAAACTGTAAACAATGCCAGGCTCCTAACTTCTGCACCGTTATCTCCCTTCTCTCCCTTTTCTCGAACCTTGTTCTACTTTAGCCAAATTGATCCCTGTTTTATGGTAAGCCAACAACACTCACATTTAACGCCAGCTGTATTTTTGATTCTATTACTAGACTGGCCACCTGGTTCTTTAACCTGCTCATGGTAAACCAACAATGCTCTCTCCGAAATCCTTTGTGCAGTTGCTTTAACTTTGGAAACATCTCCAGGCATCCTCTCACAGCTTTCTGTATACCGAACACTACCATGGATGGACTCGACCTGCTGTAAATTAACAGACCTCAATCTTGCTAACAATCCCAGCCCTGACTCTGACTCCTCTATTTTAAACATTATTCTTGGATTGAACCATTGCTATCAAACATCTTTTAAATTTTGATGTGCATCCTACAGATTCATCTCTTCTATTAGTATTTATTTCCACTGCACTAAGAATTTGTTTAAAGAGGAACTGTTCTAAATGATATGCCTTCTTCTGATTCATGGTCGTAGGAGTGATAATCCGCAAGTTATTCTACAAATATGCAACTATTATTTTCACTAATCTTGTTTAAGTGGATTATATAGGAACATTCGGAAAGTCTATGGGATTTATTCCATTGGACTCATATGTTTCAATTAATTGAAGTGACTCTAAGGTAAAAAAACATTTTATTTATTATTATTGTATCCATACATTATAACAAACTACAATATGACACTAGTAACACCAGTGGCTATATTTAGTAATAATGTGCTTCTTTACTAGTAATATGTATGTGCGTATACACTTTGCTGCCTGTAATAAGTAAACATGGAGTAATATCCTTGCCAAATACAGATTTCCCAAGACATTGTTAAAAAAAATATAAAACCGCTCTAGGAACAAGCAAGGTAGAGCTATGGTTTATAAAAAAATAATTTCACAGTGATGCACTGCTAAAAGGGAACTGTCAAAATAAAAAGTAAGTAAAGTTAATAAACTGAGATTGGCATAAATGCATTCTAGAGGCTGACAGGAGTCAATTTTGATCTCTAGACAAACTGCCTAACTCCACAAAAAACTCGACATTTGACAGCTTTTATTCTGACAACTGAAAAGTAATTGAAAAGATCCCTTAATTTACTCTAGACTACATTTGTCTAATTGACTCAAAGCTGAAGGAAAACTATTGAATTGGGATAAATAAATGCTGCCAAGAGAACATGGCAAAACATATCTCTAAAACGTAATCATTGGTATGGATGATAATGTATGCCATATAACTACAGAGAGGCAGACAGACAGATACCAGATACCTATGGCTAAAAAGACAAACAGACGGACATCATGTCTCTATTATACTATATGAAGGAACACTTCCACTCACATACCACCTGCCATCTTGCCTTCAAGGATTAAAATGTTTTCAAACCATTTAACCCCAAAGTTGGAACCCTTGCATCTGACAGCAGCTCTGACTTCTAGTTTTCTTTGTGAGGCTACTACCCATTCCAGGAAAGATTGTCATGGTAGTAGACATTATGCTGAGAGTTCAAATAGACAATAAAACAACGGGATTTCTGGTGCTTGTCTGATATCATTCTGTCAGGATGTAATTCCCAAACCAGGGTCTCTTCTTTCTGGCCGTTAAATGTTACTGCATGGCATGGGTTGTAAGGAAGCAGTGCCTTTGGAAAGTCCTCAAATCCATGTGGTGTTGATGTAGTATGAAAAGAGAGGATAAAAAGGGGATATAGCGTAGTATCTTTGGAGACCGATGAGATAAATAAAAGCCGTAACATTGACAATTTTCTGGAGGTTATGATCAGCTCCAGATGTGCGCTATTGGGCGGTATGATCTCCCCTGTGGATGTGTTGTTGGTGCTGTTCCGCTAGGCCAATCGGTTACAGTTGATGCCTGACGTTCAGTGGTCTTCTCCTTCAATGTGCAGTGTTATGGCAGTAGGATTTCCCCAGTATGTAGGATGAGAACAAGACAGAATATAAGTATATAGGATTCTTTAATTTATTTAATTTACTTAATTTAAAAAGTGTGAAAAAAATATTATAAATGTATAAAAAAAATAAAAATAAGTATAGGATAAATGGGGAAAGTATTAAAACCAATATATATGGTTAGTATGTCAGTTTACTAATAGTGGACGGTGGCCAGAAAAGGCAGCAGAGGAGACAAAGCTATTGGGTAAAGGGGGATCAACTTTGAGCTTAAACCGTTCAAAAATGATTTAACCCCTGAAGGTAAGATGGCACTCAGGCAACATGATGGAGTTGTTAGGAGGGTGGGAGTGTTCATTTACACTCAATAATTTCACGTAAATACTGGAAACACTAATGATTGTTGTGTTTTTAACAATATAAGCATTGATTAGTTATGTGGCATTCAAGGTTTATGAGTTACTCCAAAAATACAGAAATCTAAAATTTAAAATATCTTAAGGACATTTCAGCCACAACATACTGCTATACTATGCAGCTAAAAACACACAACACATCCTGGGATAAAATGATATCAGCAACTAATGACATTCTCTAGGCTTACATGTTGCTGTTACATCATCCTTTTCAATGAGAATTTAGAGGAAATATACACTCAGCCTGCATTCCAGTCATTGTAGTGTCTCAGAAAGCAATTCCAGGGCATGACAAAAATGTGTATCAAACCTACTGTAAACAGTTACAACTGTAAGAATTAATAGTATCTAATCTTGGAAATGTCTTTAGCTTGTTAAGTTGTTACTAGGGTTTAATGACACGGCCTCTTGGCAATCAGTATTTTATAAGAATTTTGAGACTGCAAAGGTGATCCTGCAAAAAATAAAACCACAATTGTGTTGCCAGAAAATAAAATACTTAAAGAGAAAAAAAAAAAGTTTTCAATGAAACAGAGGGACAGCAAAATAAACAAAGATCACCAATCCTTGTCTTTAGCTTAAAATGTTTTCCAACCATTAAACACATACAAGTTAAATGGTCCATAACGTGTCCAAATCTTGAATGACCTGTAAAATCCATCACACGTTAATTTGTATAAATGTCATATTAATTCATCTTCAGTAACATAGAACTTGCAGGTATAAATATCCAGACCCATATTCACCTCATATACCAGCAGTCTTACATAGTTGTATACTGGAATTCATCTTTTCAGAGTAAAGTCATGACACTAACATGAATAGCTCAACCAGAATCTTTGATATATCTTTCCTGAATACCTGTAATATTATGGTTCTATGGGGAAAAAAATTGATAATTGGTTGTTAAATGCTATGTTTCTTGCTGACATGCAGGAGAGTTATGCCTACTGGGGAAGGGTGGGAGGGGGGTCAAGTCAGAGATGCCCTCACTATAGGAGATTAGAGCTAAAATTTATTATAAGAATATTAGGGACCAGTTCACAACCATGGTCCATGGTTTCTGCCATCATTTTGAAAATTGCCCCATGGGATGAACATGTTAGGAGTCACTGAGTATCATCACTTCGTCATTCCCCCAGTCGAACATCGTGCCCGTACCAACCCAGGGCCTATACCTTTGTTGACCTGGTTAGTTCCATTTACGGCTTCTATAACTTTTGTTTTTTCAACAAAACCGAAAGTTTGTTTGTTCAGCCATTCGGATTTGGCAAATTTTACTTGTAACGCAAATTCAGCCTATTTCAATTGTACATAGCATGCCTCATTCTACTTACTGTATTTGGTAGCAATGCCTCATTCTGCTTACTGTATTTGGCCAACACTAGGCCATATCGACTTATCATATGCATTTTAGTTAGTCACCCTGCAATTTATTGTTTCACTCTACATTTTAAAGTTTGTTTTTTTTTGTCTGTCCTGTGTATTCATGCACTTTTTGAGTCTTCATTGTTTAGTAATTATGTGGCTAGGTGTTGCAACTGACTGTCTAGCTTTATGTCAGGCCCAAACTTGGAACTTATACATGTGGTAAAGGATATAAAATATAAACTTGTATGTACATTTTCTTTACAAATAAATGTAAATCCCTTATTTTCTGTAAAGGGCGATATCTTCTAAATGTCTTAAATATTTTTACTAAATGACCTCAAATTCATAAAATGGTATCATATGCATTTCAGTTAGTCACCCTACATTTTAATGTTTGTCTGCCCTCTGGGTATTCAGGTACTCATTGGGCCAACATTGTTTGGTAATTCACTGTTTAGTAGATATGCCCCAAGGGACAGCTTGCATGCATTTAATTATGTAATTTTCATTGGGGTATAATCTAAAACAGCTAGCTAAACCTTCAGTTCTCTTGTCTGCTGCTTTTGTATTCCCTCACTTTCTACCACCCAGACTTTCTTTGTACGGTCTACATGCATCAGGAACATCATTCAGTCATGTTTAGTTTAAGCAATGAAGTTTTATTTCTGATGCTAATATTACTGAGATATTCTAGCATTATTCTAGCATTTCCTGTTGCTTTTAACCCTAATCTTCTATGTCAGCTGTGTATGCATTAGTAGTTATCATTCTCCTAAGCATTCCAGTTGTAGGTCTTTTTAATGTATGTCCTATATCTCCTGTCTTTTCCTATGTATTATGTATAGCCATCATGGCCACTGGCCTGTTCAGCCACTATGGCATTCTAGAGGCCTCTGCTCCCGTTTTGATTCTGTCTTCCAACACCTCGTTTAATTGCGCTCAGTGCATATGTATTATATGATGTTTTATAAGTGTTTGTATACAGTTCCTGTTATTTTCACCATTTCATAAATTAGATGATTATTTGTAATTATCGGGTTTTCTACCATCTCATCACCAACATGTCTTAGCTACATACCCAAACTCCACAACCATTCTCCGATTCACATCCTACCTTCACCCGCATTTATCCCAACACAGCCCGCACAGCCATCCTGAAACTCGGGATACACATATTTCCTACTCCTGGCATCACTAATATTGAAAAATACAATGTGTGCTGGCACTCAATTACATCTAGGTGCAGGTATTCGAGGTTAACCCCAAAGACAACCTCCAAATCACAATCAAAAAAATATATTATGAATACCGCACTCTAATAGTAATAAATATAAATAATACTTGTTGTTATTGCTGTGATAAATTCTTAATGTTTATTCTAGATAAATTTATATAAAGTATGATGGTAGAAATGTTCATTTCATCCTGAGTACACCAATTATATACAAGGAATATATACAATATATACAGTATATACAGAATTTTCCATATGTTGGATAAAGTTCATCTAATGTATATACACTTGGTGGTGATCCTTACAAATCAAGAAAAAATTGAAAAAAATTAAAAAAATTAAAAAAATCCCCAATCCAAAACAGAAAAGAGAAAAGGGGAAATAAGGAGAAAAAAAGATAAAAAGGAAAAAAAAAAAAGGAAAAAAGGAAAAAAAAAAGAAGAAAAAAACAATATGAGAGTCCTGGTAGTCCAAAATATAGTGCACTATATATAGCTATATGTGGATGGATCTCACCAATGTGGAAATCTTTTTCTTGGTGTACACAGTCAAAGTTGTAATCAGGTGATGATCTGAACGAAGGTGAAGGTAATGATTAATGTAGAAAACGGACAGTCACTCCATCAGCTTCCAGTAGGTGTGTGGTCAGAATCAGCTCCCAGTAGGTGTGTGGTCAGAACGGCAAATCAATTTATCTGCGAACTGTCCCTTCGACGGCCCCTGTGTGACCACACAGGGGCCGTCGAAGGGACAGATATGTCCCGAGCGCGCAGCCTGTCCAAAGATCAGATTGCCTGAGCAAGTCCGTTCGCAGATAAATTGATTTGCCGTTCTGACCACACACCTACTGGGAGCTGATTCTGGCCACACACCTACTGGAAGCTGATGGAGTGACTGTCCCCACACAGGGGCCGTCGAAGGGACAGATATGTCCCGAGCGCGCAGCCCGTCCAAAGATCAGATTGCCTGAGCAAGTCCGTTCGCAGATAAATTGATTTGCCGTTCTGACCACACACCTACTGGAAGCTGATGGAGTGACTGTCCGTTTTCTACATTAATCATTACCTTCACCTTCGTTCAGATCATCACCTGATTACAACTTTGACTGTGTACACCAAGAAAAAGATTTCCACATTGGTGAGATCCATCCACATATAGCTATATATAGTGCACTATATTTTGGACTACCAGGACTCTCATATTGTTTTTTTCTTTTTTTTTTCTCCTTATTTCCCCTTTTCTCTTTTCTGTTTTGGATTGGGGATTTTTTTCATTTTTTACATTTTTTAAATTTTTTAATTTTTTTCAATTTTTTCTCGATTTGTAAGGATCACCACCAAGTGTATACACATTAGATGAACTTTATCCAACATATGGAAAATTCTGTATATACTGTATATATTGTATATATTCCTTGTATATAATTGGTGTACTCAGGATGAAATGAACATTTCTACCATCATACTTTATATAAATTTATCTAGAATAAACATTAAGAATTTATCACAGCAATAACAACAAGTATTATTTATATTTATTGCTATTAGAGTGCGGTATTCATAATATATTTTTTTTTCATCACTAATATTGTACCATTTCTTTATTGCAATAAAAATATATATATATATATATAAAAAATCTTAGTAAATGACGGAATTATTCCGTCTGTGGTCTTCTTGGCAAGGACTGCCTTGATGGAATAATTCTGTCAGTGGTTCTTATTATGTGAGCGGTGGATTGTTTTACTGTTAATAAAACACAGTTTAGGAAACAGTGAACAAGGAAAGGCTGTGTATGCTGAAAACAATCGCTACATAGCCGCTGTCAGTTTATTGAGCAGGACTATGGAATGAGTGAAACTGCTCTTTTGGGGTAAACTACTTATCCCATACCCCTGCTGGACAAAGAATAACACGATAACGTCAGTACCATAGACTAAAATAAGAGTCCCATCCTAATGTGTAAGGAGTCGATCATTAAGAAGTGCACCAAGGAAAGATTTAAAAGTTTATTTAATTATTTTTATTTTGCCACAACATTTTTAATGTGACTCCCTTTTTATGTAGACTAACCTTTTATAAGACACAAATGTGATGTGTTATTAGGCTGTCTTATAACTTAACTCATGCACGACTTAAACCGCAGTATGGATCATTTATAAGGCATCATACCATTTTGTCCTACTTGCACAAGGTTAATGGAATGGTTGCTTTTGAATGTGGTTTTCATGTTTCAGATTGTGAATGGAGCAATTTGCTTCCTAATGGAGTAATTTGTTTCTGTAAAGATAAATGCTAAATGGGCACCAATATGTAACAATTTATGATTGAAGAGGTAGTCATGATGTCTGATAGGAATTATTTTTATAGCATTTAGTGTAAAATTATAAATTTTAGCATTTGCATAATTTGCTCTATAATATAATAAAAAAATGTAAACATATTAAAGAGTAACTGTAATTGGCTGTCTTTGCTTAGTGAGTAAGTGATCACTCAGATCTTATAATGATAGCTGGTGTCATTCATTGCGAAGAAAAATATAGAAAAGCTTATATATGTAAATATTTACACAAATTTGTGCAAATGTATTATCTTGATGTATATGCACATTAACCCATTACATGTATACATTGATTGCATTGGTATGAATCCAATCATCCACAACTTTTATACATTTCTCATAATTGTAAAATGTTGAAAATAGGCACTAAATAGGCATAAAATAAATCAATACTTTAATATTTAACTCCATTATTTATAACATTATTTTGTAATTGTCCATTTAACAATATATGTTTGTTGATAATTGTTTTTTATTTTTACAATAAATAATGAGCTATCTATACATACAGACTTGAAATATAAATGTACAGTTGTAATCAAAAGTATTCAACACCAAAATTGACAGACTTTCAGCTGTTTGCAATGAACAAATCAAACAAAAGCAATTGAAATAGCTTAGCACAACAAATGTTTCATGTAGTTTCCCCAAATTCAACTTAAAATGCAACTTATTAGGACTTCCCCAGTCTCAAAATTATTCAATCGCCTGAATAGAATCCCTCACAATAGCACAAACATGCAAAACAAGTGCTGTCTCAAGCACACCAAATGCAACTAATCAAGGGCTTCATTAGTTGCACCAGGTGTACTTGAGCTGGAACACGTGAAATACCTGAACTGGCTATGGGTTTGTTTAGTGTCATATTTTACTGTATGTTAGAAATATGGCTAAGTCAAAAGAATGGTTGACAAAGTTAAGAGAAGAAGCCATCACCCTTCACATATATGGAACAGGATAAAAAAAAGATAGCAAAGTCACTGATTGCTCCTAGAAACACCACTGGAAGCATAATTCACAAGTTCAAATTTGAAGGAACAGTGGTTACACTACCTGGATAGGGCAGAAAAAGAAAGCTATCAATGGCTGCAACCAGCTTTCTAAAAAGTTGTGAAAAATATCTGCAGCAAGATGGTGGCTGAGGTTTAAGTGAGCATATTAAGGCACGTACTAAATGCAGGAGGTTTCCATGCCAGAACTCCAAGACGTACACCACTACTGACTCAAAATCATATAAATAAGCCACATAAGTTTTGTGATTCTGTTCTGTGGAGAAATTAAACAATACTGGATTTTCTTTGGCTCAATGGATCCTCCTCGTCTGGAGGAGGAATAAAGCATATCCTTAAAAGAACACTCTGCCTACAGTTAAGCATGGAGATGGCTTGGTGATGCTCTGGGGCTGCTTTGCATCCTCTGGCACTGGAAACCTTCAGCTTGTGAAAGACAAGATGGATTAAAATATCAGGAAGTCCTGGGAGAAAAAGTCATGCCATCTGTGAGGAAACTGAAGCTTGACATGATTGGACTTTCCAACAAGACAATGATCCCAAGCATACCTCAAATTCCACCAGGGCTTGGTTGCAGAAGAAGTCCTGGAAAAATCCACCTGACTTGAACCCCCTGGAAAATCTCTGGTGGGATTTTAACTAGACGGTTGCAGCATGCAAACCCAAAAATATTAATTAACTGGAGGACATTGCTCGTGAGCAATGGGCTAAGATTCCTCAGGAATGCTACCAGTAGCTGGTATCTGTCTATGTGTCTTGTTTGCAGCAGGTCACAACAGCAAAAGGGTGTTCTACTAAGTACTAAAGATGCTTGCCATCAAGGGGTTTAGTCTTTTTGAGTCTAGAGAAGTCTTTATAAGTTGCATTTTCAGTTGAATTTGGGGAAACCACTTGAAGCATTCATTGTGTTGAGCTAATAATTTGCATTTGTTCATTGCTAAGAGCTGAAAGTCTGTAAGTTTTGACAATAAACATGATCTTCAATGGGAGTTGAATAATTTTCATTGTAACTATACACATTACATTTCAAAAGGTGTTTGTGGGGGGATTCTGGCGCGTTATATGTATGTATTTTTTTTTTCAAACTAACTTGGCACCGAAGGGTGAAACAATGGAAAAATAGCACATTTGGCTTTTTTCCCACTAATTTCCCCACCCATGGCTATGGAGATGGAGTAAGAAATGAATATGACAATAGTCACCTCTCTAGTTAATATCCACCCACCTGACCTATGTGGTAACAAGGGGTTACTGACAAGCCTTCCCTAATGCTTTTAGGACAATCCCCTTCCAACCTATGCAGAAGAGGGAGGAGCCATGCCCTTTATATTATTTGGTTATTTTTTTTTTTTTATAAATCTTTCTACCCCTCATGAAATGGTGGATCAAGGATTTGCAACAAAGGCACCACATTAAAAACTGACGTTATAACGTTTTATTGCTTTGATTAGAATCAGGCCCATTGTAAAGAAGTAGGAGTTACTTTGTTTGATCAATTTCCTCCTGGTCTCCACTTTTTGTATAAATTTATAAAGGAGGATAGTAACATCCTCTTGGCGTGCACTTTCAGATATTCTTTATTGTAAATCAGTGAGAGGCTGACTGATATATTTAATACTAATCTGAGCTGCAAGACTGTGATGGTAAATACACACTTGACCATTATTTTAATTTTTTTATTTTTACATTATAACATGAGATTCTGGAGTGTGACATGAAACTGTTCCATTTGTTATGTATATACTATATTTTGTGTGCCAGTTGCCTTGAGCTTGAAATATCTTTAATATTGACAACAGAGTATGAAATTAATAAATAATCGGCTACAGTGTGGGACAATTTTAATATTAGCAAATACAGTTGTGCTCAAATGTTTGCATACCCTTGTAGAACTGGTAATATATGTAATTTGTTTTAAGAAAACATGATTGAGTAGGCAAAACACATTTCTTTTTCTTCTTTATTTTGTTTGTGCATTGTTTGTACATACATTCTTGCTTAGCCACAACAGCTGATGCAAGTAGTTTCTTTCAAACAAAGGTATATTGTGGTTGGCATCAATAACACGGCACATTTTATGTTATAGTATGAAGGTGACTATTACAAGTTGTTTACAGTTAGATGTCTAGCGTGCAGCTCCTGCTTAAGTGATACAAGTGATACAAGGTGCGTGTGTTCGTATTGCATATGGGTCAGGGCACAACGGTCCCCTCTTTAAACATTAGGTTTAACCAGGGTTGTTGAACTAGGAGCGGGTTAGAGAGGCCTATGTCCCCCTTCTCTAACTCTTGGGTCAGTGATAACAGCCGTATTCTCCGAGGATTATAAAGGTGGACTGGGGTAGGCGAGCAGGTAATAAAAATAATGTGTTTCATGCTTACATCAACATTCGAGAGGAAATGTATGTATGCCAAGAGTAGTGGGCCATAAACTTAGAACATAAAAATATAACGTTACTTATAGATTAGAGTTCGATAGTAAGGCTTTAAGCCCTGGTGTTGCCGGAATGTTCATGGCAGTGAGGTAGATGCTTTTTCACCAGGCTGTGCTGTGGGGGCAAAGGGTCACAATGTGGCGGGATTCGAGGCTGTAGTTGTCGTTGGCTTGTTGGATTCCACTGGACACGGTGCTTGTTTGTCCAATGCGAGCTGTTGCAAGATATCAGGTATTTCAGTAGCTTCTTGTAGTTTTAAATCACCAGTGTCTCTGGGTATGATCAGGGTATTTGCTGCGCCCCAGCAATAGGGTATATTATGTGTCTTGAGTTCTGTGGTCATTGGTTGAAAGGACCTTCTCCAGTCCATGGTGGCTTTGGACAGATCTGAATAGAAGGTTAGGGAATGGCCTTCAAAGTTGAGAGGGGTTTTGCCGCACATGGCCGCCATGAATGTCTGGCGATCCCGGCCTTGTTGGAATCTGATGATTACAACATCCCCTTCTCTGGTGTGCCGGTTTGTGGTCTGGAATGTCCTTTGGCTTGTTTGGTCGTAAAGAGCGTGTTGAGCATTCTGCGGACTAGATGCGGCAGCTCTGCGGTCTCTACTGCTTCTGGTAGGCCGCAGATTTTAACATTCTTCCAGCGCCTCTTGTCCTCGAGCGCTGCCATATTGTTTTGGTGTTGCCTTTGTGTTTTTTGTAGGACGATGATTTGTTGCTCCACTGACACTAGTCGGGACTCCTGTGCGGCGGTAGTAAGCTCTGTGTTTTGCAGGCGGGCCACCACTCTGCTAATTTCGTCTCGGAACACGCCTATGTTGGCTGCTATGTTACGGCGCAGCTCTCCCAGCATGTCCTTGAGCTTCCCCTCTGTGAGGCTAGGGTGTGTGTGGGTCGGTCTGCTTACCGCTCCAGCACCATAGTTGTCCTCTTCCGACTCGGTGGCCTCGCTGAACGAGTGGTATAGGCCTTCCAGCTGTGGCACCATTTCAGGCCTCTGGAAGTTTTGGGGCCACCGTAGGAGATCCCCGATGTCCACAGTAGATGGAGGCCTGTCCGGCTTCGCTTTTTTGTTTCGCCGTCCCATAGGGTCATTTCATGCTGGAAAGTCCAAGAGCGTTCCATGCGCAGCCTTCGTGCAGAAGAATGCAAATTGTCTGCCAGTATTTTCTGTTAACATTCTGCATTAATCTTGCCATCAATTTTTACAAGATTCCCTGTGCCTTTAGAGCTCACACACCCTGAAAACATCAGTGAGCCACCACCATGCTTCACAGTGGGGATGATATTCTTTTCACTATAGGCCCTATTGACCTCTCTCCAAACATAGCGCTTATGGTTGTGACCATAATGCTCTATTTTGGTCTTGTCACTTCAAATTACAGTGTGCCAGAAGCTGTGAGGCTCATCAAGTTGTTGTCGGAAATATTGTAACCGGCCTTTTTTGGGGCATTGGCGCAGTAAAGGTTTCTTTCTGGCAACTCGACCATGCAGCTCATTTTTGTTCACGTATCGTCATATTGTGCTCCTTGAAACAACCACACCATATTTTTCCAGAGCAGCCTGTATTTCATCTGAGGCTACCTGTGGGCTTTTCTTTGTATTCTGAATAATTATTCTGGCAGTTTTTATTATTTATTTATTTATTACTGCTATTTATAAAGCGCCAACAGATTCTGCAGCGCTGTACAATTAGTGGAGAAACATACAATATACATAGACAAGTACAAGAGGGAGAGCCCTGCCCGTAAGCTGATATCTAGCCATTGGAGCTCTTTTATATAAAGTGCTTGGCTAGATGGCCCGTGAGCTTACAATTTAAAGGATACCAGGGGGATTTGAGACAAGAGGTAGCAGCGGGAGTTTGGATGTGATGGCTGGAAGAGTTAACAGAGAAGCAGCTATTGGTAAGATACAAAGGGAATGAAGAGGTAATTGAGTGAGAATCTCAAACAGCTGGATAGGCATGCTTTATATTTAGGGGAAGCCTGGGTGGGCAGGAATGGGGAGAAAAAAAATGCAGTCTTTCACTGAGTTCAGTGTGACGTGAGGCCTGAATAACAGAGAATGAGAGGGAGCAGTCATATGAAGGTATTTACAACTGGGGAGGAGAAAGAGAAAGGGAGAGGGTGTGGGGGTAGGTAGAGTAGCCATGTGTTATATACAATTGAAAAGTTTAGCAACCAAATTCTATCACCCAAACTATTAATAACTGTCTACATGAAATATTGGTCAGAAACATTAAATGACTGTAGTACAAAGTGCATGCACAGAAAATTTACAGTGGAAAATGGTATACAGTGGTATAAATGGTAACAAATCTATAGTAACACATGATAATATGTTAGCAATCCAGGAATATATGAGGTGGAGTATCTTCCAAGCTTCAGTCAGTACCTGAGGGTGGTAGGTGTTTCACTGCAGGATGTTAAATGCAGTCTTTCACTGAGTTCAGTGTGATGTGAGGCCTGAGTGTTTCACTGCAGGATGCCAGTTGTGGCTGAAATCTTTCTTGGTCTACCTGACCTTGGCTTGGTATCAAGAGATTCCTGAATTATCCACTTCTTAAAGAGTGATTGAACAGTTGAATAGTTCTGACTGTCATTTTCAAGGCTTTGGATATCTTTTTATATCCTTTTACATCTTTAGAAAGTTCCATTACCTTGTTACGCAAATGTCTTTTGACAGTTCTTTTCTGTTCCTCATGGCTCAGTATCTAGCCTGCTCAGTGCATCCACGGGAGAGCTAACAAACACATTGACTATGTACAGACACTAATTGCAATTTAAATCTTTAATTGCCATTTTTAACCTGTGGGTGTAACCTTGTGTGTCTGTAACAAGGCCAAACACTTAAGGGTATGTCAAGTTTTGATGAGGGCCATTTGGGGGATTCAGGTTATCATTATGATTTAAAAAGGACAACTATGTGATAATAAATAGCTTAATATGACTACTATCCTTCAAAAAAATAAAATGTTTTTTTTGCATGATCAGTCATATCTTCAAAATCAATGTTAAAATGTCACAATATCTGCCAGGATATGCAAACTTTTGAACACAATTATAGCAAATGAAATGATACCTAACAAAGTTTGAACCATGATAACAAACACTCAAATTTGCAAATTTAAACAAATTAATAAAATGTAACAAAGTGCAAAGATCACCCACCAATTCACAGTGAAAATAGTGACTTCTCTTTAGTGGTCCATATAAAATAATTTTGTAATTACATTTTTTTTTCAATTTTTAAAAATAGTTTATTTTTTACAGCATCATTTTTTACGGCAGTCCACTATTATACAGAATTGTGTTTGATTTACCGTCGGCAATTTTGGTATTTTGACATTAGAAAGTAATTGTGCTTTTAGAAGCAATATTCTTTGTTAAGAAAATTCTTATTTTATCACATCTTGTGGACTGTTTAGCTTGACATCTATATGTTGGTATTTAAAAAAAAAAATTTTTATTGTGTCACTGAAATATTTTCTCTTCACATTTAGTTTACGCCAAATGCTTGTTATGGTCTTTTTAGAGTTGTCTATCATTTAGGGAATAGTTGTGATTCCATTATGTCTTATACTCTTAATGATTTTTGAACATTTAAATTCCATTGTTATCTACACTTTGTTCTCTTATCAATACAGTACCGTAATACAAAAAGTATATGGCTCGATCCTCATTTTCCTACAGAGCACCGCTATAATGGAATAACCTCACAGACACTTTCAAATCTTTCCCCAGCCTAAAATCCTTTAAGAGATCTCTGTCAACATATCTCAATACAGAATGCACCTGTAATCATGGTTGATTATATTTCTTATCTGTTCGGTGTCAAATTTATATACACGTGTATTTCAATATTATTTTGTAATTGTAATATTATGTTGTAGCCTACTGTAACAATTAATTGTTTGTGGGCCCAGGACATACCTAAAACTAAGAGAAATCTCAATGTATCCTTCCTGGTAAATTATTTAATAACTAAATAACTATTTAAACTATTTCACCCTATATAAAATGTACAGAATCCACTTGGTTTGCAGTTCATAAGAATGTGCACATTTAATTTTTGCATTTAAGGAAATAGTATTTAATTTATGTGTGTATGCATCAGCATTGATCACCAGTGTGTTATAATGCGGTTTATCACAAGCTAAATGATGCAGTAGCTTTTTTTAACTGCATTATTCATAGTTAGTTAATAACTCTCAAGGTGTTGAATCCATTTCCGAATAAAGTAAGGCACTGGAGTCAGGCTGAGGTACCTTTAACTTCTCAAAGCGCCTGTAGAAAACCTTTAACAATCAGTTGCAAAATTTTATGCAACTGTTTGCTGCTTCAGGGCATTTGTTGGCTGCTATAGCACTCACAGAGATTGCCATCAGTAGTCAAAGCGCTCATAGCCTGGAGCAGATAAAGGGGAGTAAAGGAAGATAATGCACTTAATCATCACAATTCCCCAGGCAGAACATTCTTCTAGACTGCATGAAGAACACACTTTAAAGTATGGCAACGTTTTCATGTGTATAGCTAGGGTCAATAAAATGATTAATAGGCTTTTAGGTAAAAATCCAATTTGCCAGCCCCTCACATATCCCAAATCTCCCTTTAGTCATGCTCTTCCTTACTCTACAGTCTCTTTTGAGTGTCGTTCTTGCTCATTCTCACTCCACCATCTTACCTGTGTTTCCTATTCTCCACAAACTTTTTTTTAACTTGTTCTTTGGTCTCTGTTCCTCAGCATTCTATTTGCCAGTCTCTACTCAATCAGTGTTTTCATCCAAACTCTGCCAGTTCACCCTGTTTATGCACAAATTGTTATTTTATTGCCTATCTACTAGCATTTATCACTGTCTCTACCCCAGGGAGACCAAATATGTCCCGAGATGCAACGCACCAGGCAATGTTTCCCAGCCAGTACAAAGTAAACTCATATTTGGATGTGTTTGCATTGTGGTGAGGACAGAAGGACCATGCAAAGAGTGCTTCAGTAGCATTCTCTTCATGGTCTGCCCTGAATGTTGCTGGTCAGGAAGCTCTCGGCTAATCAGAAATATGTTATGTTCAGTATGGTCACAATTATAGAATTCAGTGTTGTTTTATTGCCTTTTTTAGCACTGTGCCCAAATATCACTGAGACTGAAAACATGGTTTTCTGTCAACTTTACGCTTCAAACCTATATCTGCTTCACTAACCGATTCCTCTGTAAAAACTCAAAATGGCTTACAACTGTTACAGAGGTTTAGGCACTCCAGGGGGCATGTCCATCTGTTCTTCCCAAAAAACTTTCAGAGTTGTTGTTTAAAAAAAAAAAAAACTTTACATTAAATGAGCCCATTGCCTGAGTTTTTAAATATACTATGAAAACTTCGAAAGCAAGTATATTTAAAGTAGGACACAAAATTATCTCCAATCTTGCTGCTCCTTTGGTCGGATTCCACATCTAACAGACTGCCATGTGGTCAGTAAATAATTGTATCTCTGCCCCATCCATAACTCAGACCCCACAATATCTGAACTATGCCTCTCTCCAGCCCCACAACAGTGTAACTCTACCTGCCCATATCCCCACACGTTGTTAGTTTGCCTACCCAGCCTTCCCCTCTATGCTTCTGTCATCTGCTTCCAAGTCCATGCCCACAGTTAAGGAACTCTGCCTTCCTGTCTCTGCTAATCTATGTGTTTGCACAACCTTCAGTTACATCACTCATATTCTGTTTCTTAAAAAACTTAAGTCTACTATGTATCCAGTTTGGCTACTTTAACCTTAAATTTTAAATCTACATAGAATTATCCCTTTACTGAATAACCCTGTTAGCCTACTTTGGAAAATGGGGATGGATCCACTTA
>OW240916.1:233195710-233206187 GCA_933207985.1 Pelobates cultripes
AATGCGAGACAAAAATCTTAAATATAGCTCCTAAATCAGAGATTCTCTCCCAGGTTGATTTAGAAGCTATATTTCAGATTTTTGTAAAAGATTTTGTATACACTTTAATAGTGTCTTCTATGTAACCTTAATCTTTACTATTTATTGCTGTAAAACCTAATTCATTTTCTATTGTGACACTTTTTTGAATTTCAAATTACATATGATACTAATTGGTAACGATTAAGTTGTGACATTTCAGCACTTTATTAATGTTGATCTATATTATTTATGTAGCTGTATCTACTTATATACCTTGTTTGGACATGTATTTTGCACTTCTATACTTCTATAATCCCTTATAGAGATGTAAAAAGAATACCATTGCTCTTATGTAATTGTTTGTAGAGATGTAAAGAGAGTGTGGAAAAGCCTAATTATAGTCTCTATTTTCCTTTTTTATTTTAACACCTTTTTTGTAATAGCCACAATGAGGGATGTCAGCTGTTGAGAGGAAAAATATTTTCCTTATGTAAGTAATTTTTTTTTTTTAAACATTTCTATCTGTTTATCTGTTCTTCCATATGGAATTTTTGATCTGTGTTCTGCAGGCTGCGCGCGCTTGTGGGTCCGTTTGCACATGCGCGGGTGTGGCATTCGTGCCATTGCGTTGATGCACATGCGCTCGGGTTATGCATTGGCGCGTGCGTGTTGGCATGGTGGCTTGGGTGGTTGTATGTGCGCATGTGCAGTTTACTCAGTTTGGAATAAATGTTACAAAAATGAATTCAAAGGAAATCTGTGTTTAATAAATGCTCCAAAAATGTCACCAAAGTAAACGTATGCACAAAAAAACTGAATAAACCAGTAAAATAATTGAATGCATTTCACACTGTGGGAGCATGTTAAATTATGTGAATGTACAGAAATTCATTAACTTTTTTACTTGATTATTTGTCAAAAAAATTGAGAGCAGTTTCAGATTCAACTTTATTATCACGGTACAATGTGCATAAAAGGACAATGAAACACAGTACATGGACAATGAAACACAGTACAAAGACAATGAAACACAGTACATGGACAATGAAACACAGTACAAAGACAATGAAACACAGTACAAGAACAATGAAACACAGTACAAAGACAAAGAAACACAGTACAAGGACAATGAAATACAGTACAAGGACAATGAAACACAGTACAAGGACAATGAAATACAGTTTGCTACATAAGGGGCTACATAGCCACAGACCAATCAGAGTGCTCACGATGACCCCTGTTCACTGCTGAAAGCTCCTTAAGTGGGGATGTGAGTGTCAGAACTGGACCATGGAGTAATAGAGGAAGGTTGCCTGGTCCGATGAATAACATTTTCTTTTAAATCTGGTTGATGGCTGGGTGAGTGTGTATTGTTTACCTGAAGAAGAGATGGCAGCAGGATGCACTATGGGAAGAATGCAGGCTGGCGGAGGCAGTGATATGCTCTGGGCAATGTTCTGCTGGGGAGCCTTAGGTCCTGGCATTCAGGTGGATGTTACTTTGACATATACCACCTTCCCAGAAATTGTTGCAAACCACATACACGCTTTCTTACCTAGATTTCAGTAAGGCTTTTGACACTGTTGCACATAGAAGGCTTATCAATAAACTGCAATCTTTAAGTTTGGATTCAAATATTGTTGAATGGGTAAGGCAGTGGCTGAATAACAGGCAACAGAGGGTTGTAGTTAATGGAATATATTCGAAGCTTGGACTTGTCACCAGTGGGGTACCTCAGGGATCTGTACTTGGACCCACTCTCTTTAATATTTTTATTAGTGATATTGCAGAAGGTCTTGATGGTAAGGTATGTCTTTTTGCTGATGATACTAAGATATGCAACAGGGTTGATGTTCCAGGAGGGATAAGCCAAATGGCAAATGATTTAGGTAAACTAGAAAAATGGTCAGAATTGTGGCAACTGACATTTAATGTGGATAAGTGCAAGATAATGCATCTTGGACGTAAAAACCCAAGGGCAGAGTACAAAATATTTGATAGAGTCCTAACCTCAACATCTGAGGAAAGGGATTTAGGGGTGATTATTTCTGACGACTTAAAGGTAGGCAGACAATGTAATAGAGCAGCAGGAAATGCCAGCAGAATGCTTGGTTGTATAGGGAGAGGTATTAGCAGTAGAAAGAGGGAAGTGCTCATGCCATTGTACAGAATACTGGTGAGACCTCACTTGGAGTATTGTACGCAGTACTGGAGACCGTATCTTCAGAAGGATATTGATACCTTAGAGAGAGTTCAGAGAAGGGCTACTAAACTGGTTCATGGATTGCGGGATAAAACTTACCAGGAAAGGTTAAAGGATCTTAACATGTATAGTTTGGAGGAAAGACGAGACAGGGGGGATATAATAGAAACATTTAAATATATAAAGGGAATCAACACAGTAAAGGAGGAGACTATATTTAAAAGAAGAAAAACTACCACAACAAGAGGACATAGTCTTAAACTAGAGGGACAAAGGTTTAAAAATAATATCAGGAAGTATTACTTTACTGAGAGGGTAGTGGATGCATGGAATAGCCTTCCAGCTGAAGTGGTAGAGGTTAACACAGTAAAGGAGTTTAAGCATGCATGGATAGGCATAAGGCTATCCTAACTATAAGATAAGGCTAGGGACTAATGAAAGTTTTTAGAAAATTGGGCAGACTAGATGGGCCGAATGGTTCTTATCTGCCGTCACATTCTATGTTTCTATGTTTCTATGTTTCTATGTTTCATGGCAGGAAAATGCATCCTGCCAAACTGCAAACAATGGTCAGGACTGGTTTGTAGAACATGACACATAGTTCAAGGTGTTCCTGGCCTCAAAATTTCTCAGATCTTAATCCAATTGTGCACGTCAGGTGTGCTGGAACAATGAATCCGATCCATGGAGATCCCACCTTGCAAATCGCAGGATTTAAATGATCTGCTGTTAATGTCTTGGTGCCAGATTACGTATTCAGAGATCTTGTGGTGTCCATGCCTCAATGCATTAGACCTGTTTTGGCAGCTTGAGGGGGACCTACATGATATTTGGCAGGTGGTTTTAATGTTCTGGCTGATCAGTGTATGTGCAAGAGAAATGAGTTATGTGTGAATATAGGGGAAAATAGTATTGATATATCCCTTGTAATTTACAAAAACCTTTTTTTTTTTTTTATTTACATGTCAATCATATCAAATAGTGTGGATTTTTTAAACTTTTCTAATCAAAGACTATTTCACACAGGATCTGATATACTAGCATAAATATTGTTACATACAAGTGATAGAAATAGATGAATACAACGGTCAAATATCCTATTTTTGGCCATTTGTATGCAGAGGGATATGAATGTATGAAATACCACCAGAATGCAAAATTAATATCTAACTTTGAGGATAATGCCAGTGCTCGTATAGGTAGGAGGTACAGGGCAATGCAGACCTGAGAAAAAAAAGAGAAAAAAAAAACCACACGAGGCATAAGGCTGTCCTAACTATAAGATAGGGCCAGGGACTAATGAAAGTATTTAGAAAACTGGGCAGACTAGATGGGCCGAATGGTTCTTATCTGCCGTCACATTCTATGTTATATGTTTCTATACTCGTTCTAAGAGTGATATCACATCGAATTTCCGAGTACACAAATCAGCTCTATAACAAAATGGAAAGTAAGTGGTGGCATTTGAGTTAGGCTGAGCAATGTAAAACAGATGTTAGCTCATGAACACATGTTGTTGGGAATGGAGTACAAAAGAGGTCTTTTGTTTCCAAAGCAGGGAATATAAACTTGCAATGGACCAATCAGACTGTATGCAGATTGTGGTGACTTAAGAACCAAATCAAAAATATCAAGAAAGTAAAAACAAAAATCCCAACTCTAATGTGTTGGAAATATTTGCCCACCATGGTTACTTTAGCCTACATTATGCAAAATAAATTCTCACATCATAACACCACATAAAAACTCCACAGCAATATATGTACTTTTCCCAACACTTATAGCATTCACACCACTAAATTGACACGTTTACAATATATGGATAAATAGTGGCTACATTATAATTCCTGCTATTTTAAAGAAATTTTATAAAATTAATAAACATTTTTCATACTCATTTTTAAAGTAGTTTAGATAAATTAAATGTGTGCAAAAAACAAAGCTAAATCATCTGAAAAATCGATTTTTTTAAATAAAATTCAGAAGCTTATTTTTATATTTTCCTTGAGGCATATTAAAATATACTGTTATTTTACATTAGTTCATAATAAAATGCTCCAGTGAACCAAGATATGGCCAAGCCTGAATTTCTGATGTAACATCCGTTACTGGTGGAAGAAATTAGTTAACTCGGCTTTTATTTCCCATTTTATATCTAACTGTCATAGAGGATTATAATATAGAACAGTATGACAGCTTGGAGAGGAACTTGACATTCCATATGATGTACAAAGCACACCGACGCAGTTGTTGAAATGTTGTTTTATTACCCAAAAAACAGTAGCTAGTGTGTATTAAATCAACAGTATTCATTTTTTTGGTTATATCAAACCATAGCTACAATATGAATAAAAAATACTGCTTTTACGTAAACAAAACAGTAACGACTACTATGGCAACTAATATACAACTAGCTAATGCCACGTACATGAAAATTTTACAGTATCTGGATTTCTGTTTTTTTTTCTCATTCTTCTTCAAAAGAGAATCGTAGCCCGGTGTGTAAATGTCTTCCAGCCAATAGCGCAGATCATTAGGATTTTCCTAGTAAACGTTAATTTTATAATTAGTAAAAATATATAATTTGACAAAATAATAATAATAATAATGACTAACTATAAATAAGATTTTACTCCATAGCTCAAACAATGTTTACTTTCAAAAAGACGAGACAGTGTCTTAAATGTGTTAAGTAACGGTTGTTCCTAAAACAGAGGCTGATCAACAAAATTACTCTGGAAATATTAATATGAAATATAAATTAGAGATATATTTCACACTTAAAAAGAAACAATTTATTTAAAAATATATGACTTGTCTTACAAAAATAAATAGAAAACTATATAATAGAAATAATTTTCCCCTGACATGTTGCTCTTTCTAGTCACAGCATGAAGCTACTAGTATAAAAATATGTATTACCCCATGTTTGTTGAAAACAAGAATAAACACATGGAAAAAGGAAAATCAGTGTTTAGGAAATACTTAAATATTTGTTAAGAGCTTTATCATTTATATCAAAGTAACAGTTACTTTTTGCTTACTTTAAATGAATGAGGTTGGTTTAAGATGCTAGACAATTCACAATGGTTTTCACAATGAAAAAAATAAATACTTTCAAAAAAGTCACACAAAGGAAACTTGAACTACCTAGAAAGGTCTCTTAATGCCAGGTATAGGCAAATCTTTGCCACTCCAGATGTCTGGACTACATCTCCCCTAATGCATTGCCATGATTATGGCTGTAAGAACATTAAAGGGACACTACAGAAACCAGAACAACTACAGCTTAATGTAGTTGTTATGGTGAATATAATCATTGCCTTCAGGCATTTTCATGCAAACACAGCTGTTTCGGAGAAAAGGCAGTGTTTACATTGCCCCTAGGAACACCTCCAAGTGGCCACTCCTCTTATGGCCACTGGAGATGCTTCCTGGGGCAGTGCTGCGATTCAGCATCTCCACACTTTGCATGGGGACACTGAATTTTCCTCATAGAGATGTTTTGATTCAATGCATCTCTACGAAGAAGTGCTGATTGGCCAAAATGGCAATTGGCCCCACCCCCATCCTTCCTCCTTGCCCATTTTAGCCAACCCAATGCTTTCCCTAGGGGAAAGCATTGGAATGGCTAAAAATGGGCAATTCTGATTATGTCATTAAGGAGGCGGATCGGGGGCGGGGTCAGTGCCGGCAGACCCGCGCACACTGGAAATAAGGTGAATTTTAATTCCTTTTAAGGGGACCGAGGGGGGCAAGCCATCTAAATGGTGGGTTTAACAATATAGGGTCAGGAATACATGTTTGTGTTCCTGACCCTATAGTGTTCCTATAAGGGAGATATAGTCCACAACATCTGCAGTACCGAAGGTTGCCTACCCCTGCTCTATGCTCTGCCAATCACATATGCCCTAATGTATTTGAGTGTCCACTTACGATATCCTCCCACAGGTGAACAAAATGGAAATATGTGCATATGTATTGTTGGTAGTTAGAGGTACATTTGGGGCTCTAGCACTGATTGATGGAGATAATTTATTTTTTAAGTATTATTATAAATTTATTTTTGCAAGACAACAGAGTGCTGATATATAAAGGCATAGTCCGGAGATAGGTGTTTTATTTTTTATTACAATTGGATCTAATGCCTTGCCTCAAATTTAAACAATGATGGTGTAAGTGTAGCCCTCACTTATTTTTGTTCACCCAGACATCAGCACACAAATATGCGAAATCCCAGCAAAAATGTTCTTTACTTTTTTTCATACAACCCGTGGCTGTAAATTAGATAACAGTTCCTGTTATTTTGTGGTTTCCTTAGCTCAGTGGAGCTAAACTAATGAGAAAGAAATTGCTCAGATTACCTGCCTTGCAAATACTTCTCAGTGAGCTGCATCAGGAAATCTGTGATTGGACAGTCACAGAAAGTCTGGGCGGGGTTAGAAGGGGACTTGCAAAGGCTGCAGACAAGAGATCTGCAGCCCTTGCAAGCTGTTTTTAGATATAAAACCAATAAAAAAAAAATCCATAATTAAATGCATACGTTTTCATTGGAGATATATACACTAAATATTGCAGATTTATTTATTTCGCTAGTGGAGTGTCTTTTTAAGAATAACCAGTATTGCCTCCATAAATATTACCTTTCTTTCATGGTGTTGCAAATAATTATGATACACGAATACAGTTTGGGTTGGGCTAGCAACTGGGGGTGATAGAGTTACTAGTCTATTTTTGGATTAATCTTGGCAGGTCTTGTCAACCACATGAATCTGATTTTATAATAGATCATAGAAAGTATGATCCTTTATTTTGAGAGCTTTCTTTTTAATATTATGGATGTGAGGCATAAACTTTGCATACTATTTAAGTTTACAAAATAGATGGGATTTAGTTTTGTTTTGTTTTTTCCCTGAATACAGCATTTGGCAATGTATCTTTCTTAAAAAAAAAAAGCAGTCAAGAACAAAGCTGTCCAGTGTAATTAAAACCATTACAATGAACAAACATGACATGCTTGTTTGGCGCAACACTAATCAACAGGCTTTTTTTTTTTACCCTGTTCATGTTTACATAGATACCTGTCCTCGACTTTACAGCTCTGAGCTGTACTAGGCATATTGGAGTTCAACTACCAATAACATTCTATAGTGGATATCCATCCGTTTGTGAGTAATATCTGTCTTTTGTGCAAGAAAAGTGCAATAAAGAAATCAGTGTTTGATAACCGTTTATTGTGGATATTGAGCTGCATATAAAATGCACTAAACCTAAATACAATTTTTATCACAAGTAACTGAACACATTGCTTTTTAACCAATTGGAGTTGTTCACTAAAGTGAGAATTCAGAGTGACTTTCTAATTTAAGGCCAGAGTAGCCAAACTGAAAGAATAGCTGGTTTCGAGAAGTTTTCCAGTTCGGCTGTTTTACCTTAAATTTGACTTCACTTTGAATTCTCACTTTAGTAAATAATGTTGAATATGTTCTAAATCTGCCCGGACTTGTGTTTTGCTTTGATATTTCTAGATTTTTGTGCCCTTCCAACACAAGAAAGAATAGTCCATCATGCAGATCTCATCTGTGGCATATGATTAAATGGTACATGTCAATGCTATGTTATATTGCTACTTTAAGGGAAATTGTCACTTTTCTGGATTTTTATTATTTTGTATTCCTATTTCATTTATTTAACGGAAAAATATTTGTGAGGTGTGGAAAATATTATAAAACATAGAAATCTACACCTCTTCATTATGCACCTGGGTGCCTCCATCTTGGCTCCCTGTCAATCATTGTTATAAATTTTGTCAATCACACCTGGCAGTCAGCATAGAGAAAGCACACAGACAAGTGAAGAAATGAAACAATGTTTCTATGTCTCCTCTTCACTTTCAATGTTTGCCCCAGCTTTCCCTTGTCTGAATGGGATTATAATGTCAAATCTTTAATATAAATGTAAAAGAAAATAGAGCATCTCATAAATAGATGGTCCAATATTTTATTCCATAATTCCAGAGAAGTGTCAGTTCCCCTTTAGCCAGCTGGACTTTTAATATATCTGTTAACAGAACAGTACCTTCAGGTACAGAGAAATATTTGAATTTGGAGACTGTTTATCATAATCCTCGATGGTCCATGACGGCCCCGTCTTCTTTGGTTCACTTTTCTCTTCTCTTCTTACATCCAGGAATAAAGGATTACTCTTAATTGTAGATTGTATTATTTCTGGAGTGATGTGGCTGCGAAGTGCATTATCTTCTAATGTAGGACTTTCTGTTGTTGGTGACTGCATAGGCATATCATTGTCCCTCTGTTAAAGAAAGGAAATAAAATTGTATAAAACAACTATACACAACATATAAAATACACAAAAATACAAGGAATGTACAAGTCAGTGTAACCTCTTTAAAATGTTTAACATGGACACATGGAATTAAGAACTAGCATGTCATTAGCAGTAGTACAATCGTGTCTGTATGTGTGTTTATGAAGAAATAAATAACGAGAATGTATTTTTATACTCTTATTTACTTTTGCTAATTACCACAATAATTTTATAAAGGTTTAAATATATAACAAATATACAGAGATTAATAAGTACATTCTTCAAGTAGATTTGAAAGCCTCTAAATAACATGCAAATAACAAAAGTGACAGAAATGTACAGAACATTATTTATTTGAACACAGTCTTTAGTACTCTCTCACCATTGGGTGCCTTATTCTCTTTTTAATTGAACCTTAGCATTCTTGCATTTTTGTATTTTTTGTGTTGTACCCTATTTGCTATAGTACGCTGGCAAATCTGTTTTTGTTTTGTTCTAAGTACTTGGGCTGATGAATTGCTGTCACCCAAGAGTTGTGGGAGTTTGAGCTCAGGGCTTATTTCTATGTGAAATATCAGTATACGCTGCATAGTATTGACAAAATGTCATATACACCATATAAACCAAATGTCATATAAATCATGTAAACATATAACCCAAAGTAGATCGAAAAACTAATTAACTAATTTATTAGATTGTGAGCTGATGTGAGAGATAAAAAGTAAACAGAAAAAAAAAACAATAAAGAACTACATTTTGACAATTATAATACTTAAAACATGTTGGCAATTATTTTTAAGTTGATGAGTCAATGGTATATGAATGAGAAAATAAAATTAGTTTTGCATTCAAAAACCCATCAAATAATCTGCAGCTGGTCACTCTTTTAAAAAATATAACATGTTTGCTCTGAGACCACATCTTACCTGCCAGTATATTTTGTTGCGCCATTGTCTGGCCTGCAGCACCCCAGAATTTGCAATTAGAGCCCGTACATCTAAACGGAGGAATTTGTCTGGGTGATTGTTATTCGGTAACACAGATAGATCCATGCTTCAGGCTCATTGTATAAAAAGAGAGCTATTACGTCTCAGAGCAGTTCCGGTTTTACTTTTACATTATTCATTAAACAGACAATGATCTCGTAGGTGAATGAAATTTTATCTGGTTAACCTTCCATCTACTAAAGAATGCATTTAAACCGTCCAAACATAGGGAACCTTTCAATTTCTGCTTTTAGCTACACTAGATGACATTGCAATAGTGCAATATCAGTATCACTAATATAGTGATTAAAGTAAAGGAAAATTATTACAGCCTGTAATAAAATAAAATGTAAAGAAAAACAACAGGAAAGCAATTGAAAGAATACATAATTGTGACATGTGTTTTTATTAAAATCATGTGACGGAGGAATTCTGGAGACCAGGCCATAGATCGAGAAGTTTATGATTGTCTCCAGAATCCCGTGATAGCATTATTTTCCCCAATATATTGTGCAGAGATGTGTCTTATTTACATTGCATGGCTGTTTTATGTATTGTTTTGCTTTTTTGTTTTTTTCTAATTAATATTTTTTTCTCATATGCAAGAAATTGAAAATGAAGACACAATTCAACTATGGTCGATGTATTACCTTTGAACTTAAGGAGAGTTGCTGATCCCCCTGCAGAGTGCATGGACTCTAGGCAGCTGCACCTTTTGTGTTTCATTAAAAACCTCTCATGTCAACTTGAAAACTTAGATTCTTCATGGCCATCACATATTTTAGAGATAAACTAAGCAGAAGGAGGTAACTGCATCACCAAAGTCTCAGGTATGGGGTTTGTATTTCTCATATAGAATTCCTTTCAGTTTAGTTTACATCCATTTAAATTTTACCACACACAGGGCAAGGCCTATCAGAGAGCAATTTCTCTTGGAAGC
>OW240916.1:233206287-233208787 GCA_933207985.1 Pelobates cultripes
GATCGCTCTAACAGAGCGGTCACATGGCCACAATAGGTGCCTGTGTATCTGCCTGCAGGGAGACTGCCTGAACTGACAGGCAGTCTCCCTGCATCTGTAAAATAAAAATAAAAAGGAATTAAATCAACATATAAATATATTTGTGTATATATATATTTCCTGGCTAATCATGGCAGCATATACACATGGGGTTAGCTCCTCCCCTACAGCCGATAGGACAGGAAAACCACCAAGGTTTTAAAAGGAGGCTCCATCCCTAAGGTCCTCAGTCTTTTTCCTGTCCTACAGCCCTTAGGACGTGAGCAATTTGCTCCCTTTACTTATGGACATGTATGTTGTTTTATCTTCATTACTTTATTTTCTGTGTTACTGTAGTACATTATGCAGTTATGCTTTTATGCTGTGATGCATTTAAGCTTTGATATCTTTAACCCCTTAAGGACCAAACTTGTGGAATAAAAAGGGAACCATGACATGTCACACAGGTGTCCTTAAGAGGTTAAACTAGTGCATTATACATCTGTACCTTATTTTTAAGATTGTGGTACATAACGCGGTTGTGCTTTTACTAGGAAGCATTTAAGCTGTGTTGCATTTAAAACTGTTTTCATTTAAAGTTGCATGTAATACCGCAAGTCAAGACTGCATTGAAGACTGCAGTTTGTTTGAAAACTGTGATACATTTTGGAAACTGTGATACATTTTGGAAACTGTGATACATTTTGGAAACTGTGATACATTTTGGAAACTGTGTTACCTTTTATACCTTGCGGCCTTTAGACTGTGGTGCCTTTAAAATTGATTTTTTGCTCCTGGTTTCCTTTTAAACTTCCTTGCAGGCACTTTTTTAATCTATGTTGCTTCCCCTCGGTCCCAGTGATTTATTCCTGGTTCCCTGGGTGTTTAGGGGCCATGTAGGCTTCAGACAGAGTCCTCTCCCTGGTCTCTAACAGCAAACACACTCAGAATAGGCCCACATGTGTGCAGTTTGTGCCTTATTGGGCCTAATACAGAGGACTTGCATTGTGGGAATACAAGTTGTGGCAGCCATCTTGGATAAGGGCAATTGCCAGAAAGTGCCTAAAATAAAGGGAAAATTACAGTAAACATACACTTATTGGGTAAGTATTTGCAGGGTCTCCAGACATGGATAAGTGCTGTCTTCAGCCTGTTTTAAAGCTGTTTCGCTGGTTTCTTATAGAATTTAACAGTGCACATTTTTTCTTAATACTTTACCACAGGTAATATTTAGTTATTATTTGTCAGGTGTCTGATTCTTCACCAGGATCTGGATATGAGGAGAATACAGTGGAAGGAATCGGTTATGCACTGACTGCCTCCAGAAGGTTGTCGCTTCAGCATGACCTATCACTGTGCAGCCACATGACATGCGGGCAGGGCTTACAAAGTAAGTTCCAGAGGCCTTAGGGGTAAGAAAAGAGGCCAGGCTTTACCCTGTGGAGGAAGTTATTTCCAACCCCAGAACTACACCACCTAAGTTGCACACTTATGGATCATAGGTGGACGCAGACCTGTCCAAAATTTTACGCCTACCATTGCAGGAGGCCAGCCAGCTGTGATTTCTGCTGCTGTTTCTACAAACATGAGTTATGTGATTAAAGATCTAAAGGCTACTATGAAGAGAGATATTAAAGGCCAAGATTGAAGAGGCAGTCTGAAGTCTTCTGGTTACAACTGACTTCTTCACAGAAACTTCCCTAGATGTAACTAGGATAGTCTGTGGATCAAATGGCTTTATCTATAGCAGCTAAGAAAGCATTATGGTTCTGTTTCTGGGATGATGACTCATCCTCAAAGTCTGCCCTCTACACCATTCTATTTGAAGGGGTGGTGCTGTTTGGGGAAAACTTTGGATAATTCCATTGAAAAGGCGAATGAGGGCTGCAAAATATTGGTACCTTAGGATGGAAGTTCCAAGGATCCCAGCTCCTCATAGTCTGACCGGAGAACCTCCAGTGACCAGTATTTCTGAGATACATGAAGCTACTGGCCCTGCGGGGAATACTCCAGAGGTAACTCATGGCAGTTGGTAAACCTGCCTTTCAAGGTTCTAATGTAGCTATAACGCAGTTGTTTTGCTCTTCAGCAATGAACATATCTCCTCCATTACTAGGAGCCTCATTTTTCTGATCACACATACCTGGGCTTGTCATACTCTGGAGGCTTGAGTGTTATCCATGGCCCAGATTGATATAGACTGGAGTTTTTTCTTAACGGGCACGGGCCTCCATACCAACAGGAGCATTAAGACCAATGAATCAAAAGGTAAAGCACTGAAGGAAGAAGCCTTCTGGACGAAGAGGTGATTTTTTTTTTAGGTCCCAGAACAAGAGCAGTTCCAGGGACAAGTTTCAACCTCTCTTCTGGTGCTAAGAGGAAAAGCACATGAAAGCCTACACTGGATCTAAGAGGGGCCAACAAGAGGCTGAATGTTAGTCTTCAGGATGGAGTCAATCAGATCCATATCTCAAGCAATCTG